>CM035159.1:10893020-11440936 GCA_020205615.1 Panax quinquefolius
GAATTCAATAAAATAATTTCAAGAATTAATTTATCCAAGAACTAATAACGTCCAAATTGTCAACATGATACTTCTTTGTAGAGTAAAATTCAAGAATGCTCAGAAGAATATTTTCATGAAAAGATACTAGATGAAGCGCAAATATCAAGGATATTTGTGACGCCCCCAAAATAGGTATACATCACCCATCTTGAGTCGCCAAATACATGGTACTAAATTCAAATACAACTTGATTATACAACAGTCGTTTAAAATACGACAAAATACATGTTGTGAGTTTTAATACAAATATTGTCATCTAGACAATATCCACACTCAATTTAGTCCTCATTACATTTATTGTCACACTATTTAAAAGAATAGTGAGGACTACTAAGACACCATCTCGGGACCATCACCCGCTCCCCAACTAGTCCATTGCCACGTTCTCATTTTCTCAAGAGAACGGTGAAAGAAAGGTGAGCTCAACTAGCCCAAAGAAGAAATATTATGACTAAGATAATGCGAATAAATTATCATTAGTCCTCAACAAATGTTAAACCGATAAAATACAATAGACATCAAGTTTAGCTGCGGTAAGAACATGCAATCCATTAAAAGAGTCAAGTATAGAATAAAACTACTATCTTTTATGATTTAAAAGGTTTTTCATCACTTTTATCATTTGAGACTCGACTTAATAAATAATCCACATCATCATCCCCACACTACTACCAAGGATATTCATTAGGGTCACGACCACAAATTATCCATGCACTACGGGCCGAGGATATTTGTGTTTTCATCAATGGTCATGATCATGCCAACAAGCGTCCATCAATGCACTTGGGCCAATGAGGACTTTTACCACATCATTTGTAACATTAAATCCATGATTACCGAATAATCACTCGGTCATAATCATACCAAGTCCATCTATGCACTACGAATTACATGATGACTTTCAAAATAATATAAACATGAGGATGATGACAATGATATAAGAATTCAATAAAACAAGTTCAAGAATAAAATTATTCAGGAACTAATAACGTCAAAATTGTCAACATAATACTTCTTTGTAGAGTAAAATTCAAGAATGCTCAGAAGAATATTTCCATGAAAAGATACTGGATGAAGCGCAAATATCAAGAATATTCCACTAATTTCATGGTGTAGAAATCAAAACTTTAACCAACTGAGTATAATAAAGAATGGAATAAAAAAAGAAATCACCATGCATGCGGTACTTCGCATAGATAAGTTATTCCATCAGAATAATAAATAACGGAACCAAGTCAGGCGTAATACGCACCGACAGGATATTCCAACAGAATAATAAAGAATGGAATACAACAGAAATCACCATGCATGCGGTGCAGATGATGAGTTATTCCAATAGAATACTAAATGATGAAACTAGGTCGGTGAAATTCACACCAACAGGATGTTCTAATGAGAATAATAAAGAGCGGAACCGGTCCCACGGCGTAAAAGCCTGAGCAGGATATTCTAATGAGAATAATAAAAAAGGCGGAACCGGTCGGCAGAAAGCATGAACAGAATATTCCAACAGAATAATAAAGAATGGAATACGGAAGAATTTCACCAAGTATAGGGTAGCTTCACAGTATCAAAAGTTATTCCAACAGAATAATAACGATGGAATAATAGAAGTTCTCTTCATGAATATAAAAGAAATAATACCCTTACCATAAAAGAAACTTGATATCGGAGTAGTGAAGTAGCAGAATACTTTTCTTCTTTCTCTCTCTATAGTTTCAGTGAATTCGTAAGAAATAATGAAGGAATGAGCTTCTATTTATAGAAGAATGGAATGAATAGTAACCAATCCATGAACGGTCCAGATTGATTTACTTTAATCGGACGGTCCATATTTAAAGCAAATTTTTTTAAATAAAATATAATATATTCTATTTATAATCTAATAAAACGAATAACTTTTTAAAAGATATTACTATGCAAACATTATGCATAATAAAATATAATATATTCTAATTATTGTCTAATAAAACAGATAACTTTATAAAAGTATTACATTACATATAAAAAGATTTTACTATTAATTTAATAAAACGAATAACTTTATAAAAGTATTACATTTATATAAAAAGTTTTTTGTTTTATTACGTTAATACTTAATAAAACAAAACGTCATCATCATTATTATTATTCACACTATTAATCGACTGTGTCGTTTCTCGGAAAGAGAGGGCTTTCCAATAAGGATTTCTCCCTATTGGCGCGCAATTAGGTGACCAAACCTCTCCTTAGTATAACTTCTAGACATCGTTAATAATGCAAATAATAATATTAACAACTTCGTCATCTCAATTATTGATTTAATAACATATAAAATATCGACAATAATTGAATCAAACTGAGTGACTTCTCACATAAGCATTAATAATCAATACTGGTGTGCTACTATACAACCGCAGCGTATTACTTTTTTTTACTACCGAGTAGTTCAACAAGATCAAGCAGTAAAACTTCCGCCGTTATTTTCATAAAAATATTTTTGTCGTTTTCTCAATCGATAATAATTACATTGTGGGGTCTATCAATGATTGTCTTCAGTGCATACGAATATTCCCTGACCAATCGAATATTATATAACAACTTGCGTACTTTGTAAAATTTATAAATATTACCCACAACTATAACATTATATCAAATTTAGTCCATAATATTCAAAAATGATATTTATAGAAAATTTATTTTTATTCATAAAAGTTGGGGTCTTACAAATTTCCTTGGCCCGCAGTGCAGGGATGATTCGATGATGTGGTTTATTTATTAAGCTGAGTCTTAGTGATAAAACTATTGAAAAACTTTTTAAATCATAGAAGATAGTAGATATCTTGCTCTACTTGACTCTTCTAATGGATTGCTTGTTCCGCTGTAGTTAAACTGGTTGTCTATTATATTCTATTAGTTTAACATTTTTGAAGGCTAACGATAACTTATTCTGCATTATCTTAGTCATAATATTTCTTACTGGGCTAGTTGAGCTCACCCTTTTCTTTCACTGTTCTCTTTAAGAAATGAGAATATATAGCTGGGACTAGTCGGGGAACGGAGTGATGGTCCAAGATGGTGTATTAGTAGTCCTCACTATTCTGTGAAATAGTGTGATAATAATTGTAATGAGGACTCCATTGAGTGTGGATATTGTCTAGAAGACAATATTCATTTTAAAACTCTCAGCTTATGTTTTGTCGTATGTTACACGACAGTTGTATAATTAAGTTGTATTTGAATTTTGTACTATGTATTTGGCAACCCAAGATGGGTGATGTATACCTATTTTGGGGGCGTCTCATTTTCTCTCTCTCTCTCTCTCTCTCTCTCTCTCTCTCTCTCTCACACAATTAACTATAAAGGAATTGAAACTTTTAACAACTTTCTCCCAGTATATATTGATTATTGGATTTGTGATTCTCTATAATATTCACCTCTTCTTTAAATATTTTACATAAAAAGGGAGATCCATAGTTGCTATTGTTTCTTTTATAAGGTTTCTCAGCTATCCATAATCAAGGGTTAGTGATGATTCCTTGAATAATTATGATGAAGCTTTGATATGTTCTAAAAGACTTTTTTTTAGAAATTTTGATGAAACTAACAAAGATATTCGGTAGACTTGGTCTTACAGATTGCATTATTCAAATTCATTTCAGTTGTTGCCCATAGATATAGGATTCAGTTGTAACCTTCCTAGTTTTTAGGTTTTTTAAATAGTTTGTTGTTATCTTCCTGATGTATATATATAGTGGTTCAATCAATGAGAATGATAAGCTTTTACAAGTCTTTCATGTTATCAGAGCAGTACCAGAGGTAACAAATTCCAAAAAATATTTCTTCACATTTTCATCTCTTCAATCTCGCACAGCCATGACTATCTCTTCCCCTTCATTCTCAACACCAATGACTCCCACAACACTCTTATCAGCATTAATACTGCTGCTCAAACCCCTTTAAAACTTACCTCCACCAACTACCTTTCATGGAAACTACAATTCCTAACCCTCTTTCTTGGCTATGATCTCTTAGGATACATAGATGACTCCAAGCCTTGTCCTTCTGCCACTCTTACTCAAAATGACGTTATCAGAACCAATCCTGCTCACACTATCTGGGTCTAACAAGACCAGTTAATCTTGAATGCAATCATTGGTTCCATCTCCCACACCATCATACCATTCATTGCACAAGCCAAGACAGCTCGCGAAGCATGGAATATCCTGGCCACCACCTATGCCAACCCTCTCGTGGCCGCATCAAACAAGCCAAAAATCAACTTAAGATGATCACCAAAGGCTCTGATAGTGTCACAACTTTCCTGCAATCCATCAAGGCAAAGACAGATGAGCTTGCCCTTCTTGGAGCACCACTAAATGATAAAGATCTCACCGACAAGATACTTGATGGCCTTGGTGATGAATACAAAGAACTCACACGTGTTGTCCAAGCCAGAGACAAACCTATAACATTTAAAGAACTCCACGAAAAGTTTCTTAGTTTCGAAGCTTCAGTGATCCTCACAAATCCATACCCCCTTCAATTTCCTGCCACCGCTAAGCCAATGAGCAGAAACCACGCACATTGGTGCCCTCCTGCACCTTCAGGCACCACCAATCCTATATGGCGACCCTCCAACAGGCACGAAAATAGGTATCCTACTACACAAACTAGTGGCCAAATCCCAATTTAAGGTAATCGTCCTTCTCGGCTATACATGGGTCATTGCTAAATTTGCAGGATATAAGGACATACAGCAAAACGATGTCCCTCGTTTCTCTTAGTCCCAATCAACACATCCAACACTCATTCATCTCCTTTGAATAATCACTCTACCACCCCGTGGCAACCAAGGGAGCATTATGCTTCACATTCTCCCAATCACACATCTTGGCTCCTAGACAGTAAAATTTGAAGAGGAAAACTGTAAAATTTGTTTAGACGAAGAAATGTGAGGAGAGTTTTCAAGAATTGAAGAAGAAACTCAGTGTGGCACCTGTGTTGTCATTACCAGATAATACAAAAAATTTTGTGGTGTACAATGATGCTTCACACAAGGGATTAAGATGTGTCCTTATGCAGAATGGAAAAGTTATCGCGTATGCATCAAGGCAATTGAAAGACTACGAAAAAGGGTATCCAACTCATGATTTAGAGTTGGCGGCAGTTGTTTTTGCACTAAAGATATGGAGACACTATCTCTACGGAGAGAAATGTGAGATCTACACAGACCATAAAAGTTTGAAGTACATTTTCACTCAGAAGGACCTGAACATGCGTCAAAGGAGATGGATGGAATTGATAAAGGATTACGATTGTGAGATCTTTTATCATCCAGACAAAGTAAATATGGTTGCAGATGCCTTGAGTAGGAAAGGCAGAAAGAAGTTGATGCTGTTAACTGATAAGGAGGAGCTTATTACAGCAATGTCAAGGTTAGAGTTGGAAATCAAATTTCTAAAAGAATCCGATGAGAAATTGTATTAGATGAAAGCCAGTCAAACTTTGGTGGACAAAGTGAAGAATGCTCAACTGCAAGATGAGGAACGTAGAAAAATAAGAGAAAGTGTGGTCGAGGGAAAAGAAGTAAAATACAAGGTTGATACTGATGGAATCCTGAGATTCGAGGGACGAATCTGGGTTCCAGCAGTACCAGATATTAAAGAGGACATTTTGACAGAAGCTCATAACTCGAGATATTCGATTCATCCGGGAAGTAAAAAGATATATTAATATTTGAGACAACATTTTTGCTGACCAAACATGAAAAGAGGCGTTGCAGAATGCGTTGAAAAGTGCTTAACATGTCAGATAGTCAAGGCCGAGCATCAAAGACCAAACGGGTTACTTCAACCGTTGGAGATACCGGAATGGAAATGGGAACATATCACAATGGATTTTGTGGTAGGTCTCCCAACGACTCAGAAAGGATACGATGCAATTTGGGTGATAGTGGACAGATTGACAAAATCTACACACTTTTTGCAAATAAAGATTAGATTTAATCTTGATCGATTGCTTAAATCAGACACGTTAAAGAGATCGTTTCAAGACATAGAGTTCCAAAGATCAATTGTATCTAATGAGATCCGAGGTTCACATCAAATTTCGGAAGAGACTACTGAGGATGTATGGGAACACGACATATGAATGAAAGTACGGCATATCATCCGCAAACAGATGGCCAAAGTGAACGAACGATTCAGACATTAGAAGATATGCTGAGAGCTTGCGTCATGGATTTCAAAGGAAACTGGGATGAAGAATTACCGTTGGTGGAATTTGCCTATAATAACAGTTATCACGCTAGCATCGGCATGCCGCCTTACGAAGCATCATTATGCGGCGAAGGTGCGAGAACTCCATTGTCTTTGGGATGAAGTCGGTGAACGTCAACTGTTAGGACCAGAACTGGTACAACAAACTGTTGAGGTTGTCAAACTCATCAAAACAAGATTGATAGCTGCTCAAGACAGACAGAAGAAATATGCTGATCAACATAGACAAGATCGTGCATTCGACGTAGGAAATTACGTTTTCCTAAAAGTTTCACCTTGGAAGGGAAAATTTTGATTTGGTAAAAAGGGAAAGCTAAGCCCGAGGTTTATTGGACCCTTTGAAGTGCTGCGAAAAGTTGGAGAGGTTGCTTACGAGGTAGTTCTACCTCCAGAATTGCAAAACATTCATAATGTTTTTCATGTTTCGGTGTTACGACCATATAAGTCTGATTACAAGCACATGATCGAGTACAAACCATTGCAGTTTGAGAAAGACTTATCCTATGAAGAGGTTCCTATCCAGATAGTCGACAGGAAAGAATAAGTGCTCAAAAATAAAGTGATACCTTCTGTGAAGGTAATATGGAGGAACCACAATGTCGAAGAGGCTACGTGGGAACTAGAAGCTGAAATGATGAAGAATTACCCTGAGTTATTTGTTTAATCTATGTCTTCGATTCTGGGGACAGCGTTTTTGTAAGTAGGGGAGAATGTGACGAATGAATTGTTTGAATTGTGATTCCGGGGATAGAATCCTTGTAAGGAGGGAATGATGTAACATTTTAGAATTTTTATTGTTATATTAAATATTTATTGAAATATTTATGTATTTAATGGATGTGTTTATTATTAAATAAATAATTGTTCAAATTTGATTCAATTTGGTTAACTATTTGTTAAATAAATAATTAAGGAAATTAATTATTTTATGCTAATTTAATTTAATTATTAAGTTAGAGAGTTTTGATTAATTGAATTACTATTCTTTTTATTGGAATTTGTAATTAAAAAGGATGTGTTAGTTGATTAAATAAAGTTATACTTATATAAAAAATTATAATTTTGTGGTATTGATTTATATGATGTAGTAATTTAATAAATTGTTATTAGAATTATTTTAATTAAATAAAAGTGTGTCGAATAACCTTTTATTAAGTAGTTATTAAAATAACTTAAAGGAGTTTTAATTCAGTTTTGCCAAACAAGGTCTAATGCCTATTAAGTCTTTAATCTAATTGTGTTTTACCAAACAAGGCATAAGGATTAATTGGTTTTTTTTTAGTGACTAGCCAAACAAGCCTTATGGCTTTTGGTTTTCAAAACTTAGATAACTGATATCAGTTATATCTATATTTATATTATATAATTAATATATATTATTTCCTATATACGTTAGATATCTAGTACACTAGATAGAGTTAGGAAGAATAGAAAAACTCAGTGGAAGAATAAGAAGAAGAAGAAGAAGAAGAAGAAGAAGAAGAAGAAGAAGAAGAAAAGTGAGAGAGAAAAGAAGAGAGAAAGAAAGGCTAGAGAATTGGAAAAAAGAATTGGAGAAAAGCCTGATAATCAAAAAGATAACCATCATCTTCTACAAGCAAGGTATTCTTCTATTTTTTTTTTAAGTTTTTAAAGTTCTAGTTTTCTCTTCTCCTATTTCTCTGTAAAATTCTTGTGATAGGGTAAATTGTTGATTTTATGTGTATTCATATGATAAACTATTGTTGTAAAGTTATTTTCATAAGTTTTATATGATTATAATTAATGAATTGTTGTTATGTATGTAGTTTGTGAAGAAAACCTTTTTACAGAGAGTTTATGTGAATGAATATGGGTTAATTTAAAATAGAAATTATGGGTTGTTTAGTCATTTTGTTGATAAATTGGTTATTTAAATTGATAGAGTATGTTTAAATATTGATAAAGATGCTTTAAATTATTTGTTTTGGTTGAAAAACAAAATTACAGTGTTGATTTTCATTAAAAACATCAAAAAGTGAGATTTTATCAAAAACAGTGAAATTGGATATTTTAAATTTGTTGTTTATGTTGTTGTATGGGTAGAATCATGTTAGGAGTTCTTGAATTATGTTTACATGATGTCTTTGTATGAATTACATGTGAATTAGACTGTTAGAAACGAGCTTATAGGCCAAAATTGGCTTTTTCTAACATCATTCTGGTGAATTGCAATCGAAACTAAAGTTTCAAGAATACATATTATGTCATTCATGATTCATTTCACTTGCTTACCATGTCGCATAAGATGTGGCCTCAGAGCTTTATTCTCGCACAATTGTCATTATCATCATGTCATAAGAATAAAGACTGACACAAGATAAACCGTGTGGTACCGCATGACGTGAGTTAGCAGATTGGTCTGACAGGGTACTTTTTGTACTCAAATTTTTAAGGAATTGTTATGTGATGATAGTAGGGCTGTAAAATGTTGATTTTTGTATTTTTATACTATGAATAAGTATTTTATTAACGATTAACTTGTGTTATAACTAGATTATGTGATTAAAAATCCAATTTTTACATGATGAACGTACTTAGTTATGTTTGTAAGGTGGTAATGACTAATTATGTCGTGATGACATATGTTTATAGGATATTGTGATTTGAATTGTTCGATTTAGCCCACGTGCAAGGCAAGTTTTCTAATCCTTTATCTTGTTGAACTAATTATGGTTTTCAATTTGATTACCTTATAAACGATGCAAGTTCTCTAATATATTTTATTGTTGAATCAATTATTGTTTCCAATATAATAATGCAAGGTTTCTAAACTTTGTTTTCGATATTGAACAAGTTATTCTTGTATGTAACTTTTTGTTTAGCATGCCCGAATATATTTGAATAGTTTATCGTTCATATTGCCATGCATGCTTAGTATTCAATTCTATATAACCTTGGCTTAATATTGTTCAAGCAAGGTGTGTTATAGTTATTCAAGTTGTATGCTATTAGATTATTCCTAAAGCATGATTTTAACTTACCATGACGATTCAATTACGAGTATTCTATAATATGATGTTATTAGTATTAATTCAACTAGTCCTCTAGTTAATGATCGTTGAACTTCAAATTACCCTTGAAAGCTTATCCAAACCAAACTCTCTTTGGTGCGGACTTGTACTCTAAATACTGAGATAAATAACCTTATTATTAGGGGATAACTTACGTGTAGCGTTAAATGTTTGTGCACAATACATGGTACGAAGGGCTGATCCCCCTAAGTATGAGGAGTCCTTATAGTCTTATGACTGTTAAAGTTAGAGTTGAAAGATTACTCGCAACTGTGGACATAGTTCATGGTCTTATGACCCTCAGTTATGTTTATTCCATACTTTGGATTTTAGTTCCTGATTATCATTGTTAGAGTACTATCTAGTTTTGATCTGCCTACTCATTGGCAATTATTATTGTTATTCTTCTGTTGATTCATTATTTTATCCAGTGAGCAATTGTTGTGCTCACTCTTGCATATTTATAAATTCATTGCAGCTAAAGTGAAGAAGGTAAATGAACCTTCAACTAGCAAAGGAAAGGGAAAATTGTACAAGTGATGTTGATTTGTACTTTTAATTAATGTGATGATCTTAGACTTCTTAATAATGATGTTATGTAATAATTTTAAATTCCGCATATGAATGATTGTATTTAAAGGTTAGACAACTTGGGAGATTTTATTATGTAACCCTTTAATGGGAAAGATTTTATTTATCCAGTTTTATTGAGATTGGGTAGTTAGATATGAATGTTTGATTAAGTGAACACCAAATTCTGTGGGAATGAAGTACCTTGGGTTTGGGGGTGTCACACACTTGCTCATTTTCTCTCCACCAATGGTATTTCTCATCTCACTACGCCACCTCACACACCTGAACACAATGGTTTTTCTGAACGTAGACATCTTCATACTGTAGAAACTGGATTAGCATTACTCTTTCATGCCTCTCTTCCTTTGAGTTATTGGACACATGCCTTAGCCACAGCAGTTTATTTAATCAATCGCATGCCCACACCCACTCTAAACCTTTTCTCTCCTTATGAACGAATTTTTTCAACAACTCCTAATTACTCAAGACTCAAAATTTTTGGCTGTTTATGTTTTCCCTGGCTTTGACCATATATGTAAGACCCCAACTTTTTTGAATAAAGAATAATTTTTTCTCAAAATATATTTTTGAATATTATGGTGTGGATATGATATAATGTTATAGTTGTGGGTAATACTTGGAAAATCTTGCAAAGTAAGCAAGTTGATATAAAATATTCGTTAAATCAATCTGGACCATTGGTGGTGGTTTTAATAGTAAATCAATCTTGACCATTGATGGTGGTTTTAAAAGTAAATCAATATGGACCGTCGGTGGTGGTTTTAAAAGTAAATCAATCTGGACCGTCAGGGATGGTTTTAAAAGTAAATCAATCTGGAGCGTAGGTGGTAGTTTTAAAAGTAAATCAATCTGGACCGTCGGTTGTGGTTTTAATAGTAATCAATATGGACCGTCCGTTCTAATAGTAAAATAATCTAGACCATTCGTGAATTAGTTACTATTTAGTCCATTCTCCTATAAATAGAAGCTTAATTCTTCTTTCATTCTCATCAATTCACTGAGATTAACAAGAGACACTATAGAGAGAGAAACTATAGAGAGCAAGAAGAAGAGTATTCTGCTACTTCACTTTTGCAGTATCCAGCTTTCTACTAAGGTAAGGGACGTTATTTCTTTTATATTCGTAAGGGATATTATTTGTTATATTCGTAAGGGGTATTATTTCTTTCATATTCATAAGGAATACTATTTTTTCGTATTCATCAGTTAATATGTCGGAATAACATGTCTACATGGATTACGTACCGTATGACAGGTGAAAATCCATTTACAGTTTTTGTATGTTAATTCTTTTCATATTCTTAAATCTAAACTTACTAAGGTAAGTATTGCTTCTATAATCCTTGAAATTAGTGGAATATCTGTGAGTTTTGCGCTTCATCCAGTATCATTTTATTAGAATATTGATATGAACTTTCTTATTAAATATCAATATTTTCACCGAAGTACTATTCATGAGTTACTATTCACGGGTTACTATTCACCCAGTTATTATTCACTCGGGTATTCGGGGCACTTTTCATGCCGGGGTACTATTCATGAGTTACTATTCACCTAATTACTATTCACTCAAATATTATTCACTCGGGTATTTGGGGCACTTTTCATGTCGAAGGTACTATTCACGGGTACTATTCTCAAGTACTATTCATTGTAGTCTTATTCACTGGATACTATTCACCAAAAAATTTATTTCTTTTACATCCAAATTATTTTTGATACATGAATATTATTTTTGAATTTTACTCTACAAAATAGTATCATGTTGAAATTTTGGACATTATTGAATTCGGATAAATTAAATTATAAATCTTTAAAATTTATCATTTACTTTCTTTTAATTGAATTCTTATATCAACCGTCATCATCCTCATGCTTATATTGTGATGAAAGTCATCTTTGGCTTACGTGCATAGATGGATTTGTTGATCGGTATGATTATGACCGAGGATAATTCAAAGATAGTCATGACTATTGATGATTTACGAATAATTCTTGGCCCGTAGTGCAAGAATAATTTGTGGACGTGATACTAATGAATATCCTTGGCCTGTAGTGCAGGGATGATTCGATGATGTGATCTATTTATTAAGTTGTGTCCCAGCAATAAAGTTAATGATAACTTTTTAAATCATAGAAGATAGTAGATATCATGCTATACTTGACTCTTCTAATGGATTGCTTGTTCCGCTGCAGTTAAACTTGTTGTATATTATGTGCTATCAGTTTAACATTGTTGAAGGCTAATGATAACTTATTCTGCATTATCTTAGTCATAATATTTCTTACTGGGCTAGTTGAGCTCACCCTTTTACTTCCTTTGTTCTCTTAAGGAAATAAGAACGTAGCCGAAACTAGTCGGTGAATGGAGTGATGGCCCGAGATGGTGTTATAGTAGTCCTCACTATTCTATAAAATAGTGTGCCAATAAATGTAATGAAGACTCCATTTGAGTTTGGATATTGTCTAGAAGACAATATTCGTGTAAAAACTCTCAGCTCATGTTGTATAATTAAGTTTGTATTTGTATTTTGTACCATGTATTTGACGACCCAAGATGGGTGATGTATACCTATTTTGGGGGCGTTACAATATACAATCCATAAACTAGACTCTCGCTCCAAACCATGTGTCTTCCTTGGATACTCTTTAACTCAGAGTGCCTACTACTGCCTTGATCCATCAACTTCCAAAATCTATGTCTCTCGGCATGTTAGATTTGTTGAGTTTGTTTTTCCCTTCAAACATCTCTCTGCACCTTCCTCTAGTCCTCAATCAGATTACATTGCTACTTGGATTCCACCACCACTTCGAATTCCCACTTTGCCTTCGGTACCGCCACTCAATCTGTCCTCTGCAGTGGAAGCTCAACAGCAATCTCCTAGTGAAGTTCCACCACCACCGGACATGGCTACCACATCACTAGCCCTACCATCCCGCGAACCTTCCAATAACAACAATCCACAACAACCAAAACCACATAAAACTCCAGCTACTCCTCAGCCACATAAAGTCTTTCAGAAACTTTGATATGTTCAAAAAGATTTTTTTTTTTGCTATGTTTTGTTGTCTTTGGTAAAGCAAATTATATTACTACATTATCTTTGTTTTAGTAAAAATATGTTTTGTAATAATAGAACTTTACTTTTTAATAACGAATATATATTATGTTGTTAAAAAAATTCTTGCCCCTCGCCCTCGCCCTCGCCCTCGCCCTCGCCCTCGCCCTCGATCAAATCCTAATTTGGTCTCTACCTCAAATCCTAATTTGGTCTCTACATCTTTACCACTCTAAAAATAAAATTATTTACCACTAAAAATAAAATTTCACAAATCTTAAACACCGGAATAATGGAAAATAAATAAAAGTGAATCTCACCAGCTTAATTTATTATGTTATTAGATCAAATGTGATAATTTAGTGGTAGAGATTTTTCTCTTTATTTTGCAAGGTCATAGGTTCTAGTTTATCTCTAAGTAGAAATCAGAAATAAGTCAGACTTAATGCATCTTAATACATTTTAATAGTCTATTTTTTAATATATTTTAACAGTTCATATTTTTGTATTAAGAGATTTTCTAAATAGTTTAGACTCGTATTTATATCTTAATTATTCAAAAATTCTCTTAATACAAATATATAAACTCTTAAAAGACATTAAAATATAAATTATTAAAATGCATTAAAATACAATCAAGACCCTAAGACACTACATGAATAAAGCTAGTTCCTCTCGGTAGAAATCAAAGAAAGTCAGAATTAAACGCTACATAAATAAGGCTAGTTAACCTCTCCTAGACCCTGACCTCTTTTTCAGACTTTCATGTATTATTCTTATAATTGAATTGAAATAGAATATGTTTTTATAAAAAAAATACTATTCCCTTTATCCTATAATTTGTGTAACATAACTTGTTGCACACGTTTTAAGAAATTTCAAAATATCATTTGATTTCTTATTGATTTGATCCCTACAATGGCTAGGAATACTTCAAGAATGTGAACCACAAAACTTTTATAAGTTAATGAAGAGAGTACTCACATACATTTAGTACGTACTCTCTTAGTTCTTTTTTTTATTTATTTTTTAGAAAGAGATTTGTGTTCTTTTTATTTGTCATTTATAAATTTTATTAAATAATTAATTTTTTATATTATCCTTTATGATTAAAGGATAATTTGTTTCTTTCTCATTTTTTTAATAAATTTTAGAAGACTAATATTAAAATTTTATATTTAATTTAGTTAATCAAATAAAGTATTAATTATATTTCTTAATCTATGTGCATAACTTTAAAATTAAACGTAAGTGGGAATACTTCCAATAAAAAATGTATTGTAAATTTGTAATAATTATGAAATGGAAAAAATACTATTATTTTGCTTGTCAGCTTGTGAACTCCAACTCGTGTTCGAGTTCATTTGCATGACGTTCAGTAACTGTCACAAAACAATATGCATAAAATTATGTTTGATAAAAAAATTAAATGACTAGACAAACAAGATGCCAAAAATATAATGTCAAATTAATGTTATCATGTTGAATTTCTAAAAAATATTTTCTAATGTCTAATGGGATGTGAGTCATATATATTTTGTGAGAT
Organism: Panax quinquefolius; assembly: GCA_020205615.1. Lineage (NCBI taxonomy): Eukaryota > Viridiplantae > Streptophyta > Magnoliopsida > Apiales > Araliaceae > Panax > Panax quinquefolius. The sequence continues at coordinate 10,907,554 of CM035159.1, forward strand.
TTTAACTATCCCATTCACGAACTACGAGGATTTTTTTTTTTGAGGGTCTTGTGAGAGTTTTATTGTGGGATTGACAACATATTAAAAAGAAGAGCCAACGACTCATAAATTTTATTAAGAAAATTAAAAAAATTATATGTAAAAATAAATGCATTTTGTGGCTTCTAAATTTCTGCCAACTTATAAAAAAAAATCCTTATCAAAACGTTGTGAGCCATTGGATCTATTTTTTAATGTGTTGTCAACCCCACAACAAAACCATCACAAGATCCTCACAGAAAATCCTGATTCCCCATTCACCAACAAGTTTCTTTATTTGTTCATGTACTAGGTTAGCTTTGTTGTTTACTTATAAGATAAAGTTATTGATAATGTCATAATATTATTAATTTTGTTAAAATAAGAATAATTATGTAACAAAATTCTTCAAATAAATAATAATAATAATAATAATAATAATATCGTTAAATGTATATTTACTCTTATCCGTCATCTTTCAATGTCTTTTTACTAATAGTAAAAATTCATTCCAAATTAAATATTTCAAATGTTTTAATGTCTCATTTATAAATTGTATTCGTTTATATAACTCATTAATTATGAGTTGAACTTCTTATACTAAAAAAATCATTCTTAATAAAATAAATAAACTAATTCTATTCATATTATATATAAAAAATCTCTTTCTTCGCGGCATAAAATAAAAATTAAGTTAGTTGGGCGGAAACAATTGTTGCTTAGTAAGTGATGAGGTCAGCCATTTTATTATAAAAGCAAAATAAAAAATAATATATCTTGTGACTTTATACATTATTATATTTTATTATCAATTATGTAGATAAATATGAATGTTTACTTTTTAAAATGATATGAATATGATAGGTTATTGTTGTGCTGTGTTGTTACTTATGTTATGTTGATAAATTTAAGTGCTAACTCTTTAATATGATAAGTTATTTTTTATCTAATAAATAACACTTTCTTTTTTTAATACAAGGGCAATATAACTTTGAGTCTCTATTTCTCTCACTATGTGCACTGTACATAAAAAATTATGTACCAAGAGTATGACTCATGTATATATTGTTTATCAATGAAAATGTGTAAAATATTCAATTGTAGGTCATCCTATCTATTTTTTCCTTTTTTTATACCGTGTGCACAACTTTTTGTGTATAATTAGTGTTCTTAAGATTACTCTTATTGTATACAGGGGTGCTCATCGATAAAAAACCGAACCGGTACCGAAAATACCGAACCAATACCCGAACCCTAGCAATCGATTCGAAATTCTTGGAAAACAAGAACCAAAAATCAGATCTTGAATTCTGGGTTTTGAATTACAAAATCGGTACCAATTTTTTTGGTTCGGTTTTCAATTATACCGCATGGTAATATATATAATTATTAATAATAATTAAATAATTTTTTTTATATTAATATTTTTTAAAAAAACTAAGAAATCATTAACTATTAATAATAATTAATATATAAAATAAAATTACAAAACATTATTAATATATATAAAAAAATTATTAAAACTACTATTATATAGAAATTATTAATATATTAAAAAAATTATTTAATATATAAATTACAAAACATTAACTATTAATTATTAAATTATTAAATTTTGGTTTTTACCGAATTCAAAAAAATTATTACCGCTACGGGTACCAAAAAGTGTTAAAATACCGAAAAATCAATACTGAAAAAATCGGTACCGAAAAAAACCGGTACCAAAAAAATCGATACCGATAAAAAACCTAAAAAACCAAAAATTTTGAGCACCCCTAATTGTATATACAAAATCATGTTATGGATCTAATTATACAATTGTTAGTGTGCTTCTTTTTGAGTGGCAAATCTTTTGAAGACATATTTAATATGATGGGCCACTTAACAAGCCCAAGACTGTGAATTATTATAAATACAAAGTCATGTAATTAATGGAGCTAAGATAGACCTGCAAAGATTTTGGTGTGTTAATTTTTGTGCAGATTGTTGCAAAGGGGAGCATTATTTTTAAATGTATTTTTAATACTTTCTTCGTCTTTAATTATTTGATATTTTAGAGGTGGACACAAGAATTAAGATAATAATTAAAAAGTATTAAATATAGTACTCAATTGTCTATAATACCCTTAAATCTTTTGTTAGGATAAAGAAAGTTTTGTTAGGATAAGGAGAGAAAAATAGTTTAAAGTATCAAAAAAATAGACAAAGTAATGAAGAGTAATTTTGAAAAAATTGTCATTAATTCTCCTAGATTTGAAAAACGTCAAATAGTTAGGGACAAATAAAAAATTCCAAAACGTCAAATAATTAGGGACGTAGGGAGTATTTTTATATGGTTCCTTCTCATATGAAAGTGGGAGTCATTGTATACTTATGTGAGAGAGGATCATATAGAAATATCAAAAATATATGTGAAAATATCAGTTCCCTTTTGACAAATACTCCCTCTGTTCCTAAATAAGTGACGTTTTAGAAGAAAAAATGTGTTTCAATTTATTTGTCGTTTATAACTTTCTAAGAGAATAAATTCTTTACTTTCTTATATCATTCCTATCTTTTCTCATTGTCCTAAGAAATTATCACTTTAGTATTAATAGTTTTCAACTTTTCATAAAAGGGTAGTGATGAAATTTCACACAGATTTTAATTATTAAATAATAGTATTAAATAAATTTTTTAATCTACGCAGTAAAACTTTAAACGATTAATTTATTTAAGCGGAGGAATAATAATTATGGGAGTGAACAGTAAGCTGAAGTAATGGGCGCAGTACTAAGTTTAGATGTCTTTGACATTGAATTAATTAAAAGAACTCAAACTTCAAACGTCAACCGGTAACTTCACTCACTCCACCAAATCCCTTTAATGGAATATTGATGGGTTCACCACATAGCCTTCTAGAAGTTGACCTGGAGGTTCCTATATAAATATATTTGTTAACGTCAAGATCTTTTCACGCATCTCAATCACGTAACACGCGTCTATATCTTGCACAGTAAACACGACAACACCAAAAGCAGCGGCCGTAGTCGTCGGGATAACTTCCGTGCGTGAGAGTCAAGTCAGCGATCACAAAGTTAACAATGGAGGATAAAATATCTAGTGTATTGAGAGAGATAAAATTATCAGTTATGTGTGTACCTTTCGCTTGAAGACTTTCTTGTTATGTTATACTCTCGGACCGGTTGCCATCGTACACCTCTTCTAGTCCGAGATTACGGTCCCCCACTCCTCGATTGATCTCTGCCGATTGGATGCGGTGTCACTTTTTCCTACCTACATTTATCTTATGCGTATTACCATTATAATCCCATCCACATTAATGATCTGCAGACTTTTTGGTCAACAGCCTTCCTTTTTCATCATTACAAGTCAAAGATGGATATATTTAATATCTAATGGGTCAATCCACTAGTCCGATCCAATACTGTAGGGATTGATCAAGGATAATACAAAGACTGGGCCCAATAACTTTAAGATCCAATAGTGGAGACCCAATGAATTAACCAAATAAGTAGGCCCAATCCATTCGACCCAATATGTGAGATATCATGACCCAACATTGCCCCCTAGTTTTTTTTATTAAATATGATGTTTAATATAAAACTATAAACGGTCCGTAATATTATAGGAGCTAATAGGGTTGAAATAGGCCCGAACTGAAATTTACCAAAGCCCAACCGGTGAAGGAAAAAATGAAAATAAGAATAAAAATAAAAATAAAAATAAGAAGATGGACTAAAATCGGAAGTCCAAATGAAAGGCCCAATCTGCTAAGTGCTTGAGACTTGACCCGGACGCCACCCTTTCAAATTCGTAATTATGACTGTCAATTAAATGTGCCGCCCTCGTGTACCGTGTAACCGTCAATATAAAAGAGAAATTTTACCAAATTTGACAGTTTTACATGCCAATTTGAAATTCCAGACTCTTGAGCTTTCTTTTTCTCTCTCGATCTTTATTCCATTCTCTGCAAGATTTCAACAATGGTGGTCCTCAAATCAAACCAGAACTCTCCCCTTCGAGTGACCCCAATTAATAGTGTTCTGCCCAATCCAAGCTCTGATAAGGAGGATTCGAGTTCGAATCCTAAGGCCATAACTCCTGTGAAAAAGGTTCCACCTCCAAACCCCACCCCTACTCCTTCTGCGTTCTTCAAGAATAAAGAACAATATCCTCATGCCAACACTCCCTCTACTATCACAGAAGCGGAGTTACAAAGGATTCGAACTCGCTACCAGATCTCGGCTACCCACTTAGTGAGAATTCCTAGATCTGAGGAGAGAATGTACCAACGGCTAGAAGGGTGAACGGCCGTTCCAGTAACTATTCTTGAGAAAGGGGTCTGATTCCCTCTCCACATCTTCTTGGTAACTCTTCTAGGGTTTATCGGAGTTGGATTTGCCTAGCTGGTACCGAACTCGTACATTCATATTCTCGCCTTCATTGCGTTCATCACGCGAAGTGGAGTAGAACCCGCTTGATTTTTCTTTCTCATGTTTACAAGGTTGCCCAATCCAGAAAAGGATTTAAGGTTTTGGGTAAGCTTGATCCGAAGGCGTGAAAAAATTTGAAAGAAGATCTTTGGTATCCACCCTTCTAATAACAAAGGATGGCATAAGGGGTGGTTTTTCGTTAAGGGGCCAGAGATGTCTTCTTCTGCAAAATTTGGACTACACAAGATAAGGTCTCTGCTGATTTTGGTGATATTTTCGAGGAGCGGATAAGTGAAATGATTGAGCTCTTCGAGAATTTCCCATCGAAGGAGTGGGATTATGGTCTTCTTACCAAACAAGCATGGCTATACGATCACAAATGTAAGTTACGAATCACTCATTTGCATAATAATTTGAAATTTTAGTGACATAAATATTAGTATATGATGATGGTCATCTCTTCGCGATTGTCTTGATCAAGCCAAAATCTTCGAATGTAAAAGATTTTGAAGAATTATTGTCTGGAAAGTCCTCGGAAGCTGCTGAAACTCCCCTGACAGAAGCAGCCCTGAAGACAATCCAACTCCTGAAGCCCGTACCACCGAACCTCAAACTGAAGATCCAGAAACCGAGGATCTCCCTCTGACGGAAGAATCTCTTCAACCCCGTAGGAAGAAACGAGCTATTCAAAAACCTCGATCCATTCCCACACCAACAAATCGACAAGCTAATCCCGAATCGAACCAACCACCACACCGGTCCCCCTCGAGGAAGTTTACTCGATCGCGCTTAACAATCGAAAAACCTTCTTCGAGTCAAAAAATTAAGGACCAAAGTAACACCTCGACCACTTAGAAGAGCTTAGAGTGCCTTCAACTTCTGGCGATCAGATTCCTGTAGTCCCCGTGGAGATATAGGTTTCTGAAGACGAAGAGCAAATCAATCGAACCCCTACACTATCTCTAAAAGGAAACATCCTTTTCCGACTTGCCAACCAAGTCCGATAACCATTCCTCACCAAAGACATTTGAGCCCATTCCTTCTCGATCTCCATCCCCCGAGAATGTATATATGGATCCTTCACTGACCCGTGGCCAAACCATGCCCTCTCCCTTAAGGCCTTCGTCATCTGACTTCCAGAATGATGCAATGGGATCACCGACCTTATGGCCTCGGTTCAACGCCTATTTCCCATTTCAGCTTTTTGATACCTTTGTTCGAGAGACTGACGACCATCGATTTGGCAATAGTACGATTGGGGATTTGGTTGATGAGGGGATGAGCTACCTGGCGAAGTTAATTGACTGTTTTCTTAGCTTATACACTTCTATCTCTGTTTAAATATCTGAAACTGATTGAATACTATTTAAATATGTAGGCAAATGCTATTTTCGGGCGTCTACGTCCCAGACACGTAAATGCTGAGGCCGAAGAGGAGGCGATGAGAAATGAGAATAACATGTTGAAGTCGACGTTGGCTCAGGAGAGAAGTCAACATGAAAGTTCTCTTCATACCAATGAAGGTCTTCGGAAGGAATTGGCTCAATCCAAGGAAGATCTGAGGGAATCCAATGACGAGCTGAAGTCGACCAAAGAGGAATTGAAGGCGACAAAGGCCAGCCAACAGAATATGACGAGTATGAATGCCGACCTTGTTGAAAAAAATGAGGTTCTGAAGACCAAGAATGAAGAACTTCGCCATGCCCAACCGAAGTTTCATGGTTCAAATTGATGAAGTTCGATTTAAAGCCTTGGGATGACAAGGAAGCACATATGGCCAAACGTCAGAAACTTCATGACAAGATAAAATTGCTTAAGGAGCGAGGTCCTCCTCTGACCGAAGAGTTACGTAAGCAGATTCAGACTGAGTACCGAGCATCCGATGAGCTGAACGCAGAAATCCTGAAGATCTATTCCAAAGGCTACGAAGTCTATCAAAGTTGAGACAAGGAAAAGTTGATTGCAGCCAAAGTAGATCCGGCTCTGCTCGACTCATCAGATGGTGAAGAAGATGATGCTAAATGATGACTTATGTCTTTTGTTTTAGGATTATTAGGAACTTTTTGTGAAAACTTTAAACTTTGTTTATGTAATTGTTTAACTTGTTAATGAAACTTTGACTTTCTCTTTCATGACTTATGTATAATGCATTTCTTGTCAATAATTCAGCATCAATGATCTTGAATGATCTTAACTTAGATTGTGAATCAGATAAGGCATATAACAGTTAAGTTAAGAAATGATATAAATTGAATTCAATGAACTGAACTGAATGAACCAAACTCAACACTTGAACAAAATAAAGTAATGCATACTTATCATTTTCGAAGTGTGAGACAGGTCATGTATAAGGTGAATTCGGCTGATCCTCCTTGCACCATCAAGATCTTGTTTACCACTCGGGGTAAAACAAGTATATAAGGACATTTGTTTACCACTCGCGATAGAATAATTTTATAAGGACCATGGAATTTGTTTACCACTCGCGGTAAAACAAATTCATAAGGACACACCTGACAATGGTTTGCCATCGAATGGCCAATAGTCCAAACCGAACCTCCTTACTTCGGTGCATTTTGTTTACCACTCGCGCTAAAGCAAAATTAAAAGGACTATGGAATTTGTTTACCACTCGCGGTAAATCAAATCCATGAGGACACTCCTGCCGAAAAGGCTACCATCGAATGGTCAGCAAGTCCACCCCGTCCTCCTTACACCGATGAAGTTTTCCTACCACGAAGGCCTGACAAATTCATAAGGACCACCTGCCAAAAAGGCAACCATCGAATGGTCAGCGAGTCCCCCCCGTCCTCCTTACACCACTGTGATTTTAGGACCAATAGGAAGAAGATTAATTGTGAAAAATGACTCTTTTATTGATGATGATCCCACATTTACAAACTTCCGATAAACTGACTCGATCTCTACTAAAAATATTTTCGAAGTCTGCCAGCATGCCAAGTATTCTTGATTTCTGATCCGTCCAATGCCTTCAATCGATAAGTTCTTGGCTTCGGTACTTCAATCACCTCATACGGTCCTTCCCAGTTCGGCATCAGCTTTCCCATGTTCTAAGGGGTAGAAGCTTCGACTTCCTTGAGGACAAAGTCTCCTACTTCAAATCTACAAAGCTTAACCCCCCCCCCCTTGTTATACTCTCTGTTGATATGCTGCTAATTTGATCAAAGCTACCTCTCTGGCTTCTTCCAACAGATCCAGGTTGACCTTGAGCCCTTCATCATTGTAGATCTCTTTGAACTGACTGACCCGAAGACTGATGGATCCAATCTCAACAGGAACTAAGGCATCAGTACCATAGGCTAATCTGAAAGGTGAATCCCCTGTTGTAGTCCTTTGTGTAGTCCGATAAGCCCATAATACGCTGAGCAGCTCCTCTAGCCATCTTCCTTTAGCTTCGTTCAGTCTGCGCTTAATCCCATTCAGCAGCGTTCTGTTGGTCACCTCGACCTGCCATTCGACTGTGGATGAGCCACCGAGGTCTTCTTGTGTTGAACCCCCAGCTCCTTCAGAAATCCTTCAAATTTTGATCCCACAAACTGGCGTCCGTTATCTGATATCACCACCTTAGGAATTCCAAAACGAAACACTACTGACTCCTTCATGAACTTCAGGCATTCTTGTTCCGTTATCAACCTAAGTGGCTTCGCTTCTACCCATTTGGTCATATAATCGATGGCAACTATGACAAAACTGACCTGACCTTTAGCTTTCGGCAATGGACCCAGTATATCCACCCCCTAGACAGCAAAGGGTATAAGATATAAGATCGAGTATAGCTCTTCTGGTGGCTGATGTGGGATCGGACTGTTGAGCTGACACTTCTCACACTTCTTCACATACTCCGTAGCTTCCTTGAAGATTGTAGGCTAGTAGAAACCCTGCCGAAGTACTTTGTAGGCTAATGACTTAGCAGCTATATGGTCGCCACAGATGCCCTCGTGAACCTCCCGAAGAGCATATTCAGCTTCGAACGGGACCAAACACTTCAATAATGGTGACAAAAATGCCCTTCGATAAAGATCCCCATCAATAAGAACGAAGTTGGCATTCTTGTACTTGATCTTCTTTGCCAACATTTGATCCGAAGGAAGGACGCCATCTGCCAGATATTCAATGTAGGGAGTCATCCAACGGTCAGAACGTTCAATACACATCACCGCTTCATGCTGGATACTCGGCTGCTGCAGAACCTTCAAATAAACCAACCCATCAAAAACGTTAGCATTCGTAGTGGCCAGGTTCGACAATGCATCGGCAATAAAATTATCGTTACGTTTTATACCCTGAAACTCATAGGAGATAAAATATTGAAGCCGGTCTTTCAACTCTGCCAAATACTTGATCATTCTCTCCCCACGAGCCTCATAATCCCCGGACACTTGCTTGACGACCAGCTGAGAGTCACTATAAATGATTAACTTCAACCACGGACTCTTCTCTAAAAGCGGACCCTCGCCAAGATCGCTTCAGATTCTACCTCGTTGTTCATTGCTCTGAACCCAAATCTGATGGCCTGCTGCACCTTAAATCCCTCCGGACTTGTCAAGATAATCCCTGCTCCACTGACATCTGCAGTAGAAGACCCATCTGCATTAGAGTCCACAAGTTCGATGTCTTTGAAGAATCTGAATCGCCGATCGGACGCTACTGACCGACAACTCTTCATCTGCTCCGGAGAACGAACATTCCACCATAAAATTGGCCAAGGCTTGACCTTTGATAGCAGTTCGGGGATGATATTCAATAAAAAATTGAGATAGTTCCATTGTCCATGCTGCTAGTCTCCCCAAAACTTTTGGCTTGCTCATCACCTTCTTCAACGGTTGATCCGTGTAGACGACTAGGAGCCGACCTTGAAAATATTGCCTGAGCTTTCGACTAGCAATTATCAAAGAAAAGGCAAAGTTTTCAATGTTTGGGTACCTGGTTTCAGCATCCCTTAGAACATGACTGACATAATAGACCGGATGCTGTTTTCTCCCACTTCTCGAACCAAAATGGCCCCCACTGCCAACGAACTAGCTGTCAGATATAAGTACAAGGTCTCAGCAGGAGCAGGTTTCACCAATAAAGGAGCCAAAGATAAATACATCTTTATGCCCTAAAAGGCGTCTTCACACTTCGAAGTCCACTGGAACGTCTTCTCATTCTTCGGTCCTTTCAACGTATCAAAGAATGACAAACATCTCTCTGCCGACTTGGACATGAATCTCCTCAAAGCTGCAATCCTCCCGGTCAGACGCTGAACATCTTTGAATGACTGAGGAGTCTTCATATTTAGTATGGCCTGGATCTTCTCTGGATTGGCTTCGATACCCCTTTGATTGACCAGATAACCCAGGAACTTCCCTGAACCGAGCCCGAAGGTGCACTTTGCAGGATTGAGCCTTAACTTGTGATGATGAACCGTCTGAAAGCATTCCTCCAGATCGTCCAAGTGTTTCTGAACAATCATGCTCTTCACTATCATGTCATCAACATATACCTCCATGTTCTTTCTTAGCTACTTTTGGAAGACAAAGTTCATCATTCTCTGGTAAGTGGCTCCAGCATTTATCAGGCTAAAGGTCATCTTTTTATAGGCATACACCGAACGGTGTGCGATGAATGTTGTCTTTGGAATGTCCTCCTTGCACATAGATATTTGATGATAACCCCGAAGTCGTATCAATAAGTTGATCAATGTGGGGTAGAGAATAGAAGTCCTTCGGGCAAGCTTTGTTCAGGTCCGTGTAGTCGATGCAAACTCGCCACTTCCCGTTCTGCTTCTGCACCAACACTATATTTTCCATCCACTCCGGATAGTCGATCTCAAAGATGAAGTCAGCAGCTATCAGCTTCGCGATCTCCTCATCGATGATCCTTTGTCGTTTAGGTGCAAAGATCCGCCTTTTCTGCCGAACTGGCTTTTTTGATGGATCCACATCCAGTCGGTGCTCGGCAATCTTTCGGCTGATTCCAGGCATGTCTTGTGGTTCCCATGCAAAGATGTCCGCATAGCAGTGAAGAAGTTCCATAAGGTACGTTCGGAGAGGTTCCGACAAATCCGAACCAATCTTCACTGTTTTGTCTCTCTTCCCAAGAACCAGCTTAATCTCCTCTGTCTCTCCAGCAAAAAAAACCAAGGGCTCCGAACTGCTCTCGGTGAATGGCTCAATCTCTATCGCCATAGTCTGCTTTTGCTTGCTAACCCCTACTCCTGAGGTAATCACAGCATTTCTGTAGCATCGTCTGGCTAGATCCAAGTCCTCTACTACCTCTCTAACTCCATGTGCTGTTGGGAACTTGATCTTGAAGTGAGGAATTAAAGTCACAGCTTGGAGAGCTGTCAGAGTAGGTCTACCCAGTATGGAGTTATAGGCCGAATCTACATACACAACATAGAATTTACATGTTATTTCTACCTGTTGTGGAGCAGTACCGAAGATGACTGGTAGCTCAATAGTTCCTGCCACTTTGTCCGGATCGTTGCTGAAGCCATATAAGGGGGCCTCCTACCCGACCTCCATCTTTCGCCCATCAAGATACATCCTCTGATAAGCGTGGGCATAAAGAATATCAATAGAAGAGCCGTTGTCAATCATCATTCGCTTCATATCCACCGAACCCACTTGTGCTGTGATCACCAAGGCTCCTTCATGGGGTTCGATGGGCTCCGAAGGATAATCTGCATCACTGAAAGATATAACTGTCCCTGAAAACGGTCTGTCGGTCTTCGGGAGAACACCCGCCACGGACATGACTGAATCCAGATATCCCCTCCTCTTATTTCCTACCAACTTTCTTGCTGTCCCACCGGTTATTACATCAACGACGTGCCTTGGTGGCTGATTTGGAGCAGGCTGCATGGGTGGAACCATTTGAACCGTCTGAATGGTACGGTCAACATTCTGCTGCTCTTGCTGTTGGTCCCTCCCGGCCACATACTGAACTAATAAACCGCTTTGAACCTTCCTCTCTACGAAGTCCTTTAAATTACAACACTCATTAGTATCGTGACCTGCAGCTTGATGATAGCCACAATATTTTCGAGCATTTCCCTGTCCCGGCTTGAGAGCGTCACGAGGCGGTTCAAAGAACGACTGGTTCCTGATATGATCCAAAATCACCGACCTATCCATATTCAGTTTGGTGTAAACCTTATTCATCTTCGGGGTAGGAGCAGGTGGGCGATTACTTCCCTGTCGCCATGAGTTGTTATACTTCTTTGAGCTACCCTCGGGCCGATCATTATACCCTCCCAGCTTCTTTTGATCGCCTTCAGCCTTAGGAGTATTTGCCTCCTTCATTCGGTCTGAAGAAGGACGTTTCAGGCTATTCATAGCCTCCTCCACCACAATATAGCCCTCTGCTTTATCAAAAGCTTCGGCCAAGCTTTTCAGATGGTGAAACATCAGCTTCGTCACCAGCTTCTCAGACTTTACCAGATCCAACCCATTTTGAAATAACCCGATAGCTTGAAGATCATTGAGGTCTGCCACCTGACCAACTGCTTCCCTGAACCTCTTCACATACTGACCCAAGGACTCATTGGTGAACTGTCGAACCTGTGCTAAAGAACCTGTGGGCTTTCCTCTTCTTCGGTTGCTCCCGAAATGAGCATGGAATTTGTCACACAGCTCGGACCACGACGAGACCGAGTCTGCAGGTAGAGTCCCCATCCACTGCCTTGCATCCTTCCTTAACGTTGTAATAAATGTATGGCACTTGGCAGCATGGGTGAAATAATAATAATCCATCAGCCAGTCGAACGCCTGACTATGGTCATAAGGGTCTCAAGACCCATCATAACTTTCCATATGAGGCAACTTCTTGGTGGTATCTGCCTTCTCCTTAAGAATGTTCGAGAAAAAAGGGGACGCCTTCTTTTCTGGAGTATCTTTCACCTGTCGAACCTCAGCCAACTGCTTCTGGAGCTCCTTCAACTCCTTCACCAAGAAATCCACACCTTCTGGCTGCGAGGAGATCTCTTTTTCCGGAATAACCTTCTGCTTCTGGGCAGATCGACCCATTCCACCAGAATCCACGACCCTTGATGGACTTCTGGATCTACTTTGGCGTGTGGCCATGTCATCATGACGAGAATATCCACGTTGGTGCTCTCTCCTTCTATTCTCAAGTACATGCTCTCTTGACCGGCTTCTCTGTCTGCCACCATCTCGACCTTGAGAGCCGATGACAACAAGTGATTTCTTTGATACCTCAGGAGTTCTGCTTCTTGATCTCTTTCTCTCCTGAGCTTGACCCTGAGACACATGCACGGAATGCTCCGGTTCCTTCCCCTCCTGATGCAATACATCCTTATGCCTACTATGCCTTCCGGACTGAACATAAGTGGGCGCCTCATCTTTTAGATTGGTCATTCGAAGCATCTGCACAGCTATATCTTCCCTCTGCTTTAGAAGAACCTCTAAAGCTTTATCCACCTCTTCTGCCATCTTCAACAACTTGGCAGTTTTGTCCTCCCAGCCACTTCGGTGATGGGTTCTAGGCGGAGAACTCTCCACCTACCTCCAATCTTGGTCACAGCCTTTATCATCAGCAAACACCAACCTCCGTCTGGCTCCACCATGAGCTCTCGAACGAGAACCCTTGCAAATATGTTTGGAAGCAGTGCTCTCACTCTCATGAGCACTCTTCGAAGGACCCAGACGATCCTTAACAGAAATGTGTTGGACAGATGAGCTCACAGCCTTCGGCTGTCCTTCCAGCGTATCTGCTCTACTCCTCACCATATTTTCTGACGTAAAACAAATAAAGTTTTGTGATTAAAAACTACATGACACTAGAACACAACCCTCCTTCTAGCGCCAATGTTAACGCCAAGATCTTTCCACGCGCCTCAATCACGTAACACGCGTCTCATATCTGCCGTGACATAAACACGACAACACCAAAAGCGGCCCGGCTTCGTAGGCTTGGGATAGCTCCCTCCGGCGTGAGAGTCAGTACATGCGATCACAAGGTTAACAATGGAGGATAAAATATCTAGTGTATTGAGAGAGATAAAATTATCAGTTATGTGTGTACCTTTCGCTTGAAGACTTTCTTGCTATGTTATACTCTCAGACCCGATTTACCGTGCCACCTACTACCGTCAGACACAGTCCCCCACTCCTCAGTAATCTCTGCCGATTGCATGCAGGCTATCACCTTCTTTCTACACTGTTTATGCCGCCGGCCGGCTATAATCCCATCCACATTAATGATCTGCAGACTTTTTGGTCAACAACCTTTCTTTTTCATCATTATAAGTCAAAGATGGATATATTTAATATCTAATGGGTCAATCCACTGGTCCGATCCAATACTGTAGGGATTAATCAAGGATAATATAAAGACTGGGCCCAATAACTTTAAGATCCAATAGTGGAGACCCAATGAATTAACCAAATAAGTAGGCCCAATCCATTTGGCCCAATATGTGAGTAAGTGATGAGGTCAGCCATTTTATTATAAAAGCAAAATAAAAAAATAATATATCTTATGACTTTATACATTATTATATTTTATTATCAATTATGTAGATAAATATGAATGTTTACTTTTTTAAAAATGATATGAATATGATAGGTTATTGTTGTGCTGTGTTGTTACTTATGTTGATAAATTTAAGTGCTAACTCTTTAATATGATAAGTTATTTTTTGTCCAATAAATAATATTTGCAATATAACTTTGGGTCTCTACTTCTCTCACTATGTGCACTGTACATAAAAAATTATGCACCAAGAGTATGACTCATGTATATATTGTTTATCAATGAAAATGTGTAAAATATTAAGTTGTAGGTCATCCTCTCTATTTTTTTTCCTTTTTTTATACTGTGTGCACAACTTTTTGTGTATAATTAGTGTTCTTAAGATTACTCTTATTGTATACAGGGGTGCTCATCGGAAAAAAACCGAACCGGTACCGATTCGAAATTACTGAAAAAATAAGAACCAAAATTGGTATCGAATTACCGGTTTCGGTACCGTTTCGGTACAAAATCGGTACCAATTTTTTCGGTTCGGTTTTCAGTTATATCGCATGGTAATATATATAATTATTAAGAATAATTAAATAATTTTTTTATATTAATATTTTTTAAAAAAACTAAGAAATCATTAACTATTAATAATAATTAATATATAAAATAAAACTACAAAACATTATTAATATATATAAAAAAATTATTAAAACTACTATTATATAGAATTATTAATATATTAAAAAAAATTATTTAATATATAAAATTACAAAACATTAACTATTAATTATTAAATTATTAAATTATTAAATTTCGGTATTTTCAGTATTTCGGGTTTTACTGAATTCAAAAAAATCATTATCGCTACGGGTACCAAAAAATGTTAAAATATCGAAAAATCGATACCGAAAAAATCGGTACCAAAAAAACCGGTACCAATAAAAAACCTAAAAAATAAAAAATTTTGATCACCCCTAATTGTATATACAAAATCATGTAATGGATTTAATTATACAATTGTTAGTGTGCTTCTTTTTGAGTGGCAAATCTTTTAAAGACTTATTTAATATGATGGACCACTTAACAAGCCCAAGACTGTGAATTATTATAAATACAAAGTCATGTAATTAATGGAGCTAAGATAGACCTGCAAAGATTTTGGTGTGTTAATTTTTGTGCAGATTGTTGATAAGGGGAGCATTATTTTTAAATGTATTTTTAATATTTTCTTCGTCTTTAATTATTTGATATTTTAGAGGTGCACACAAGAATTAAAATAATGATTAAAAAATATTAAATATAATACTCAATTATCTATAATACCCTTAAATCTTTTGTTAGGATAAAGAGAGTTTTGTTAGGATAAGGAGAGAGAAATAGTTTAAAGTATCAAAAAAATAGACAAAGTAAAGAGGAGTAATTTTGAAAAAATTGTCATTAATTCTCCTAGATTTGAAAAACGTCAAATAATTAGGGACAAATAAAAAACTCCAAAACGTCAAATAATTAGGGACGTAGGGAGTATTTTTATATGGTTCCTTCTCATATGAAAGTAGGAGTCATTGTATACTTATGTGAGAGAGGATCATATAGAAATATCAAAAATATATGTGAAAATATCAGTTCCCTTTTGACAAATACTCCCTCCGTTCCTAAATAAGTGACGTTTTAGAAGAAAAAATGTGTTTCAATTTATTTATCGTTTATAACTTTCTAGGAGAATAAATTCTTTACTTTCTTATATCATCCCTATCTTTTCTCATTGTCCTAAGAAATTATCACTTTAGTATTAATAGTTTTCAACTTTTCATAAAAGGGTAGTGATGGAATTTCACACAGATTTTAATTATTAAATAATAGTATTAAATAAATTTTTTAATCTATGTGTAAAAACTTTAAACAACACTTATTTAAGAACGGAGGGAATAATAATTATGGGAGTGAACAGTAAGCTGAAGTAATGGGCGCAGTACTAAGTTTAGATGTCTTTGACATTGAATTAATTAAAAGAACTCAAACTTCAAACGTCAACTGGGAACTTCACTCACTCCACCAAATCACTTTAATGGAATATTGATGGATTCACCACATAGCCTTCTAGAAGTTGACCTGGAGGTTCCTATATAAATATATTAATATGAGATTTGATTCTTAACAAATTACGAAACTCTTCATATAAATACTATCTTTCTTAGAAAAATGAAATTATCCAGAATTTTTTTTTAAAAAAAAATCTATTAGGTAATATTACAATAATAGTAGAACGATTAAAAATTATATTTTAAATTTAGATAGCACGATATGTTATAAACGGTCAAAAATGTGTCTGTAAATAGTGTTATATGTGTAGTATAT
The DNA here is from genome assembly GCA_020205615.1 of Panax quinquefolius. NCBI lineage: Eukaryota > Viridiplantae > Streptophyta > Magnoliopsida > Apiales > Araliaceae > Panax > Panax quinquefolius. The sequence continues at coordinate 10,923,855 of CM035159.1, forward strand.
ATATGTGTGTTGTGTATGTATGTATGCTATTGCTGTTTACCTTTTTCATAATATCAAACACTAAGCATTATATTAGGATAATTGTATATTTTGATTTGATGATGATGTTGATGATGATGAGATAATATATATATTTATAATTAATATTTTTTGTGAAATTCTTAAAATAAATTTGATGTACAATGATTTAGAATAGAATATCAAATTTGTTAGGTTGATCAATTGAACTAAACGAATGTATAGACTATAGGAAACGAAACGATCGTAAAGTTGTTCAACTCATCGTAGAGCATTCAGTTGAAGATCACAACGTCTGTTTGGAAATTGTAAAGTTGAATCAAGATCGCACAGTCTACACAAAGATCGTAGAGCTTGATGAAGACCGCAGAGTCTGTCTTGAGATCGTAAAGTTAAATGATGATCGTAAAATCTATACAGAAATCATAAAAGTAAAACAGAAATTGTAGAGTTTGCCAAAGGATCGTAAAGCTCATTGAAGATTGTAAGGCAAGATAAAGATCGTAGAGCTTAAAAAATCATAGAGTCAGCTGACCAAACACTCTACGATCACCATGGAAGTTTACGATTAGGAAAGTCATAGAGTACTTCAGTTCTGACAAAGGACTAGCAATGTCTAGACTCGTAGAGTGAAGATCCCAAAACAGTTACATAATACTTTAAGATTCAAAATGAAGATCAGATTAATGTTTGTCCAACAGCTAGTTTGATAAAATGACAGTCGTCCTCGTGACTATCACTGTTGCAGACTGATGTGACAAATCAAAACAGAAAGTAAGCTAACACATCCACTTGAAAGTCAATATCAAAAATCTTCTAGGATAGGAGCATTTAATGAAGCAACGAAAAAATCTCGAGAACATCTATAAAAGGTAAGCAAATTCAAACCAATAATAACGAACTAGAACGATCAAGATTTTAATTGTTGCACAACTTTCAAAGATCTACTCTACGATTAAAGAACAACTTGTTATGTTATCAAGTCTTTTTGAAGTAGAGCATGACGTACGCCACTTAGGAGCACCTCAAAAATCACTTCATCTGTAGTGATTCATTGCTCTTAGTGACTTGTTGTTACCAAGTCGATCTAAGTAATTTGAAGAGTTCTATGTGAACTGGTCTTAGTGACCCTCCTGTCTTAGTGACATCTGTCAAGTCTGAGTGATTTGAAGGAATCTTAGTAATTCATCGTTGTAATAGATCTTAGTGACTCGAAGAGTGGATTAGGAGTTATTTGTGCTCTGAACCACTTAAAAATCTATTGTCTCATTTACTTTTCTGTATTTATATGTTTGTATTTATCTTTTATATATGTTTGTGACTTAATTCCACAAGTGAATTAAATTCATAGCCCAAATTTCTTTTAATCTTTGAAAAAGTTTTTCAAACTAATATTTGATATGTATAATTAAATTAACTTGCTTAATTTATAATATGATAATACTTCTTTAAAAAAAATAAAAATTTTAAAACATCTATTCTTCTACTTCTAAATGTCTTGGTGCTTTGGGAAACAAGACATTCTACACAAAAAATGATAATGAGCTGACCTTATTACCTTATCTATTAAAAATGTAATGTAGAGTAGTGTAGTGTGACTTGTCCGAACCCCCAACTTTCCTACCCTACAAACATTGAATGGTTAGTGCTCTATGTTATGGAGCACTGTGGTCAGATCAAACACTTTTTATTAATAGAATTACATACAAGAATATGTTGTTGTATAAAATAAACATGTTACATATACTCCCTTGTTTCAAAATTATGAATATATATATTTTTTAATTTATTCTAAAATTAAAGATATATTTTTATTTTAAAATTATATATAAAGTGACATAAAGTTTTTAATTTGTCATTATTTTTTATTATCATTTTCAATATTAAACTACCACAGTTGAATTAATAGCTAACACTACATTCATTTCATAATAATTGACTTTTTAGAAGGAAAAAATTGTTCAAATTTATTTGTCATTAGGAGAATAAATTATCCTTAAAATTAGTCGTCATTATACAAATGTATCTATAATTGATATGAAAAGTTTTGAAAATAATAAATCTTATAACTTATAACTAGTAGTATTTTTAAATAGTTTATTATATTTGTAATTGTATTGACATAAATTAAATAAATTCACATCAATTTTAAGTTGAAAAATATTTGACATTAATGTTTAAAAATAAATATTGATCTTGTAATTTAAAACTGAAGGAGTATTAGATTTGAAATATTATTTTAACACACTTTAATTTATGATATTGAAAAGTTGGACTTTCGAGGCCTCTTAAGTTAAAAGCCAGGCCCAATCTGATGAATCTGGACCTACGGAGTTGTCGCTTCATAATTTTGAAATCTGGAATGGACTGAGACCCAATAAGATATTCTGGATGAACTTAGTTTTATTAATTTGTTTAAATAAGGGGGGCTGGGTTTAACAAAATGTAAAATATCTTAAGATAATTTGTAGTCAGATTAATTAAAGGAAATTACATTTACTAAAGACTCTCTGTCTTCCACAATAATTTCTATTTTTCTCTTTTGAAGTTTGCAAAATTTTAATTACAAATTTAATTTTATGTGTGATGTAATTATAAGTACTAGTTGATAGTCCGTGCAATGCACGGACTAGTTTGTTTTTCGATTGTATAATTTTCTAAAATTAGAATGAGAAATATTTTTCATTATAATAATATTTTTTTTCATATAAATTTTTCGATTTTTTTTGCATGGCATAACAATTACATGTATAAATATGTTGCTATTGCTATTTTATTACTTCCACAATTCCACTTTTATTGCAATAACCCATTTTATTTAAGATCATTTAGTTGTTGTTCAATTTTCTGAATCTTCTCTTTCATGGCTTCGATCTTTGTTTGTAGCGTAACAATAGTTTCTTCGATCCTTGCATTCTTGGCATATCTATAACCACCATTGTCACTACTGCTATCATCGCTTATTTCAATAATTTGGCGTTTGTTACGCCTTTTTTGTTTTTGTTGGTATAGATCTGCAAATAAATGAAAACACATATAAATTTTAAAAATAACATGCAAAATAGGAAGAATATATTAGTTAAAAAACAAACTAATTACTTTACCTGATATCCATTATTTAGTATTTTGTATGATATTGTTTGTGTATTGGGTTTTTATTTATGTGATAGTAGTATTTATAGGTGTTTTATATTTAATGAGTATTTATTTTTTTTGTCATCAATTCTTATCCGTTATGTGTTACCAATTTTAATATTTATTGCTATAGTGAGTGTTGTCTTTTGGATTGTCTATTATCCGTTATATGTTACCAATTTTAATATTTATGGCTATAGTGAGTGTTATCTTTTGGATTGTCTATTGATTTAACTCTGTATCTTAATTGTAATGCAATGTTGTATAGCATGAATCCGTGTGGTAGTTTTGAAGATGAAAGAAAAAGAAAAACTATTGGATTGGAAGAGGCAACTGAATTAATGGTTTTCTGTTATGTATTAATGGCTAATATCAATTGTATATGAGATTTCAATTGATTAAAATTGGGTGTGTTAATTAATTAATTGATTTGAAATTAATTGAGTTTATTAAGTTTCTGTTGGAAATTAAATTGGAAGACAGATTAATTACTTGATTTTTAACAGCCAGATTAATTAATTGATTTAAAATTGATTGAGTTGGAGGATAGGCTATGAAATTAATTGAGTTTCTGTTGGAAATCAAATTGGAAGACAAATTAATTAATTGATTTTTAACTATGTTAAAAATCAAATTGATTTCAATTGATTAAAATTGGGTGTGTTTGGAAGCCAGATTAATTAATTGATTTGAAATTGATTGATTTGGAGGATAGGCTGTGATGTATTTATATATAAGGATTGATTGTAAATAGCAATTTTGTAATTTGACTTCTATAAATCAAAATGATCTTTTTGTGTAACAGAGAGAGTAAAGTATAAATTAACATATTTAATTGTCTATTGTCTAATACAAATATTTTTATTTTAAAAAGGGTTAAAGAAAAAAAAATTGAATGAAAAATTATGAATATATTTAAGTACATCGAAATGAATTTGAATAAAGTAGTTGCTTAAATTACTGAATAATAGAAAAGTGTTTTATAATTCAACTTTATAATATATGAATAAGTATATTTCATATTATAACCTTCTGAATTATTTTGAACAAGTTTTTATTATTGTCTTACTTACTCAATGAATTTTTTAAGAATTTATTAAAATCATAATCTTGTTTTCTTTCCAAAAGCATTTGTAAGAATGAATTATAACCATTTATTACTACCTGTGTTCCTTCTTATTCGATTTGACGCCCCCAAATTCAGATATTTATACCTCGAATTTGGTACTTCACGATCTAACTTATACAACAAACTAATAATACATACAACAGAATAATAGAATAATTTACATCGCTATAATATAAATATTCTCGTCATAAGTCTCACAACCATTACTAACATGTTACTCAACTTAATTCATGATATAACAATACATAACCATATTTAAGTCTTAATACAACATAAGAATTAAATCCTAATATAGAAGACCAAAGTTACTCCATAGCCTTGCCTTTTCCCTTATCCTTTATCCTTGCCAGATGTCTCACACTGTTCTACCTTAACTGAAATGTTAGGAAAGCAATAATGAACAACAAATTTGCAGCAAGTGATATAACAATAAGTGTGAACAAGCATATATAAAGTTCATAATCTCAAAGGGTATAATAATAAATGATAGCTCAGGAGTTGAAGTAGGAATATTGCAAACAAAGTATATATTAAACTGTTCCAAATATGTCCTTTCAATTAAATAAAGAGTCACTATGGACCGAAAGGTTTGTCAAAAGATTTCAAAGGTTCCAACATCTTCGATTTAAAGAATATTTAGCACTGAGTAGTCACTATAGACCAAGAACTCTACTAGAATGAACAGTATTTCACTGATACCCAATATAAACAAATACAATATTTGATCAGCCTATAGTACCCTATGTTATGCATAACACTCAAACATGGTGTTCACGCGTGTGTCACATTCCCGACAATATATAATTTCCCCTTTTTGAGGGTTGTTCATCTCAACAGATTATAAAATTTCGCACCAAATTAATTGGTTTAGATAGTTGTTTAACATATGATATCAATCTAGCCGAATCAAATGGTGTAGACCCTTTTCTCGATACATTTAAGAACAATTCGTAAATTCAATGCTTGCAATAAGGTTCAAGGAATATAATTGTGATTTAAATCAAGCTTCGGAATATAAATAATAATCTTCATAAATTTATATAGCACAAGAATCATTCTAGCAATTATTTACTCGTACGATTAATAAGAGTATAAATTTAGGTACTTGTCTGAGTCGTTGTTTATATCTGACCTTGACTTCTTATCCTTCGAATAACCTATGTTTATTATAACGGTTAACATCTATCAAACCATAAATATAAATCTTAATCGATTTAACACACTAGCCTTAGGTGACTAAGACTTCACAAAACAATTCGTTTAATTAATTGTTGCATTATTCATCACTCTCTTTATCTTCGTATTTATTTCATAAGATAATCTTTGTTATCTTAATTGTTCATTTAAGGTTCCTGTAAAAACCTAGATAGTCCGGATTGTTCAGAATTTAAGATTTAAAGAATTAGTTATTAATAAAATAAATTTTTATTAATAAAATTTTGTGATATGTGTTTATTAATCGTTTTAGAACCTAAGATGATTATAAATCGGGAGGAATCTGGCTACGAGCTGGACTGAATGAGTAAGAATTTTCAAGATGAAAATAAAATTTTTTCGAGAACAAAAATATTTTTGGGAAAAAAAACGAAATAGGCACTATTCACCCGACGAAACCCTAAGGGTTAGGGTTTGAATAACCTAAGCCTTTCTGAGAGTTCGGTATGTCGAAATGACATTCCGTCAAAAGATTTGACGATAATATATCGTGAAAAGTTAAGTAAGTCGATAAAAGTTTTTCTCGAAAAACGTGCAGAAATCGGACGAAATAAAAATGACGAAAAGTACTGTTATGTACTTTTCATTCGTTTTACTACTTTAGGGGAAAACGTGAAGAAAAACGCTTAACGTCAAAAAGTGTTTTTCAGCCGAAGAATACGTAAAAGTTAAACTGTAAACGAAAGACGAAATATCCAAAAATATTTGGATTTAGAGAATCGCAATTTTTGAACTATCAGATAAATTCTGCAAGACGGAAGCACGAAGCTTCCAAGGGAAGCTTCGTGAATATTAAGGAGGTTTGAATAATAATTTAGGGGCGAAATGACTATTTTGCCCCTAGCTTGAAAAATCTATAAAAGGAGCGTTATATTTCATTTGTTTGGGATTTTGAAAATTCTCCAACATTTGAGAGAGAGAAAGAGATTTCAGATGAGGAAAAAGAGGAAAAGGAGGAGGAAAAGTTGGCTCGTAAGCAAATTTTGCCCGATGGAAGGAGATTAAAGAAGGAAGGTAATCCGAAACCTAACTTCTATATAATTTTCTTTAAGTTTTATATGTTTAAAACATAGCTTAATGAAATAAGAAGTAAAAGATGTTAGGAATGATTTCATATGGTTGAAATCATGAGAAAATGAAGAAATAAGAATTAAAAATTTATTTTATAAATTTCTTAAGGAAGTATAAGTTTTGTAATGAATTTGAGTGATCCGAATGAATCATATGAATGATTTAGTGAAATAAGTAAGGAATTGTGTTTTATAACATCAAATTAAAAGAAAAACTAAAATCGTAATCAAAATATCGATTAAAAATGAAGAACGAAGAACGCGAAGAACACGCGAAGAACATTGTTGATGGACAAATTTAAAACCATCGCAGTATAATTGTTGTTGATGGACAAGTTTAAAACCATCGTGTATAAGTTAGATGCTTATTGCTTGGTTAGGAACGGTAGAAACTGTGAGATCCCGAATTTTATGAAATAAAAGTATTCAATTTTCTATTTTGGTAAATAGTTAAATTGATAAAAATTTAAAGTTAAGGGTGATATGTGAATTTTTTTTAAAGTAAGCAAGTTGTCATAAAATAACCAGAAGTAGTAAAAAGTATAGTAATACTGGCGTGGTTGCATAGTAGCATTACGGTATTGATTATTGATGCTTATGTGAGAAGTCACTCGGATATACTCAATTATTACTACGATAATTCTTTGTGATCATATCTCTCATATTATTGATTCAATTATTGTCACAGTATCATCTGCATAATATGTTATATTATTAAATTAATAATTGAGATGACAAAGTTATTCATATTATTATTTGAAATATTGAAAGTTCTGTCAAGAAGAGGTTTGGTCACCTAATTGCGCGCCAATAAGGAGAAATCCTTATCGGAAAGCCCCCTATTTCCTGGGAACGACTTGGTTGTTAAATATTGTGAGTTATAATATTAATGATGAATGTTATTAAAAATTGAATTTGAGTTTGAAGTTGAATTTGGAGTCGCGGATGTGATATTTGAGTCCGAAACGATGAAATTAGTAGAAATATACTAGAAACACAAAATTTATCGGGGTTGACTTTTTGGTCAAAAAAGTCAACAGTTGACTTTTTCAAAAAAAGTCAAAATTCAAAATTTTAAAAATAAAATTTTTGAGAAAAATATTTCCATTGTGTTGGGATTATTAGTGTTAGTGGAAATCGACATTTATTTTGATAGTAATTGATGTCTGGAAGTTATATTGACCAACCGGGTAATTAATCGGGTAAATGAGCAATTAATTACTATTAATTCACATGATTATAACTATTTGTTCACATGTGTGTGCTATTGATTCACATTCTTGTACTATTAGGGGAGTTGGTGCAAGATTGATAATACTTGCATGACTAAGTTAAAAATGGAGGTATAGATGGATGTACTATACTATAATTCGTATTTTCACATGATTATAACTATTGATTCACATGATTGAACTATTGATTCACATTATTTACTATTAGGGGAGATGGTGCAAGTTTGATAATACTTGCAGGACTAAATTAAAAATGAAGAAAAAGAGGAAGGTATTATACTGTAATATTTTGAGCCCCAAAACGTGCAATTATCGAAACTATATTTTCCGAAACTCATTCTTCCTTCATTTCTCACCAATTCACTAAAGCTTTAAAGCAATTATTATAGAGAAAAATTATAAAGAGAAAGAAGAAGAGAAGTCTGCTACTTCACTATTTCAGTATCCAGTTTTCTTCTAAGGTAAGGGATATTGTTATTATAGTAAGGGGTATTATTCTTTCGTATTCATGAAGATAGTTATTTTCTTTCAATACTCGTAAGAGTTGTTATTCCATTCTTTATTATTATGTTGGAATAACCTGTCTATGCGAAGTAATGCATACATGATGAAATTCTTCTGTTATTCCATTCTTTATTATTACATTGGAATAACTTTTATGCATGCTTGATCTATCGCATGCACAGTGAATTTCTGTTGTTATTCCATTCTTTATTATTCTGTTGGAATATCCTATTTGTGCGGATTACACATGACCTGGTTCCATTCTTTATTATTCTATTGGCATATCCTGTCTGTGCGGATTACGCATAACCTGGTTCCATTCTTTATTATTCTGTTGGGAATAACATGTCTGTGCGGTCTATCGCATGCATGGTGAATTCTTCTATTATTCCATTCTTTATTATTCTATTGGAATAACCTGTCTATGTGGATTACCACATGCATGGTGAATGATCCTTCGTATTTATTTCTTATTAAATTGTGGAAATGATCTGTCTACGTGGATTACCACATGGCGGACGAAAATCCATTTGCAGTTTCGTAATTTTTCTGACCCTCAAAAATTCTGGAAAAATTTGAAATGATAATTTCATGAGTTTTCTAGATTGTGTCAAAAAATGGCGATTTTTGGATGTATAGATTAGGAGTTATGAATTTTATGGGAAAAGACTATTTTAAAAGTAAACTTTTATAACTCCTTGTGGTTAACTCCAAAATTGGTGAAATTTTTATTAGGAGTACATATATATAACAGGAGTATACCCTGTAAATTTTGGAATATTTAGACAAAATTATAATTTATGATAAATGTCTAAATATTCGGCAGTTTTGGCCATATGAAAAATAGTAAATGAATTTTAAAAATTCTGAGAAAAATATATGTTCAATATGGGACTATATTCTGCTAAATCCCAGAAAAGAAATATTTTTGGGACTGATTTGGTTTTTTTCATGAAAATAAACTAGTTATGAGTAAATAAATTAAATATGTTATGTGAAGTAACAAAAATAGAAAATAGGATTTTATGGCTTGGAAATCCTATATAAGGTATATGCAGATTTTTGATAAGGGATTTGATCATTAGTGATGAAATCTTATGAGTATGGCATTTTGAATGATTAAATGTATTATTTGGTAAAGTGTAAACAATTAAAATAAATTATTTATAAGTTTAAGAAGTGATTAAAATATTGTTATAATATTAATAATATTAGATTATGAGTTTATTAAGTGATTGATAATATTTGGATAAATTTAAAGTCTTTAATATTTATCCTTATTTTCGTTTGATTAATGCTTATATCATTGTCATCATCCTCATGCTTATATTATGATGAAAGTCATCTTTGGCTTACGTGCAAAGATGGACTGCTGATTATTAGTTTTCAGTTGTATATCTTTGGCTTACGTGCAAAGATGAATTATTGATTGATGAGTATCTTTGGCTTATGTGCATAGATGAACTGTTTATTGGTATGATTATAACCAGGGGTCATTCGGTATAATCATGACACGTAATGTTATAGATGATGTGGTAAAAGTCCTCATTGGCCCGTAGTGCATTGATGGACAGTTATTGGTATGATTATAACCAGGGATTATTCGGTATAATCATGACCATTGATGATTACATGAATATCCTTGGCTGTAGTGCATGGATGATTCGATGATGTGGATTATTTATTAAGTTGAGTCTCAGTGATAAAATATTGATTATACACTTTTAATTCGTAAAAGATAGTAGATATCATGCTCTACTTGACTCTTCTAAAATACAGTTGTATGTCTTTGGCACGTAGTGCAAAAGAATAAATTGTTAATGAATATCTTTGGTACCGTAGTGCAAAAGATGAATTTATTAGTATGATTATGAAAGCGAGGAATTGTGATTTGGTATAACCATGATTTTTGATGTTTCAGGTGAAGATAGGTGATGAAAATTATCTTCGTCTTGGGTGCGAATAGGAATTTAGAATCACAATTATGATTATGAGTTATTCATATGATTGTGGATAGGAATTGTTGATTGATGTTACATGGATAAAATATTATTGGTGGACTTTTAACATGGAGAAGATAATAGACCTGATGGTCTATTTGACTCTTCTAATGGATTGCTCGTTCCGCTGCAACTATGGTTGAAAAGTTTTATCATCTACCATATGATCTAAATCTCTGATTTGTTATTGACGAAGGCTATTGATAATTTAATTATCTTTAGTCATGATATCCTTTACTGGGCTATTTGTGCTCATCCTTTGCTTCACAATTCCTTTCAGGTAATAAGAGTGTAGCTGGGTCGAGCGGGGATAACAGGGAAATAGTGTGATGGTTCGAGACTGTCGAAGTTTCTCAATACATTATAAAATGGCATGACATGTAACAGATAATTGTATTGAGGACCTAAGATGTGTGTGTCGTATTTTATTCGTCACTTAATAATTGATTTTGGGGAACAACAATAGGGTGATGAGAACCCGACTTTGAAAGCGTCAAAAGTGCACCTCATTAGAATGAATATGATAGTAATCTTCTAGTTCTTCTTTGGGGTCTTAAAATATTTACTGCTGTATTTTATATGGCATTGTAACAATTTGAGTTTGGATACTGTCTACGAGACTATATTGTATTAAAACTCACAGCTTATCTGTTGTCGTACTACGCATTTGACGATTCAGCAATTAATATAAATGAAGTTTGTATTTGATTTTTATAGAGTGATATCTGGTGACTTAGAATGGGTCGTGTGGACCTATTTTGGGGGCATCACAGAAACGTTCATGAAGAACGGATTAAACTTAGCTATAATGAAGTTATGGAGAAAATTTTGTAAAAAACGAACAAGAATTAAAAAGTTAGTAAATGAACCCGAACATGTAGGGTTTCATAAGAATGTAAGAGAACGTAGAAAACGTGAGCTGTGGACTCAAGAACGAACGAGTTCCGAGTTCGGATGACCGAATTACGGACGAACGAAGAACGTTAATAACATAAAATGAGCGAAGGACAAAGATTAAGCCAATCGAATGGCATGTTACTGGATTCAGAACGAATTTCTATCTGAGGGGAATTGAAGTACGTAAGATAAGGAAGAGAATGGCTTTGGAATGACCTCGTTCCGAGTTATAAAGAATAAGTTATGAGATTGGGAAGTAAGCGTCTCAGAATAATTTAACACTTAGAAAAAAAATTCAAAAGTTAGGGCTTGGCGCCGCAACGCTAGCCATGCTTTGTAAGGTGGCACCGCAACGCTTGCATCGGGAGTTGAGTACTACATACTTACTTGCCGCGCCAGAAAGCAATAACAAGGAGGGGTGTCACATGTGTGAAGAAAGTCTTCTTGTGTGAAGATTATGAAGGAACCAGTCGCAGTCACGGCAGGCGAGGCAAGGCCCAGTGATGAGCTTTTAACTGCTCAAATCATGGGAGAAGTGTAATGAAAACTAATGAACGTGTAGTTCATCGAATGTAACACTTAAATAAGTAAATTAAACTTTTAGTAAAGGTTAAACAGAAAGATTAAACGAGATTAAAAGACAAAGAATGTAAACGCGGGTTACGGAACTGATATCCGGGGACCGTAGTCGTGATAAACGAACGTGGGGGATTGCTATGATTGTGATTCCTTAGACGTTGAGTGATGAGGGTAATGAATAACATTTCGATGTTATGTTGTGATAATGAGAGATAAGTGTAAAGCGCATAGACACTGTGAACGCAACGCTGTTGTGATGAACGATCGGTCTTAGCATACCATGAACCGTATGGCTTCGACATTAAGGAAGAATAACGAATGGTATCAAGAAAGCCGTAATGAACGGTAATAAGATTAATAAAAGTCCGAGGGTGAGTCGGATAGAGAATGTTAGAATAAAATGTAAGAATTAAACACTTTAACCGGCGTGAAGGTTGAGTGTACGCAAATACTAAACGGATAGAACCTACACCCCGTGTATGGTGTGACTGTATGATAATGAAGACCAATGATTAAACCATGAACGGTGAAGAACTGATTTAAAGACAATGATGTTTAACTTAAAGAAGCCGAGTTAATGATTAACTTGGACGATCGTTCTAAGTATACAAAAGACTATATGACTATATGACTGAGATGATAAAGAATGAATCCCGAGGTATGGTATTTATTTGCCACAAAGCCATAAGGAATAAGACATTGACTTAACGAACGTTATAGTTTAATGGTTCGGATAAGTTAAGATAACTTTAGGTTGTGGTACAATCGTAACCTTTGATGGTTGACATATGGGAGCTGGACTAAACAATTCCTTCAGAGAGCGAAGGTATATACGAAACTGGAAATCGATCTAACTCACCGTGATGGCAGTGTAAATGAGACCAGAACTTGTTTGTTGGTTGTTTGTGGGAGACCACTCAGATTATAATATGGACTACTAGCAGAGACACGATGTGTGCTGAGTACTAGAAGAGTTATAAGAAGAAGATAAGAATGCAAATCATCAAAGATGATGAACGTATTGAGTAAGACATATCTCCGTATGTCATGAAGCCGTAAACCGGTAATGAAAGTTGGTCGCGTAAACTTAGATTGCAAGAACGCGAACCCTAAGAAGTAAAGTTAAGTAAACCAGTGCGTAAGTTAAATATATGACTAATTGGTATATGTGTTATTTCCTTATGTGTTATAGGGATTGGAATGAGCACCAAAGGCGTAAGTCATAGTATGTAAGTAAGGCAAGTTTCCTAACTTCATTCATATTTTAAATGAATGCTAGTTTCTAAAACTTCTCAGATGTTGAACTTGAGAAGTTCAGTCTATGTGCGAATGTGCGATATTTGTACAAGGTGGTAGAACGTATGAGGCCTTGTGCCACAATTTGAACACTTCGGTGTTTCTATGAGATGAACTATTTTGTGATTGAACTGTTCAATAAGAGAATATTCTGTTTATACATGAACCCTTATTGTTAAGTCTGTGCTAAAGATTCTAGCCAGACAGAATGTGTATGAAAGAGAGTAGAGAATGAAAGTATTTCAAAGTGAATGTGACTAATGTTTTAAAATGATAGGAATCGAGATTATTCCTATTATTCAAGCTGCTTTATAACTTTTGTTCGGTTATCGAAGTTCTAAAGAAATGTTAGAATTCTTGAAGTTGTTTGTTCAACTGTTATGACTTGCTGGGTAATTAAATGTTCACACTTACTTTAAATGAAAAACATTTTCAGCGTACGATGTTAGAAGAACCTAAGGATCCCGTAAAGATCAAGCTGATCGGTATCTAGAAGAAGTGCCATTCATTAGATGAATGAGCGTGAAGATCAAGCGAAGACTTGTAATGTAGAATAGTTTAATTAAACTATAGACTAGTTTAATGAACTATTATGTATCCTTGGTGGCGGATGAAAGTCACTCATGTAAGATGTAAAGAAAAATATAATTATCATTATTTGTAATGAACCAGGTTATAAGGTATTAGAACCTGGGAATGGAGAATGTATGTCGTTATATTTCAATAAATAATGATGTATGTTTGGAAAGAAGTGGGACCGTGACGTACGAAATCCGGGTATGAAGATAGACCGGATTTCGGGGTGTTACAAAGTGGTATCAGAGCTGATAGGTTATAAACCTTAGGTATGAGTACCTAAGACTATAATAGTAGAGAGAATGATAAGAAGATTGTTGAGTTAAAGATTAAGGAAGAAGATCACCACGTGATCATAGTGAATTGTAATAACAGATGATATGTTAAATGATAAATGATTTATACCTAATGCTATGAATGAATGGTACTACAAAGTAGTACAGAAAGAATAACTCAGATTGAGTTGTAAAGGATAACATATAAATTAAAGAAAATTTGTATTAAGTGAAGAGAAAGTTAAAAGTTGTAAGATTTCAATTGAGGACTCATGTGATAGTGGAGTGGTACGAACCTTTGAATGAGAGAGGGTTCGTGATTACTTAGTTATTACAGTGATAATCATTAGAATAAGTCACGCTATCAATATGTATATGACAAGAAGGTGAATCTTTTCTCATGTATATGCTTGATAGGTAGAGAATGATAAGATAGGTGCGAGTTCTTGAAACTCATACTTATGGTAAGTTCGTGACTCATAATCATATGGTATGTTTTTGAACTTCTCAACGAATGGACGCCTATGGTCTGACTGGGATAGTTATTAAACTCATATTATTATGGAAAGTTCCTGAACTCATAATGTGTGGTAAGTTGATGGACTGTACTAAGGTATAAGAATGTTTAGACTGAAAGCGTGTATTTACAGTAGAATTAGCATTGAAGGTGCTAGAGAAGATTAAGTATTGTCGCAAGTAAGACAATGAAGGAAGATGGAGAATATGATATTCCAAGTCATCTAGCTATGCTAGATTTTGAAGTTTATTGAAATCGTGCTTATGTGTGCGTGTTTTGAAAATGAAAGAATTAGTTCAACTTTTGGAACCAATGGATTTTAAAAGAACTATTCTTGGTATGTCTATGCTAATTGTTTTGGCTAGACAGAAATTGATTTGAAATACTAAAATGAATTTTATATCATCAGTGCATTTGATGCAAAGATGGTATAAGGATGAGTTGCAAAGATGGTATAAGGATGGTATAACGATGTCAATTGATTTGACTAGACGGATGTTTCAAGTTGATATCCAATTTATTGGTATGGTCTAAGCTACTTGATTTGGCTAAGACGAATGGTATGTCATGTTTAAAAGAAAATAGAGCTTTCTTTGAAGAAGTTGTTCCAAACCAAATTATTTTGGTGCAGAATCTAATGATTAAGTCTGAGGTGAACACACCCCGAAATGGGGTTATACAATGGGTTGATCGCCTACGTATGAAAGAGGTAGTTTACCTTCTGTGTGATTGTAAACTGACCGTGGAAGAAGGGATTCTTGACGTCGTCTTCATAAACCTAGTAAGAGTTCATGGTCAATTTGACCCCTCAGCAAAAGTATGAAATGTTTTAAAGGAATTCTTATATTCCTCGTTGATAATTCTACTTCATAATTCTTGATAAGTTATGAAGGTGAAGGAATGTTTGAAAGATAAGAATTTCTTTGAAGAGAAGTTGAGAAGAAGGGTAAGTTAAAATTTCGAGGGCGAAATTCTGTGAAGAAGAAATAAATGTGATGACCCGGGTAGGGGTGTGGGTTTAAGAAATCCGAGGATAGAATTTTTATAAGGGGGGAAGTGTAACAACCCGGATAATCCGGATTGTTCAGAATTTAAGATTTAAAGAATTAGTTATTAATAAAATGAATTTTTATTAATAAAATTATGTGCTATGTGTTTATTAATCGTTCTAGAACCTAGGATGATTATAAATCGGGAGGAATCTGGCTATCAGCTGGCCTGAACGAGTAAGAACTTTCAAGATGAAAATAAAATTTTTTCGGGAATGAAAATATTTCTGGGGAAAAAGACGAAATAGGCACTATTTACCCGACAAAACTCTAAGGGTTAGGGTTTGAATAACCTAAGCCTTTTCAAGAGTTCGGTATGTCAAAATGACATTCCGTCAAAAGATTTGACGATAATATATCGTGAAAAGTTAAGTAAGCCGATAAAAGTTTTTCTCAAAAAACGTGCAGAAATCGGACGAAATAAAAACGATGAAAGGTACTGTTATGTACTTTTCATTCGTTTAATTACGTCAGGGGAAAACGTGAAGGAAAACGCTTAACATCAAAAAGTGTTTTTCAGTTTTTCGGAGATCTGAAGAATACGTAAAAGTTAAACTGTAAACGAAAGATGAAATATTCAAAAATATTTGGATTTCGAGAATCGCAGTTTTTGAACTGTCAAACGAATTCTGCAAGACGAAAGCACGAAGCTTCCAAGGGAAGCTTCGTGAATAGTAAAGCGATGGAGTAAGGAGGTGTGAATAGTAATTTAGGAGCAAAATGACTATTTTTCCCCTAACTTGGAAAATTTATAAAAGAAGAGATAGATTTCATTTGTTTGGGATTTTGAAAATTCTCCAACATTTCAGAGAGAGAGAGAGAGAGGGATTTCGGATGAGGAAGAAGAGGAAAAGGAGGAGGAAAAGTTGCCTCGTAAGCAAACTTTGTCCGACGGAAGAAGATTAAAGAAGGAAGGTAATCCGAAACATAACTTTTATATAATTTTCTTTAAGTTTTATATGTTTAAAACATAGCTTAATGAGAATAAGAAGTAAAAGATGTTAGGAATAATTTCATATGGTTGAAATCATGAGAAAAATGAAGAAATATGAATTAAAAGTTTATTTTATAAATTTCTTAAGGAAGTATAAGTTTCGTAATGAATTTGAGCGATCCGAATAAATCATATGAACGATTCGATGAAATAAGTAAGGAATGGTGTTTTATAACATCAAATTCCAAGAAAAAGTGAAATCGTAATCAAAATATCGATTAAAAATGAAGAACGAATAAAAAATGCGAAGAACGCGAAGAACGTTGTTGATGGACAAATTTAAAACCATCGTAGTATAATTGTTGTTGATGGAAAAGTTTAAAACCATCACGTATAAGTTAGATGCTTATTGCTTGGTTAGGAACGGTAGAAGCGTTCATGAAGAACATATTAAACTTAGCTATAACGAAGTTATGGCAAAAATTTCATAAAAGACGAATGAGAATTAGAAAGTTAGTAAATAAACCCGAACGTATAGGGTTTCATAAGAATGAAAGAAAACGTAGAAAACATGAGTCGTGGACTCAAGAAAGAACGAGTTCCGAGTTCGGATGACCAAATTACGGACGAACGAAGGAAGAACGTTAATAACGTAAAATGAACGAAAGATGAAGATTAAGCCAATTGAATGGTATGTTAATGGATTCAAAACGAAGTTCTGTCCAAGGGAAATTGAAGTACGTAAGATAAGGAAGAGAATGGCTTTAGAACGACCTCGTTCCGAGTTATAACGAATAAGTTATGAGATCAGGAAGTAAGCGTCTCAAAACAATTTAACACTTAGAAAAAAATTTCAAAAGTTAGGGCTTGGCCATGTAGCTGCAAGGGGAGTTGAGCATCGCAAACTCGCTCCATGACTCGAACAATAGAAGGAGGGGTGTCACTTGCTTGGCCTTGAAAGTGGTGCTGCAAAGACGAAGACCGTGAAGGAATTCCATTGGCGGGTAGGCAAAGCGAGCCCAATGATGAGCTTTTAACTGCTCAAATCCTGGGGGAAGTGTAATGAAACCTAATGAAAGTGTAGTTCATCGAATGTAACACTTAAACAAGTAAATTAAACCTTTAGTAAAGGTTGAACGAAAAGATTAAACGAGATTAAAAGACAAAGAATGTAAACGCGAGTTATGGAACCGATATTCGGGGACCGTAGTCGCGATAAATGAATGTGGGGGATTGCTATGATTGTGATTCCTTAGACGTTGAGTGATGAGGGTAATGAATAACATTTCAATGTTATGTTGTGATAATGAGAGATAAATGTAAAGCGTATAGACGCTGTGAACACATCGCTGTTGCGATGAACGATCGGTCTTAGCATACCGCGAACTGTATGGCTTCGACATTAAGGAAGAATAACGAATGGTATCAAGAAAGCCATAATGAACGGTAATAAGATTAATGAAAGTCCAAGGGTGAGTCAGATAGAGAATGTTAGAATGAAATTTAAGCGTTAAACACTTTAACAGACGTGAAGGTTGAGTGTAAGCAAATACTAAACGGATAGAACCTACACCCCGTGTATGGTTTGACCGTAAGATAATGAAGACCAATAATTAAACCATGAATGATGAAGAACTGATTTAAAGACAATGACGTTTAACGTAAAGAAGCTGAGTTAATGATTAACTTGGACGATCATTCTGAGTATACAAAAGATTGTATGACTTAGACAATAAAGAATGAATCCTGAGGTATGGTATTTATTTGCCAAAAAGCCATAAGGAATAAGAAATTGACTTAACGAACATTATAGTTTAATGGTTCGGATAAGTTAAGATAACTTTAGGTTGTGGTACAATCGTAACCTTTGATGGTTAACATATGGGAGCTGGGCTAAATAATTCCTTCAGAGAGCGAAGGTATATACGAAACTGGCAACCGATCTAACTCACTGTGATGGCAGTGTAGATGAGACGGGAACTTGTTTGTTGGTTGTTTGTGGGAAACCACTTAGAGTACAATATGGACTACTAGAAGAAACGATATGTGTTGAGTTTAGAAGAGTTATAAGAAGAAGATAAGAATGAAAATCATCAAATATGATGAATGTATTGAGTAAGACATCTCCGTATGTCATGAAGTCATAAACCGATAATGAAAGTTGGTCGTGTAAACTAAGATTGCAAGAACGCAAACCCTAAGAAGTAAAGTTAAGTAAACCAATGCGTAAGTCAAATATATGACTAATTGGTGTATGTGTTATTTCCTTATGTGTTATAGGGATTGGAATGAAAGCGATTCGGCGTAAAGAACATGTAGTCATGCGTAAGGCAACTTTCCTAACTTCATTCATATTTTAAATGAATGCTAGTTTCTAAAACTTCTCAGATGATGAACTTGAGAAGTTCTGTCTATGTGCGAATGTGCGATATTTGTACTAGGTGGTAGAACGTATGAGGTCTTGTGCCATAATTTGAACACTTCGGTGTTTCTATGAGATGAACTGTTTTGTGATTGAACTGTTCAGTAAGAGAATGTTCTGTTTATACATGAACCCTTATTGTTAAGTCTGTGCTAAAGATTCTTGCAAGACAGGATGTGTATGAAAGTGAGTAGAGAATGAAAGTATTTCAAAGTGAATGTGACTAATGTTTTAAAATGATAGGAATCGAGATTATTCCTATTATTCAAGCTGCTTCATAACCTTTGTTCGGTTATCGAAGTTCTAAAGAAATGTTAGAATTCTTGAAGTTGTTTGTTCAACTGTTATAACTTGCTGGGTAATTAAATGTTCACACTTACTTTAAATGAAAAACATTTTCAGCGTACGATGTTAGAAGAACCTAAGGATCCCGTAAAGATCAAGCTGATCGGTATCCAGAAGAAGTGCCATGCATTAGATGAATGAGCGTAAAGATCAAGCGAAGACTTGTAATGTAGAATAGTTTAATTAAACTATAGACTAGTTTAATGAACTGTTATGTATCCTTGGTGGTGGATGAAAGTCACTCGTGTAAGATGTAAAGAATAATGTAATTATCATTATTTGTAATGAACGAGGTTATAAGGTATTAGAACATGGGAATTGAGAATGTATGTCGTTATATTTCACTATATAATAATGTATGTTTGGAAAGAAGTGGGACCGTGACGTACAGAATTCGGGTATGAAGATAGATTGAATTTCGGGCCATTATAGTTCCACTCCTTATTGTATTCATAAGGTATTCTTACTCCATTTATTTAATTCTTTATTAAGTAATTTCCTTAATTATTCTACACACTTTATAAATCCATAATTAATTTGTTATTACCTTAGGTCATAATTAGAGGTATCTCTTTATATCACTCTAATCTTTTATGTTCCACTTGACCACAATTAAATAATCTTCTATGTATTTAATTGTTTATCTATTATTAAAGTAGTCAAAGTAATTTTTAAATTTTAATATTACTTTAATTGTCCACAATTAAAATGTTACTTAATGTCATCTTAATTGTCTATACATCATAAAATGTACAATTAGAAATAATCTCCACTATTATTGTAATTGTTTACTATTTATTAAACCATATTATTATTCAAATGGTTTAAGCTTTATTAATCCACAATTAAAATAAATATTATCCTAATTGTTTATTTGTTCCTCAATTAAAATCACCTTTAGTTTTAATTATTTAATTATAGTTTAGGAATTCCTTAAAGAAATCCTTAATATTAGGATAATTGAAATTTACTTAATTCATAATTACTTTAATTTTTTAACAACCTTTTTATTATTTATTTTAGAATTTTTTTATTTTTTGACCTGGGCTTTTAATCAGGTTCACCATGATCCTAGCACTGGTTTGACTTGCAGACCTGGACGCCGATTCAAGCTTACCAAATGAACACGTGTAACTAGAGATTTTGTGTATTTAATTTAAATATTTAATGAATTAAATAAATATTTTTATTTTGTTATTGATTTAATTATGGAGTTAAATAAATATTTAATAGAATTGTTGTAGATTAATTTAATTAAATGCAATATATTAATTTAATTATTGTTAGATAATTTTATAGTCAAAGTGTGAATTTAATCGAGATAATTAGATTAAATGAGTTATTAAATAATCATAATGTCGTTCTAATTAGTTAATAATTGAATAGAGATTTATTGATTTGTTATAATTAATAAATAAGAATTTTAGCTATGTGATAATTTGATTTAATGAGTAATACTTGCCTTAATTTAATTGAATTTAAATAATATAATTTGATTAATTAAGGTGTGACAAATAAACTATATAATAAGTGAGTTAATTAAAATAAATTGAAAAGAGCCTTTTAAAAGGCCAGCCAAACATGACCTTAAGAACATGAGATCAGTTTAGGCCATGATGCGCTTAACTGCTACCCATGTACGCACCAACACGCACCAGTTATTATATTATATATGTATAGTTTATATCATTCCATTGCTAAGTCTGAGAATTTTTCTAAGTCAGAGAGAAAAGAGAGAAAGCTTGAGAGAATTTGAAATTAAAGAAGGTGGTTTAGAGAATTAAAGAAGAGTTTCAGAGAAATCAAGGGTAATTCCTTAATTTCAAGCCTTAGTTATGTTTTTGAGTTTCTCCATGAAAATTTATTTTAGTTCTCTATAAATGAACTTGATGGCTAATTTGTTAAGAAATTAGTTATAGATGTTTATTAGTATGCATTACTTGTTTTTATATGATTTATATGTGATTTAGAGTAATCAAATCCATGAAATCGTGTTTAAAAAGGAAGTTTTAAATTTACAGTGATATACATACTAAAAGGCTTACTTTAGAGTTAAAGTTCATGTTCAGTCATGTAATAAACGATAAATTGATGATTATTTGTGTTTATTCATTAAGAAACGAAAAGAATGCAAGTTATACAGACTGATTTGGTTGAGAAACGAACCTGTAGTGATTAATTACGTTAAACATGTTGAAATATGAGTTTTGAGCATGAACATAGTTTTTAAATCTTTTGAAATTGGTTTTTTATGCGATTTATGTTGTTAAAATCATGCTTTGATTATTGTAATATGTTTTTGTAAAGTTTAGAATGTATGGGTAGGATTAATTTGATGTATGAACAAAGAAATTGGGAGTTTTTGGCTCTGTTATGTGTTATTCGTGAACCAAGAGTGCTCAAATCGCTACGTGATCTTCTTGACACCTCTTAGAAGGCTTAATTGCATCTTTGCACTTACGCCATGGCGCCTGCATGCCAAAGCTTGTGGGTAGTGTTGCATAGCCCGCCTCTCGAAGACTTCTGGGCGTTAAGTAACGCCACTTGGCAGAATGGCCTAGTGATGAGCTATTGACTATACAACTTCTAGGAATGCTTATGTAACCTTAATGAAAGATTATAATGAGGTGTAAAACATGACTATAAGATGTATTAACATGTGATAATCATATAATGGATGATTATAAGTTATGATTGAGTAGATTATATAATACTTAATCTTGATATTAGTTAAGTGTGGTAACATAGTTTAATGATGAAACTAATGCTCCATGCTAGTAAGATTTCCATGTTCCTGGTATGAGGTAGTATGTTTAACTAAAGATAAAGGATATGAACTTAGCTAAAGTGATTAAGTTAAGTAAAATGAAAAGTGAACCGATAATTTTCATATCATTAATCGATATTGTGGTTCCATATGATATGTGTAAGAATTGGGAACAAGTTGTAATTGTTTAGCTTACGCACGAGGAAAGTCTCTTATCCCTAACTTGTTAGTATTACGCAAGTTCTTAAAACTCTATTTTTACATTGTGCAAGTTTCCTTACCCTAAATTGATTACGATTACACAAGTTTTCTATCCTTAACTTGATATTGTTGAGCAAGTTCTTATAATTTATTCTGTTATGATATTGTAAGCTCTTAAACTATTATTGAGCCAGTATTTTAGCCTTAGCTTATTATTGTTCAATCAAGGTTCTTATGTTATCTAATAACTTTTCATTCTTTTGAAACCAATACTCCGATGAATGAGGTTTATTCAGTTGCAGATGTTGTATGTTATTATTATTGAAATCTTATCTTGTAATGGCTAATTTATTAGCAATTCTTTATTGATTCAACTAATCCTTAGCTAATGAATGTTGAATTCTAAATTATCCTTGAAGTTAATCCAAACTAAACTTCTTTAGTGCGGACTCTGATGTTAAAGCTAAGATGAAAAACCCTAATATAGGGGATTATATTACGCAAAAACGTTAAATGTTTGTGCACAATACATTGTACAAAGGGCTGATCCCCCTGAGTACGAGAAGAAAGGTTCATATAGTCTTATGACTATTATGACTGATAAAGGTTTAAGTAGAGATACTTAATAACTTAGGACATAGTTCATGGTCTTGTGACCCTCAGATGTACTTTTGATCCTATTTCTATTTTTGATTCAAAAGCTGAGCTTTCTATTATTCAGTATCCATTGAATACTCTTATGTGATTTCTATTGTTATTCCTATACTCGTTGTAAGACCCCAACCTTTTAATAAATAAAATTGAATTTCCTCTATTTATTATCTTGAAATAATAAGTAGTTAATTGATATAATGCTTTGGTTATGGGTGAAATGTGCAAATTTTACAAAATAAGCAAGTGGTTATAAAATATTCATTTTTGTCGGGGAATATTCATTTGGTCGTGGAATATTCTTATTGTCGGGGAATATTCATACGACGACGCAACCATTTGTGGGCCCCATAACAGAATAATTATCGGATGAAGAAAACGACAAGTTTGAGTTTTTATAAATAACGGCGTAATTGTTACCGTTAACACTGTTGGATTACACAGTGGTTAAAATCTGAGAATCTGGCGTGGTCGCACAATGTAGAACACTCAGATTGCAAAGTATTTTTGAATTATTGATTCTTATGTAAGAAGGCACTACTCAATAATTGTTACAGTAATTACTGTTCAATATTCTATTTTATTGATTTAATAACTGCTATGTTGATATTTTATATTATTGTTGTTTCAATAATTGTCATTGCACAGTATTCCCCATTATTAGATCAATAATTCATATTATTTGAATAATATTATTAGATAGCATTATTGACAATATCTAAGGAAGTTCTGTTTAGGGCTGAGCAAAAAACGGATAAAACCGAAAAATCGAACAGAACCGAATTATTTTAACCGAATTTTTTTGGTTATTCGGTTATTTTTTGTTATTCGGTTATATCTGATTTTATTTTCACTTTTCGAGTTCGGGTTTGGTTTTGGATTTTTTGTTGTTCGGTTAACCGGATAACCGAAATAATAAAACAATTTAACTCTTAATTCTTAAACATCTCAGATAACCACCTCAGGAGAGAGAAGAGAGAAGCAAACAAATCTATTTCCATTCTCACCTCTCATCAACTTTGCACACCTTCCTTCTCTTCCTCCCGCTTTCTCTTTCCACTAATCACAGATTCACAGATTTAGCCCAGCCGTATCGATGATGAAGTCCAGATCTGGTATGAGAAGACATGAGAAGACAGAGATTGTCCACCAACCCTCAGATCTGCCCTCAACCCTCAGACCTGCTGCTGTTACTTGAGATTGGCCACCAACCTTCAGATATGGTACGAGAAGACAGAGACTCAAACTACACGCACACTAGAGATGGCAGAAAACGATGGAGTAGAAGGAGCTAAAAACGATTATACACTAGAGATGGTACAATTTTACTTTTTGCTGCTATGTGACTATGTCTGCTTTAGAGATAATGGACCCAAAGATGGATTCAGGTATTGTTTGTAGATATTATTCTGTTGATGAAGCCATTGAGAGGTGCTGCTTCGGTACCTGTAAGTTTGGATAAAATTGGTGATGTTCAATGAGACAACTTGGCATAAGGGTCATTCACTGGCGCAAACTATTTTCTCTTGCATCATTACTATATTACTATATTCTTATTGCAGAGTCATTCGTACAACCTGCAATGTTATTGTTTTAATATTTCCATCTTCAATTTTGAGGCCTTTGCTTTGGACATAATCCTCATCTTGCTGCTGTTACTTTATGCAAATTTGTAAACCATCAAATTCGGTTATTAACCGATTAACCGAATAATTTATTCAGTTAATCGGTTATTCGGTTATTCAGTTATTGTATATTTCGGTTAGTAATTCGGATACTTAAAATAGTTGAATTTTAGTTTTCGGTTATACCCGAAATACTTATTCGGTTCGGTTAATAACCGAATGATCACCCCTAGTTCTGTTTAGGAAAGGGGTTTGGTCACCTAATTGCGCGCCAGTAAGGAGAAATCCTTATTGGAAAGTCCCTCTTTCCTGGGAAAGACCTGGTTGTCATAATTATGATTCTGTAATATTATTTGTGAATAATTAATTATTGATTTATATGATAAGGAAATATTTATTTTATGTGGACATAAATGATGGATAGGAAAATGTTTATTTTGTGTGGATATAAATGAAGGAATTAATGCTGAGGTGTTTTATCAGTATTTTATCGAAATGGAGGTATTAAAAATCGTCTGTATGTGGATTTCGAGCATTTTTTGTTTAGAATTTGGAAAAACTTAAATCTACAAAGTTGTAGAGAATTTGATTTCCTATGGAATGGATATAAAATTCAATTTTTTCTAATAAAAGGGTTATTTATTATGAATTATTGAAGTTTATGATTATTGTTTAAATGGTAAAATATTTTGAAAATTTCTAGAATGGGTGGGCCCCACTTTTGGTTGGTGAGAAATGTGCTGAAATTTTATTTCAAAAGTGGTGGGCAAGAATAAGAATGTAAAAAGCCATCGTGTAGTGAGTTAGTCTACTTTCATGCGTTTTGCATTTTCCTATAAATAGGTGCTTAAGTTAGAATTGAAAATCACACTAGAAACATAAGCTTTCTCTCTCTATATTATCGAGCGTATTCTTGTGAGTATTTAAATACTCTGAGAGTTGCTATTCAGTGCAAGTTTCCTTCAACATTTCATCTGATACTCCGGTCAGAAGTACTGTTCTTTTGAGGTAAGGGATGTTATTTTCTTCGTAAATGATATTATTTCTTTCAATATCATTATGCTGAAATATTGTCATGAATTTTATTGTGAAATTTCTACCTTTTTGTGTCGGGGTTACTATTCACGTATACGACACTATTCACCGAAAAATAAAATTTTCACTTCTTTGACCCAAATGTCTATTATGGTTATTATCTTTGATTGTATCCATGTTTTAATCTTCATTCTTGAATTTTACTCCACTATGGTTTATTATGGAGTATTTTTAAACTTGAATTTTCTAAAGTACGAATCTCTAATCTTTGTCCTTTTATTTTAGTGGATTCGTTCTTTAAAATATTTTTCATCATCCTCGGTCCTTAATGGTGATACTTGATGAATATCTTTGGCCTGTAGTGCAAAGATGAATGATTACCTGATGAATATCTTTGGCCCGTAGTACAAAGATGGACAGATGTTGAGATGAACATGACCAACTGGTGATACAAATGAATATCTTTGGCCTATAGTGCAAAGATGAATATTTGATTTAAGATGTATATTGATTAATGTTACAGGGATAAAATATTGATGATGGACTTTTAAATTCATAGATGATAGTAGATTTCTTTCTCTACTAAACTCTTCTAATGAATTGTTTATTTTCGCCGCGAATATTGATCTAAAACTTGTTGTCCATTATATTTTATCTGATTTGTTGAAGACTAACGATAATTTGTTGTTCATTATCTTAGTCATAATATTCTTTACTGGGCTAGTTGAGCTCACCTTTTTTCTTTTGTTCCATTTTTCTTCTCAAGAAGTGAGAATTTAGCAGGAACTAGCCGGGGTATGGAGTGATGGTTCAAGATAGTTGTTTTAGCATTCCTCACTATTATGTCAAATAGTGCATCAATAATTGTAATGAGGACTTTATCTGAGTGTGGATATTGTCTAGAAGACAATATTTGTATTTAAATTCACAGTTTATGTGTTGTCGTATTTTGCACGACAATTGTATTCATAAAGTTGTAGTTGTTTATGTACCATGTATTTGGCGACTCAGAATGGGTGATGTATACCTATTTTGGGGGCGTCACAGTTGGTATCAGAGCTTAGGGATATGGTCTCTGGCGGAGATTGGAGAATAGAACTTGGAGGGGAGAGACAAGTAAATCCTTCGCTAGTGTGTCCTACCTAAGCTTATTTGTTGGTCGGTCAGAATATAGGGGTATTATGTGTTACGTCATTTTCTTTAATTAACCCTTGTTTTGTGGCAGTATCTGAGAATGGCAGTAGAGAACGTTAACAATGGAGTATATGAGACCGTGGAGACACCTTCAATCACCAACCAAGAGAACGTGCAACAGGAAGGCAATATTCCTCCTGTAAACAACACTATCAAGCAAACGATGAATGATGGGATGTTTAGAAGCTTTTTGCAGTTCATGCAAAATCAGATGAGGGAGACTAGTGTACAAAATACGGGTGGAAATGACAGCAACGTGCGATTTGTCATAGCCAAGCAGTTCAAGGAGTTGGGACCACCAGAGTTCTGGGGAAAGTCGAATCCAATTAAGGCGAAAACGTGGGTCAAGCAAATTACCAAGATATTCGATGTCTTGGGATGCACAGAAGAACAGAAGGTTCCATTCGCCACCTTTATGTTCCGTGGTGAGGCAGATTACTGATGGGAATCTGTGAAGGGTACCCAGCCAGCCGCACTCAACATGTCTTGGGAAAGATTTTAGAAGTTATTCAATGACAAGTACTTTCCTGAAAGTATTCGTCATATGAAGGAGGTAGAGTTTATTAGACTGGAACAGAACAACATGACGGTGTCCCAGTACGAGGCGAAGTTCACGGAATTATCCAGGTTTACACCTCATTTGGTAGAGAATGAGGAACGTATGACGCGGATGTTTCTGAGAGGTCTAAAACCTGAGATTCGTCAATACCTTATCTCTCACAAATTTTCTCTGTATTCAAATATTGTCAACAGGGCTCAATTATTAGAGTGAGATAATAAGTATGTTCAACCGAGGGACCACAACAAGGGTTATACCGATGACAGCAGCCATCGGAGCAATGATAACCAGCGGGGAGGGAAAAATACGGACAAAAACGGTAACCACTCTGGTGCCATGATAATAGGAGAGGTGAATCAAGTTGAAATTTCAAAAACAGGAGATTCAACAATGACGGGAAGACATCAGCAGTAGCACCAGCACCAGCAACAAATTCTAGGGGAGGAAAACGACCGCCAGTTAGATGCTACAGATGCGGAGAGGAGGGACACATATGTCTAAATTATTCACAGCCTTCCAAGGTGTGTTTCAGTTGTGGAAAAGACGGTCATATAGCCCGATTTTGTCAGGTAGCGAAGTCAAGTCTAGCTGGGACGACGGCACCAAAGGCGACTACGGACAAAATAAAGTCGATGGTTCAAGGGAGAGCGTGTGAGATCCCGAATTTTATGAAATAAAAGTATTCAATTTTTCTATTTTGGTAAATAGTTCAATTGATAAAAGTTTAAAGTTAAGGGTCGTATTTGAAAATTTTTCAAAGTAAGCAAGTTGTCATAAAATAACCGGTAGTAAAAGAACAGTAATACGAGTGGTTGCATAGTGGCACACGGTATTGATTATTGATGCTTATGTGAGAAGTCACTCAGTTATACTCAATTATTGCTATAATAATTGCAACATCATATCTCTCATATTATTGATTCAATTATTGTCACAGTATCATCTACATAATATGTTATATATTATTAAATCAATAATTGAGATGACAAAATTATTCATATTATTATTTGCAATATTGACAATGTCTAGAAGTTTTGTCAAGGAGAGGTTTGGTCACCTAATTGCGCGCCAATAAGGAGAAATCCTTATCGGAAAGCCCCCTCTTTCTTGGGAACGACCTGGTTGTTAAATATTGTGAGTTATAATATTAATGATGAATGTTATTAAAAATCGAAGTTGAGTTCGGAGTTGAATTTGGAGACGCGGACGTGATATTTGAGTTCAGAATGATGAAATTAGTAGCAATAGACTATAAACACAAAATTTGTTGGGGTTGACTTTTTGGTCAAAAAAGTCAACAGTTGACTTTTTTGGAAAAATTCAAACTTTGAAATTTCAAAAATGAAATTTTTGAGAAAAATATTTCCATTGTGTTTGGATTATTAGTGTTAATGGAAATCGACATTTATTTCGATAATAATTGATGTCTGGAGGTAATATTGACCAATTGGGTAATTAATCGAATAAATGAGCAATTAATTGCTATTAATTCACATGATTATAACTATTTGTTCACATGTGTGTACTATTGATTCACATTCATGTACTATTAGGGGAGGTAGTGCAAGATTAATAATACTTGTATGACTAAGTTAAAAATGGAGGTATAGATGGATGTACTATACTGTAATTCGTATTTTCACATGATTATAACTATTAAGTCACATGAATGAACTATTAATTCACATGATTTACTATTAGGGGAGGTGGTGCAAGTTTGATAATACTTGCAGGACTAAATTAAAAATTAAAAAAAAAGTTGAAGGTTTTGTACTGTAATATTTTGAGCCCAAAACGTGCAATTATCGAAACTATATTTTCCTAAAAATAGAAGCTCATTCTTCCTTCATTTCTTACCAATTCACTAAAAAGCTATAGAGCAATTATTATAGAGAGAAATTATAGAGAGAGAAGAAGAAGAAGTCTCTTTACCTCCTTATTCCGAAGATCCGGTTTTTTCTTTACAGGTAAGGTATTATTATTTTTTCGTATTCATGAAGAGAGCTATTGTTATTCCATTCCTTATTATTATGTTGGAATAACTTTTATGCATACGATATCTTTGCATATACTGGTAAAATTCTTCTATTATTCCATTCTTTTATTATTCATTTGAATATCTGTTTTATGCGGATTATCGTGATTTAATTCGGTTCCGTTCTTTATTATTACATTGGAATATCACATGCATGCGTAATTACACACATGACTGGTTCTATTCTTTATTATTCGTTGGAATAACACATGTCTCATGCGGTTTATCGCATCTTTGGTAAATTCGTTGTTATTCCATTCTTTATTATTACATTGGAATATATCTTCATGCATGCGAATTACGCATTTGACCGGTTCCATTCTTTATTATTCTATTGGGAATAACACATGCATGCGGTCTATCACATGCATGGTGAATTCTTACGTTATTCCATTCTTTATTATTACATTGGAATAACTTTTGTACATGTGGATTCCGCATGCATGGTGAATGATCCTTTGTATTCATTCCTTATTAAATTGTACAAATGATCTGTCTACGTGGATTACTACATGGCGGGTGAAAATCCATTTGCAGTTTCATAATTTTTCTGACCCTCAAAAATTCTGAAAAAAAATTGAAATGATAATTTGATGAGTTTTCTATATTGTGTCCAAAGATGGCTATTTTTGGATGTATAGATTGAGAGTTATGGATTTTATGGGAAAAGACTATTTTAAAAGTAAACCCTTATAACTCCTTGTGGTTAACTCCAAAATTGGTGAAATTTTTATTGGGAGTACATGTATATAACAAGAGTATACCCTGTAAATTTCAGAATTTTTAGATAAAAGTACAATTTATGATAAATGTCTAAATATTCGGCAGTTTTGGCCATATGAAAAATAGTAAATGAATTTAAAAAATTCTGAGAAAAATATATGTTCAATATGGGACTATATTCTACTAAATCTCAGAAAAGAAATATTTTTGGGACTGATTTGGTATTTTTCATGAAAATGAACTAGTTATGAGTAAATGAATTAAATATGTTATGTGAAGTAACAAAATTAGAAAATAGGATTTTATGACTTGGGAATCCTATATAGGATATATGCAGATTTTTGATGAGGGATTTGATCATTGGTGATGAAATCTTATGAGCATGGCATTTTTGAATGATTAAAATGTATTATTTGGTAAAGTGTAAACAATTGAAATAAATTGTTTATAAGTTTAAGAAGTGATTAAAATATTGTTATAATATTAATAATATTAGATTATGAGTTTATTAAGTAATTGATAATATTTGGATAAATTTAAAGTCTTTAATATTTATCCTTGTTTTCGCTTATATCATGGTCATCATCCTCATGCTTATATTGTGATGAAAGTCATCTTTGGCTTACGTGCAAAGATGGACTATTAATTATTGGTTTTATAGTTGTATATCTTTGGCTTACGTGCAAAGATGGACTGTTGATTATTGGTTTTATAGTTGTATATCTTTGGCTTACGTGCAAAGATGGACCGTTGATTATTGGTTGTATATCTTTGGCTTACGTTCAAAGATGGACTGTAAATTATTAGTTTTATAGTTGTATATCTTTGGCTTACGTGCAAAGATGGACTGTTGATTATTGATTTTATAGTTATATATCTTTGGCTTACGTGTAAAGATGGACCGTTGATTATTGGTTGTATATCTTTGGCTTACGTGCATTGATGGGCAGTTGTTGGTATGATTATAACCAGGGATTATTCGGTATAATCATCACCATTGTTGAAAACACGAATATCCTTGGCCCGTAGTGCATGGATAATTCGTGATCGTAATACTAATGAATATCCTTGGCCGTAGTACAGGGATGATTCGATGATGTGGATTAATTATTAAGCCGAGTCTCAGTGATAACATATTGATAATACACTTTTAATTCGTAGAAGATAGTAGATATCATGCTCTACTTGACTCTTCTATATACAGTTGTATGTCTTTGGCTTGTAGAACAAAGATGAATTGTTGATGAATATCTTTGGCCCGTAGTGCAAAGATAAATTTATTAGTATGATTATGAACAAGAATTGTGATTTGGTATAACCATGATTTTTGATGTTTCAGGTAAAGATAGGCGATAAAAATTATCTTCATCCTGGGTGCGAAGAGGAATTTAGAATCACAATTATGATTATGAGTTATTCATATGATTGTGGATAGGAATTGTTGATTGATGTTACAAGGATAAAACATTATTGGTGGACTTTTAACATGGAGAAGATAATAGACCTGATGGTCTATTTGACTCTTTTAATGGATTGCTTCGTTCATTGCAACTATGGTTGAAAAGTTTTATCATCTACCATATGTTCTAAATCTCTGATTTATTACTGATAAAGGCTATTGATGATGTAAATGATATTCTTTACTGGGCTAGTTGTTTTCACCCTTTTTGTTTCACAATTCCTTTCAGGTAATAAGAGTGTAGCTGGATCGAGCGGGGGTAACATGAGAATAGAACGGTAGTCTTTAGCTGTTGAGGTTCTCCCTAAATAGTATGGAAATAATTTTATTGAGAACTTTAGATAAGTGTGTCGTATTGTATATGTCATTTGATATTTAATTTTGGTGAACCGAATAGGGTGAGGTGAACCCAACTTTGGAAAGGTGTTTTGCCACTATCATACAAGATGTCTAATGACATACAACCTCGTGTTATCATAAGATAGGGTTGTGCACATCCACTTGCTAAGTATATCTACGAGCACTACCTATATAATCTTGGAGTTTATTTGAAATATAATTCTCACTTGGAGACAACAGAGATAATTATATGTCAAGAGAAGACTCACCATTGGAAAGAAGATGATAGCAATCTTCTTGTTTTTCTTTGGGGACTATTGGGTCATTGACGAGGATAATTACGTGGACATATGATATCTATCATAACCTAGAGCGCATGGCCTCCCATATCACGAAGGTTTCCTTGAGCACTTCCCAAAGATTTTAATTTAAAAAAAGCTTATTATTATTTGTACTTTTATGTAAGGTACCATTGTAAGGTTGTGGTCAAGGCACCATGAGAGTTACATATATTTGTATTAAAACTCACGGTTTAACTGTGGTCGTATTCTGCACGATAGTTCAACAGTTGTATAAATGAAGTTTATATTTAATTTTTATAGTATGATATCTGGCGACTCAGAATGGGTCGTGTGGATCTATTTTGGGGGCGTCACAAAGCGCTTGTCGTGACTGGCCAAAATGCGAGAAACCCGAACGAGGTGATCACGGGTAAGATAATCTTGAACTATTGTGAAGTTTATACCTTATTAGATACCGGTTCTACCCATTCTTTTATCTCTCCTGCTTGTGCTCAACGTTTAAACTTGACTCCGAAGAAATTAGACTTTGACTTATCTGTAGAGACTCTGTTAGGAGAAACTTTCATTACATCCACTGTTTATAAATCTTGCTTGATCCAAGTTGGTACAATCACATTACCTGTTGATCTTATCTCTTTAAAGATACTTGCATTTGATGTGATTTTAGGGATTGATTGGTTAACTACTCATCATGCCAAAATTGATTGTTTTCGTAAGGTTGTTAGTTTTCATATTCCTAACAAACCTGTTATGCGAATTCAAGCAACCAAACCACTAAAGTCAATCACTGTCATATCAAGCCATAAAGCCATTCGTTTATTAAAAAATGAATGTCAAGCTTTCTTAGCCCATGTTATGGACTTGAACAAAAACACATCAAATTTGAATAATATTTCTGTTGTTAGTGAATTTCCTGAAGAACTTCCTGGTCTACCCCCATAACGTGAAGTTGAATTCTTTATTGACCTTGAACCGGGTACAAAGCCCATTTCTAAAACCCCATATCGAATGGCTCCTATTGAACTTCAGGAGTTAAAGGTCCAACTACAGGAGTTGTTAGACATCGGTTTCATTCATCCTAGTACATCTCCTTGAGGTGCTCCTGTTTTATTCGTAAAGAAGAAAGACGGGAGTATGCGACTTTGTATTGACTACCGAGAATTGAACCATGTCACCATCAAGAATAGGTATCCCCTACTTCACATTGATGACCTATTCGACTAGTTGCAAGGAGCATAATTCTTTTCAAAGATCGATCTTCGTTCTGGATATCATCAGCTGAAGATTAAAACGGAGGATATTCCAAAGACTGCCTTCAAAACTCGGTACGGGCATTATGAATTCTTAGTCATGTCTTTTGGATTGACTAATGCTCTTGCTACTTTCATGGATATGATGAACCGTGTATTCAAGGAATATTTGGATCAGTTCGTTGTTTTCTTTATTGATGACATCCTCATCTATTCCAAAAGTCGTGAAGATCATGAGCACCATTTGAAGCTGGTACTTCAGGCTTTGTGAAAACAAGCTATATGCCAAGATGAAGAAATGCGAGTTATGGCTTGAGGAAGTAGCATTCCTTGGGCACGTGGTGTCAAAACATGGAGTATTTGTTGACCCGGCGAAGATTAAAGTAATACAAAGTTGGGAGCAACCAAAGTCGGTGACCGAAGTACGTAGCTTTTTGGGCTTAGTTGGTTATTACCGTAGATTCGTGGAAGGATTTTCTCGAATCGCTACTCCTTTAACTCAGCTGACTTGGAAAGATACAAAATTCGTATGGAGCAAGGAATGCGAGAAGAGTTTCCAAGAGCTCAAGAGGAGACTCATTTCGACACCTGTTCTGACAATACCATCTGGTTCGGATGGATTTGTTATCTCTGATGATGCTTCGAGCAAAGGGTTAGGATGTGTTCTCATGCAACATGGGAAAGTCATAGCCTATACCTCACGACAACTCAAAGAATATGAGAGGAATTATCCTACTCATGATCTGGAGTTGGCAGCAGTCGTTTTTGCGTTGAAAATATGGAGACACTACCTATATGGGGAGAAAGTGGAGATTTATACGGATCATAAAAGCCTCAAATATTTCTTCACCCAAAAGGAACTCAACATGAGGCAACGATGTTGGCTCGAGCTGTTGAAAGATTACGACCATATCATTCAATATCATCCTAGAAAAACAAAGGTTGTAGCTGACGCATTGAGTAGAAGATCGTATGCGGGTATGAGTCCGATGTTGTTAACACAAAGACCCATTTGGTACGACTTACAAAGTATGGAGATAGAGTTAAAGGCTCCAAGTACCCACGTGATGATATCAAACATACGAGTAGAACCGACTTTAATCGATAAAGTTAAAAATTCGCCAAGCCACGGACCAGAAATGATCGTATAAAGAAGAAAGTACAAGAAGGTGTTATTCCAGAAGCAAGAATTGATGAAGAAGGAATACTTCGAGTCAACTCCAGACTTTGCATTCCTAACGTTTCTGACTTGAAGCATAGAATCATGATGGAGGCACATAACACACCATTTGTAATCCATCCTGGGAGTACCAAAATGTATCATGATCTTCAACATACATTTTGGTGGAGCAATATTAAGAGAGAGATCGCAGAGTTTATCTCGAGGTGTTTAACTTGTCAATGTGTAAAGGCGGAGCATCAAGTGCCAAAGGGTCCATTACAACCACTTAAGATTCTAAAATGGAAGTGGGAACACATTACCATGGATTTTGTTACGGGTCTTCCCAAGGTTTCTCAAGGCATAGATGCGATTTGGGTTATTGTTGATAGATTAACCAAGTCTGCTCATTTCTTGCCTATACGTGAGACTTATTCCCTTGAACGTCTTGCTCGTATGTACGTAAATGAGATTGTGAGATTGCATGGCATGCCAGTATCCATAGTTTCGGATCGTGACCCAAGATTCACTTCATGATTTTGGGTTAGCTTGCAGAAATCTATGGGCATGGATTTATAATTCAGTTCAGCATACCATACTCAAACGGACGGGAAATCGGAAAGGACTATTCAAACCCTTAAAGATCTATTAAGACTCTGTGTCCTAGATTTCAAAGGAAGTTGGTTGGGATAAGTACTTGCCATTGGTGGAATTCTCCTATAACAATAGTTATCAAGCAAGTATAGGTATGGCTCCATTCGAGGCTTTATATGGACAAAAGTGTCATTCTCCAGTATGCTGGGACGAGGTGGGTGAAGCAACGTTGTTGGGACCAGAATTAGTACGCATGACAATAGAAAAGATCCAAACGATTCGACAACGTATACAAACGGCACATGATCGACAAAAGAGTTATGCAGATCTTCATCGAAAGGACGTGGAATTTAATATTGGAGATCATTTACTGTTACGTATTGCTCCATGGAAGGGAGTTACAAGATTCAGGAAGAGAGGAAAGCTCAATCCATGATTTGTTGGTCCATTTGAGATTCTTGACTGAATAGAAAATATGGCCTATAGACTCGCATTACCTCCAAGCATGTCTCGTGTTCATAATGTTTTTCACATATCTATGCTTCATAAATATGTGAAAGATCCAAACCACATTATTGCGTTAGAACTAGACGAGATAGCCGAAGATTTAACGTATGAGGAGGTACCTGTCAAGATCTTGGATAGGAAGGAGCATGCTCTACGTACAAAGGTTATACCACAAGTTAAAGTTTTGTGGATGAACCATGCTATTTAGGAAATGACCTGAGAGTTGGAATCAGAAATGAAAGCGAGGTACCCTCACCTTTTCGAAACACCAGGTACGTACGTCAATTTCGAGGACGAAATTTCATAAGGAGGGGAGGTTGTAAGACCCCAACTTATTATAAATAAAATTGAATGAGGATGGAGTGATGGTTCAAGATAGTTATTTTAGCAGTCCTCACTATTATGTCAAATAGTGCATTAATAATTGTAATGAGGACTTTATCTGAGTATGGATATTGTCTAGAAGACAATATTTGTATTTAAACTCACAGTTTATGCGTTGTCGTATTTTGCACGACAATTGTATTAATAAAGTTGTAGTTATTTCTGTACCATGTATTTGGCGACTCAGAATGGGTGATGTATACCTATTTTGGGGGTGTCACACTCGTGGGAAATTTTTTGCTCACTCTTGCATAATAATATTGCAGTTAAGATTGAAAGATCTGACGAGCCATCCACTAGTAAGGGCAAATGCAAGATGAACAAGTGATGAAGACTTGTTAAATTTTATTTAAAGATGTTTATGTTATAAGACTTGTTTAAATTATGTTATGTTTTCGCATTTGATGTATTTAAGGTTAGATGACCCGTGATTGATTTATTTATGATATTGTAACCCTTTAATGGGAGGATTTATATTTAAGTTATGAGTTTCAATTATATCCTTATTTATGGGTGGTTAGATGTTGTTATTTTGGAGAGTGAACACCAGAACTGTGGGAAATTTGAGTACCAATGTAATATTCGGTTAAAAAAAAGATAAAAGATAATAAAATAATATAATTAGATAATAAAAGTGTAACTAATAATTAATTATACTTATTTAAAACCTATAAGGAGAAGATAAGTCATTTAAGTTGTAACAAAATTTTAATTTTAAAAGAACTCTTTTACTTAGTAACCTATTTTGCAAAGGAATTACATATATTTAAACAACTAGAAAGAAAGAAAAGAACTTAAAAACTATTTGTCTTTGAAGTACTGCAGAATAGAGAAGAAAAGAAGAAAATGCAAAGGACTTGTTCGCTTTGAATTTCGTGTTTCGCAATATTGAAGTAAGTGGTTTTTCGTACTATTTAGTGTTTTTAAATTATCGTTTACTTTATGTATACGTTAATAATTACTCGGATGCCTAAATGTATGATTTCAAAATTTGTTATGTTTTAGTCAAGGCTTCCATTTAAATTAAAATGTTATCATCGTTATTTCAAAACTTCGGATCAAGTATTTATTTTTGAACTGTGAAATGAGATTATATGATTTGAACTGTGAAAAAGTAATATTTAGAATATCGATAATATTGAGAAAAGATTTTGAAATCCTTAGTCTGACTATGTATAGAACTCGTTATTAATTACTTTTAGTTTCGGAGCTAATATATAACCTATTAAGGCGCACACATTTTAGATTCCCTTCAGGGAGCGTGCATTTTTATAGAAACCTTAGTAGGGTGCGTATCATTGGCGTTATCAAACTTTTAGGCCCTGTTACAGGGCTATTGTAACCTTAGTCGCTAAGACTGTGGCTTAAAGGATATATGATATACATTGAAATAATTTTTGAATTGTTTTAGTTTTGAAAGCTTATGTACTATTGTTATTGAACAAAAAAAATTTCAAAATAAGTGTTTTGTAAATTGTACTTGATTCGGCTAGATAGGGAGGATTGCTACTTGCCGGGCTTCATCGCTCACCCCCTTACAGATTTTTATAGGTCCCATCGTTGAAAGGTGAGCACTTATTTGATACGCTTGGAATAGCTGGAGTTTAGTTTTAGATATTATTTCTTTTGTTAATGGATTTTGATAAAACTCTTAGTTTCGAGGAGTTGTGTCTCCGTTATTTGAATGTGGTATTTATTGGTATTTTATTTGGATTAATTTAAAATATATTTATTGTTAGGTTTTAAGTTAAGATTATTGTAGAGTTATTTTATTTGGGTTGCACATTATTGATATTGTTGCTTTCCAGGCCTTTGGGCTTGCGGCGTGTAGCACTTCGGGCCTATATCGTGTTCGGGGTGTTACAGAGGTGGTATCAAAGCAGTCGCCCTCGCAATGTGTTGGGTTGAAAAACCTACATATTCCCTAGGGAGTGATTTTGGGAACAACCCGTGGGTAATAGTTTGACTAAATTAAAGAATTTTGAAATTAAAATTAAGATATGAAACTCTGTTTTTTATTGCGTTTAGTAATTAGATAATGAATTTCTTGATTATGTCATATTCGTGTTTTCTTTAGAATTGGTATTTTTGAAATTTGGAGGATCAAATTCTTTTAAGTTGGGTAGAATGTAATATCCGGTTAAAAGAAGATGAAAGATAATAAAATAAAATAATTAGATAATAGAAGTGTAACTAATAATTAATTTTACTTATTTAAAACCTATAAGGAGAAGATAAGCCATTTAAGTTGTAACAAACTTTTAATTTTAAAAGAACTCTTTTACTGAGTAACCTATTTTGCAAAGGATTTACATATATTTAAACAACTAGAAAAAAAAGAAAAGAACGTAAAAACTATTTGGATTTGGAGTACTGCAGAATAGAGAAGAAAAGAAAAAAAAACTCAAAGGACTTGTTCGCTTTTAATTTCGTGTTTCGCAATATTGAAGTAAGTGGCTTTCCGTACTATTTAGTGTTTTTAAATTATCGTTTACTTTATCTATACGTTAATAATTACTCGGATGCCTAAATGTATGATTTCAAAATTTGTTATATTTTATTCAAGCCTTCCATTTAAATTAAAATGTTATCTTCGTTATTTCAAAACTTCGAATCAAGTATTTATTTTTGAATTGTGAAATGAGATTATATGATTTTGAACTGTGAAAAAGTACATCGATAATATTGAGAAAAGATTTTAAAATCTTCAGTCTGATTATGTATAGAACTCGTTATTAATTATGTTTAGTTCTAGAGCTAATATATGACCTATTAAGGCGCACACATTTTAGATTCCTTTCGGGGAGTGTGAATTTTTATAGATACCTCAGTAGGGTGCGTATCATTAGCGTTATCGAACTTTTGAGCCGTGTTATAGGGCTATTGTAACCTTAGTTGCTAAGACTGTGGCTTAAAGGATATATGATATACATTGAAATAATTTTTGAATTGTTTTAGTTTTGAAAGCTTATGTACTATTGTTATTGAACAAAAAGAATTTCAAAATAAGTGTTTTGCAAATTGTACTTGATTCGGCTAGATAGGGTTGATTGCTACTTGCTGTGCTTCATCACTCACTCCCTTACATATTTTTACAGGTCTCATCGTTGAAAGCTGAGCACTTATTTGATACGCTTGGAATAGCTGGAGTTTAGTTATAGATATTGGTCCTTTTGTTGATGAATTTGTATAAAACTATTAGTTTTGAGGAGCTGTGTCTCCGTTATTTGAATGTGGTATTTATTGGTATTTCATTTGGATTGATTTAAAATATATTTATTGTTGGGTTTTAAGTTAAGATTATTGTTGAGTTGTTTTGTTTGGGCTGCGCTTTATTGATATTGTTGCCTTGCATGCCTTTGGGCTTGTGGCGTGTAGCACTTCGAGACTATATCGTGTTCGGGGTGTTACAGAGGTGGTATCAAAGCAGTGGCCCTCGCAATGTGTTGGGTTGAAAAACCTAAATATTCCCTGGGGAGTGATTTTGGGAATTACCTGTGGGTAATAGTTTGACTAAATTAAAGAATTTTGAAATTAAAATTAAGGTATGAAACTTTGTTTTTAATTACGTTTAGTAATTAGATAATGAATTTCTTGATTATGTCATATTCGTGTTTTCTTTAGAATTGTTATTTTTGTAATTTAGAGGACCAAATTCTTTTAAGTTGGGTAGAATGTATTATCCGATTAAAAAAAAGATGAAAGATAATAAAATAATATAATTAGATAATAGAAGTGTAACTACTAATTAATTATACTTATTTAAAACCTTCAAGGAGAATATAAGTCATTTAAGTTGTTACAAACTTTTAATTTTAAAAGAACTTTTTTACTTAGCAACCTATTTTGAAAAGGAATTACATATATTTAAACAACTAGAAAAAAAATGAAAAGAACGTAAAAACTATTTGGCTTTGGAGTACTGCAGAATAGAGAAGAAAAGAAGAAAACTCAAAGGACTTGTTTGCTTTTAATTTCGTGTTTCGCAATATTTAAGTAAGTGGCTTTCTGGACTATTTAGTGTTTTTAAATTATCGTTTACTTTATGTATACGTTAATAATTACTCGGATGCCTAAATGTATGATTTCAAAATTTGTCATGTTTTATTCAAGGCTTCCATTTAAATTAAAATGTTATCTTCGTTATTATAAAACTTCGGGTCAAGTATTTATTTTTGAACTGTGAAATGAGATTATATGATTTTGAACTGTGAAAAAGTATTCTTTAGAATATCGATAATATTGAGAAAAGTTTTTGAAATCATCAGTCTGACTATGTATAGAACTCGTTATTAATTACGTTTAGTTCTGGAGCTAATATATGACCTATTAAGGCGCACACATTTTAGATTCCCTTAGGGGAGCGTGCATTTTTATAGATACCTTAGTAGGGTGCGTATCATTGGTGTTATCGAACTTTTGGGCTGTGTTACAGGGCAATTGTAACCTTAGTTGCTAAGACTATGGCTTAAAGGATATATGATATACATTGAAATAATTTTTGAATTATTTTAGTTTTGAAAGCTTATGTACTATTGTTATTGAACAAAAAGAATTTCAAAATAAGTGTTTTGCAAATTGTACTTGATTCGACTAGATAGGGATGATTGCTACTTGTTGTGCTTCATCGCTCACTCCCTTACAGATTTTTATAGGTCTCGTCGGTTAAAGCTGAACACTTATTTGATACGCTTGGAATAGCTGGAGTTTAGTTATAGATATTGTTTCTTTTGTTGATGAATTTTGATAAAACTCATAGTTTCAAGGAGCTGCGTCTCCATTATTTGAATGTGGTATTTATTGGTATTTCATTTGGATTGATTTAAAATATATTTATTGTTGGGTTTTAAGTTAAG
Source organism: Panax quinquefolius (assembly GCA_020205615.1). Classification (NCBI taxonomy): domain Eukaryota; kingdom Viridiplantae; phylum Streptophyta; class Magnoliopsida; order Apiales; family Araliaceae; genus Panax; species Panax quinquefolius. Next base: position 10,964,688 of record CM035159.1, read on the forward strand.
ATTATTGTTGTGTTGTTTTGTTTGGGTTGCGTGTTAGTTCCCAGTAGGCACACAGTATATCTAAAAGGGAGGTTGAATAGATCTTTTTTCTTTTCAAATACTTTTCCTGTTTAGTTTGTGTTGCTAACGAATCAACATATAACAAACATAAGAATCTTTTCAAGCACAACGGAATAAGTAAAAGATCCCCTTGATTGATATATTCATGAACATACATACATTGTTCGTAGAGTTAGTTAAGTGGTAAGCAATTAATGCATACATAGCATTTATAGCAGTTAGGTACATAAAGTAAATGAAAGAATGTAAAAGATACAAGGGATTTTAAGTGGTTCGGAGACTCAAGCTCCTAATCCACTCTTTTACTTTAACTAGCAGGAATTCCACTAAGGAAGGGCAGCACCCTGAATCACTAAGATTCCTTCAAGGCCAGCAGCCTTGGAACTTCAGTTCACTAAGAAATCCTCAAGCTTAGCAGGCTTGGAACTTCTCTAGTTTCCTAGGAACTCTTCAAGCCCAGCAGGCTTGGATCTTCATTTAGTCCCTCCGGACAAGGACACCTCAGGACCTAGTTTCTTGTTGTTGTAGTTGTTGTTGTTGGTGCCTTGCTGCTAAGATGTCTTGAAGCTTGAACATCTTATGTACTCAGCAGCTAGGCATGGTCCTCTTTGAATTCTGCGTAGACACTGGACCATTTCTTCTTTATTGCAGCTGATCTTCAATCTATTCTGCTCATCTTCATCTGATGTCAGCTGTGCACCATCACCATTTAGGCTTGCTAAGTATTTGAGCTTTTGGTAGACTTCGTCTGACACTTAGCAATCCCTGAACCCTTCTTGAATGATTTGCAGACATGGTTCTACATCTGTTCTATTTTAGCTTCTGGTTGATGGTGATTTATAGAGTGGCTCTGTGGATCTTCTTTGTGTTCTGCCACTTTTCTGAATACTATCTTCTTGGCCTTCTCGGCTCTCAGCTTAGCTGCCATCTTCAGTGGCATTCTCATCCTTATTGAGTGAAGCTTTTGTTTGTTCTGTTCCTTCTTCAAAGTTGCTTCACTTCTACCTTTGTAGTCTCACTGTCACTGAGACTTGTTCTGTTTAGCTCTGGTGGAACTCGTAGAGTCAACAGTATAGCATTCCCACAACTCTACGATCCTTTAACTCAGCAACTCTTGATCTTTGAAGCTCTGGCTAATATATACTCCTTCCCAATCTTCTCGTTAGAATATAGCCGTTGAAAGCTATTTGAATTGCTTCGTAGATCTCGAGTTATTTTGGTGCAAACTGCTTGATGTGACGTGACAGCTCCTTTATGACTTCACTGACACAGCAATCTGCTACTTTACGTACCGCCTTAAAGTTGTCACCTTTCTATGTCAGGTAGGTAGTCGACTTTATTTCTCCTCTCCGATTCTTCGATCAGAACATCAGGAGTTGTCTTTTCGCATCGATGCTCTCAAACAGCAATGTTCAAATATCAGTCTTCAGATTGAACCGTTGCTAATGCTTCAATCTTTAGATGATCGAACTCTACAATTCTGATGTATATGTTTTTGGACCTGATCGTAGGTTCTTATTAAATGTTGCTCATTGACTGGTTGAGACAACACTACGATCCTGAAGAGTGTTCATTGGATCTTCAATGTATAACACTTCTTTCTCCATTTGTGCAGTGCTTCAACACTTCTATTTGCCTTTGACTAATATCAGAAATTACTAGCTTGACTCTTTGTTTTGGTCTCTTTTGATCAGCAAGACACCTCAGATTTATGGCATGCCCAGCTCGCTTTCTCCTTGTTATCTCCCGTTCACTTATCATCAATGAACTGACACATGCTTAATCACTTTAGCCTTGTTCTTCAGAAGCTGGCCAATATCTCTGTGTAAACTATATCAATTCCTTCTTTGCTTGGCAAACACTAAGATCCTAGTTAACCCCAAGATCGTTGTCTTCTGTTCATTTGACAGCTACTGCACTTGTTGACTTTTCCTTAGTCAGTCACTTTTACTGAAGTCTTCTGTAGATCTACTTGTAGAAGACTTAATATTGAATGGCTTTACAACTTAATCTGGATGTTGATTGGGTTGGTGCTTAGATCTTCTGTTAGCTTGCAAGCCATTCGTTGAGTTCTCCTTGGTTTCTTTTAGGTGGAGTGTAACTTTGCAGCTCTGTTCAGAGGCTTCATCCTTTGGATATTCTGAGAGTGCTCATTTGTTGAGAATTGTGTTTACTCTACGATTCTGCCTTGGCGTTGTGAGCACTTTTGTTGAAGCCGTAGTTCTGCACTCTACGATTTGGCTTGGGTTCTGCATACACTAAGACTGAGAGATCAGTTCTTGACACTCTATGATTTCTGCCTTTAAGCTTGATGTCTTCATTTGATCTGGCTCGACTACGATCTCTGCCTCTTATTTGTACAGTAGACTCTACGACTCCGAGTGTGGTCTACAACTCCTGACTTGGCTTTGGCAGATGCTCGGTCAGCTCTTAGACAGGTTGTCTCTGCGATTCTGAACATGACTTCCTCAACAGACTACGACTTTAAAGAAGTTCTACTCAACACACTACGATCCTTCCTCGTCTCTCTTGGCAGTCTACGAACTCTGAGATCTACTATTTCGCAGACTACGATTCCGGCTTGATAGTTCTTGAGCTTTCCTTGACTCTCCTGGCAGACTATGATTTCTGGTGCAGTGCTCGACGATCATACATGCCTATCTATTACATTATAAGATCAACCTAACAATCTTGATCTTTCTATATTTATAGTCCTTGTACATCATTTCTTTTTAAGGACTTTACAAAGCTATTTTACTTATGTAGGATCAACCTAACATATTTCATCAATTCTTTCTAAGTCATTGTACATATGTTTTTATTATCTGTCAAAGGACTTTATAGCTTTTCTTAATGCAAGCATACTTGCATATTCACTCATTTATATCATAATCAAATCATATAAAAATAGGAATATCATTCACATGCTTATTCCTGACAATCTCCCCCTATTTGATTATGACAAAAACAATTAGTACATATGCATGATATGAATGAATCTTATATACAGTGAACAACTGTATTTCTAAAACAGATAATCGAATTTCATTGATGATAATATGAATTTGCATAAACTATGTCATTCTACATCCTGGATCCAGAACATACCTAACCAGATAGAGATATACCTTTTATACCTTTTGGCTCCATGTATGTCTCCAGGACGTTTGTTGATCAGCTACTCATCTGCTCATCTTTTTGCTCTTGCTCCCCTTGGGATGGTGACTTTATTTCTTTTTGATCTCCTTGTTCCTGCTCCCCTCAGACTCCTTCTCAGATTCAAGCTCTTCTTCTTTTTCTGGCTCCCCCTCAAACTCTGCATTCATGGGATCATCTTCCTTTGACTCCCCCTCAGATGATGATTTTGCTACTGCTGCTGCTATCTTCTTCTTTGCCATCCTCTTGGCCTTCTTATCTCATTTTCTTCTGATCTCCTTGCTCTTCCTTGAGTTCCTTTTTTATGCCTCTTTTTCTCCCCCTTTTTGTCATTAATCACTTGTGAAAGCTGCTCCATGTTGGACATAAGTTGCTCCATCAAGTAAGATGAGTTACCAACCTTAATCTTAAGTTCTTGTTGGCTTAGCTCAATTTGTAGGGAGAAAGACTGATTCAAATTGTCAATCTTGTCAGAGAGGGATAAGATTTGTTCTTCATTAGCCTTCTGTGCTCGTAGAGCTTCTTCCTTTTGATCAATCTTAGCCTTTAGGTAGATTTGATCTCTCTCTTTGATTTTGAGAGATATATCAGTCATTGTGGCTTGAAGTCTGTCTTGAACCTCATTATCTCCTGCTTCTGTCAACATCTTTGCCTCTTTAGTGATGATAGACATCTTCTCAACCAACTCATTAGAATTCTTCAATAACTCATGTTCCGTAAGAGTTTGGTTATTTGGTTGGGCAGACTCTTGTTGAGCACTAGACTGGACTCCATGATTCTTGGACAGATTCTCGAAAGCAGTAAGAATCTTATAAATCGTTGAGTGCCAATTGTTGTGGGAGGATGAAGGAATATCAGACAATTTTGCTTAAGTAGAGGGAAGCTTCTCATACTAAACTTGACCATCTTTAGTGGTAGAGTGAAGAGACTCTACGATCATCCACTTGGGCATACTTCTTCTGCCATCAGAACCCACTCTACAATCGTAGGGAATGTAGTGGTTACCAGCATGTCTTTAGATTTTGAAGTGAGACTGGTCCTTTATTATCTTGGTTGCAAACTTATGTACTCTTGGAAAGTTCTGTGACACCAGCTCTAGGTTGGGAAGATGAGAGAAAACCCATGTGAGATAGCTGTTATCTCCAGTGAGAGATGCCTTTACCCATGACATATGAGGGTGAAACCACCTTATCGCATGGTTGTTAACTTCAAGCTCATATATTATAGTTGAGGTGTCTAGCTTCATAGCCTTACGATTGTTGAACACATTTTCTGCAGTCATTATTACCACATTTAGCCTTTCATTCCAATGATTGATCCATCTATCGGGGAGCACATCCAGTGATTCATCAATTTCTACTACAATCTTTCTCTTGCGATTTACAGGATTAGGAATTTGAAAATTTTCTGGCTCTTCTGTTTCAGAATTGGAGTCTTTTCCATCTTCATTTTGTCTGGGGTTGGAGTTAGACCTCTGTAAACTTCCTTCATCAGACTCATCAGTGTGTTCCTCTGATTCTTGGTTTATAGAATTAAAATCTTTTTCATCTCTTCATCTTCTTCATCATCATTTTATTCTGTGGATTCAAACTCATCATCACTCAAATCAATGACATCAGTGGAGTGTTCTCCTATCTTTTTGAGATAGATTTAGCAAGCAGTCTATTGCTTTTTCTTCTTATTGGAGGTTCAACTATAGGAGAGCCAGACTTTTCTTCTTCTTCAGAATCTGAAGCCTCTGAATCACCAGACAAGTTTCCTTGATATTCATCATTAGTAGGGGCAAGTCCTTCTTCTTCGGACTCAACATCTTTTGAGTCATCATGTGAACTTGTTGGAGCATTTTTAGTAGGAAATGCAATTGTTTCAACTTCTAACCTTTCTTCATCAGTAGAGTGGCGACTCTAAGTGTTAGCCACAAGACTTGCACATTCTCCTTCATCACCTGATTTGGCTATTTCTTTCATAGATTCAGCATCTTCTTCATTGCTGGACTTGCTCTTTGAGAGTTCAATCTTGAAGCTCTCAGTTCCCTTCTCATTTTTAGACTCTATGTCGTCTCTTTATTCTTGAGTAGATATGCTTCTTTGAGGAACTGTAAATGACTTTATCACCTTTGCTTTCTTTTTGGATGGTCCTTTGAGTAATCTGTTACTCCTTCTTCTCTTTGGGGGTTCTGTTGTTGATGCTTATTCTTCTTCTTATCTCTTGTTGTCAGTGGAGAGACTTCTTGGTGGAGCCTCTATTTTCTTCCCACTCTTAGACTTCTTCTTTGCTGGTGTGGCTTTTACATATACAGAGTCATCAGAATGGGATGGCTTGTTTTCCACCTCTTGTGCCTTCCTCTTCTTTGCAGAGACCTTGTTGTTGCTACTAGATGTCATTAGCCTCTTGTTTTCCTTGGGATTTTTCTTCTAGTTTTCGAACAACTGTGGGGACATCACTTTATGAACACTCAGTGGTTCTCCTTTATCATCCTTTATCTTGCTTCCCATTTTTTTCTTCAGCACAATGCTTAAGAGTCTTCCATGAAATACCTTCGCGAGGGGTTTATCTGTAGACTTCTTCATCTCAGCCATCTCCACCCATTTGGTTAACCAATCAATTAGAAGGGCTCCAAAGTTTATCAGTTGTTTCATGACGATTGCATTCATGATTCTCAGTTGTAGATCACTCACAGTATCATGTGCAGTGTCCTTGCACAAGATGCTTTTTTTGGTAATCTCAGCCAGAAATTCAAACTCTTATAGAAACTCCTTCTTCTTCATATCTTTCAGATTTGCGTTCCTCTTGTAATGCATTAACCTCTTGCCTTCTTCAATGTCAACTTCATTGAGGTTTATTAGACCTTGGTTGGGAAACCCTAGACATTGGTTGAAGTCTGATGCCCTTATCTTCAGACTTGCTCCTCTAACCTTTATGGACAGAAACCTAGAACCTATTGTTGCATTGGAATAGAATTGCTTCACTAGCTCGGTATAGATTGGAGTGTTAGCTTCCAAGCACTCATAAAACCCAACATTCTTTATAAGCTCAAGTATATCCTTGAAATTTTTTTCTGATCTTTCAAACTTCTTAAAGCCGAGTTGGATTCCGGTTATAACACGCCATTCTTCCATTTTGAGAGTTCGAGATGTACGGGTATTTAGTTTTAGACCTTCTATGAGAGATTGTTGAATGAGATTTGGGTGAATCTAGCTGTTTAATGGATTCAGGCTTTGAAGATGATTTTCGAGTTTGAAAAAGGGAGGGAGAGAGGTTCGATAGCTTCTGATAACTATTTTGAGATTTTGAATTTGTCTTTATGACAGTTCCTTCTGACTCTGCATAAGCCGTGATGTGTCAACCAGTCATTGGTTGCCTGACCTTGATAAGCGTAACTCCCGTTGGCGTATAACTTTTCAGTTTTAATTTCCTTTTAAGAAAATAAGCATTACAAACGTAAATTGATCGTTGACCTTTTCAGTATGTAGAGTGGCTTATGGACTCTACGGTTTTCTTTTTCGACTCAACGATTGTGACGCCCCCAAAATAGGTCCAATCCACCCAACCCATTCTGAGTCGCCAAATACATGGTACAGAAAACAACTACAACTTTATTAATACAATTGTCGTGCAAAATACAACAACACATACTGTGAGATTAAATACAAATATTATCTTCTAGACAATATCCACACTCAAATAAGTCCTCATTACACTTATTGATACACTATTTTACAAAATAGTGAGGACTACTATAACAACTACCTTGGACCATCACTCCATACCCCGGCTAGTTCCTGCTAAATTCTCACCTCCTGAGAAGAAAAATGGAACAAAAAGGAAATGGGTGAGCTCAACTAGCCCAGTAAAGAATATTATGACTAAGATAATATACAAAAAATTATCCTTAGTCTTCAACAGGGAAAAATCTGATAGAATATAATAGACAACAAGTTTTAAATCAACAACTGCAGCAGAAATAACAATTCATTAGAAGAGTTAAGTAAAGAATGAAATCTACTATCATATATGAATTTAAAAGTCCATCATCAATATTTTATCCCTGTAACATCAATCAATATACATCTTGAATCAAATATTCATCTTTGCACTATGGGCCAAAGATATTCATTTGTATCACCAGTTGGTCATGTTCATCTCAACACCTGTTCATCTTTACACTACGGGCCAAAGATTTTCATCAGGTAATCATTCATCTTTGCACTACAGGCCAAAGATATTCATCAAGTATCATCATTAAGGATTGAGGATGATGAAAAACATTTAGAGAACGAATCCAGTAAGATAAAAGGACAAAGATTAGAGATTCGTACTTTAGATAATTCAAGTTTAAAAATGCTCCATAATAAACCATAGTGGAGTAAACTTCAAGAATAAAGATCAAAACATGGATACAATCAAAGATAGTAACCATAATAGACATCTGGGAAGAAAAAGAGAAAATTTCATTTTTCGGTGAATAGTGTCGTATTCGTGAATAGTGTCGTATTCATGAATAGTGCCGTATACATGAATAGTAACCCCGACACAAAAAGATAAAAATTCCACAATCAAACTCATATCAATATTTCGGCATAATGATATTGAAGAAAATAATATCATTTAAGAAGAAAATAACATCTCTTACTTCAAAAGAACAGTACTTCTGACCGGAATATCGGATGAAGTGTTGAAGGAAACTTGCACTGAATAACAACTCTTAAAGTATTTAAATACTCACAAAATACGCTCGATAATATAGAGAAAAAGAAAACTTGTTTCTGGTGTGATTTTCAATTCTAACCTAAGCACCTATTTATAAAAAAATGCTAGCACGCTGAAGCAGACTTGACCTGCTACCTGATGGCTTTACCTGCTTCTATTCCCACCCACCACTTTTGAAATAAAATTTCAGCACATTTCTCACCAACTAAAAGTGGGGCCCAACAATTCTAGAAATTTTCAAAATATTTTATCATTTAAACAATAATCAGAAACTTCAATAATTCATAATAAATAGCCCTTTATCAGAAAAATACGAATTTATGTCCATTCCATACGAAATCGAATTCTCTACAACTTTGTAACTTTAAGTTTTTCCAAATTCCAAACAGAAAATATCCGAAATCCACAAACGGACGATTTTCAATACCTCATAAAATTCATAACAAATCATACGTTAATTTTTAACGGTTCAAAATTTGTGGACATATCCAACAATCGCAATGATCAAACGGTCGAATCAAAATTATAACTCGCGCAATAGAGCTTAAGAAAACTGATTTGATTTTCGGACTATAAGTCCCTCGTACCAATTTCAGTCAAATAGTCACCACGAAAAATCCACAAAGATTTTTGGGTGATTCAAATTTCTACATTTAGCTTACTTCCACGGCTTTCTTTTGATATATGGCTCATCTCCTAACTCATTATACACAAAGAGTTATGGATTTTACAAAATCAAGTAATAAACTAATTTTTTAAAAATTTCCAAATTTCGTTCTTCATTTCGACAAAATACTAATAAAACACCTCGACATTAATTCCTTCATTTATATCCACATAAACATAAATATTTCCTTATCATAAAAATAAATAATTAATTATTCACAAATAATATTACAGAATCACAATAATGACAACCAGGTCGTTCCCAGGAAAGAGGGGGCTTTCCGATAAGGATTTCTCCCTACTGGCACGCAATTAGGTGACCAAACCTCTCCTTGACAGAACTTTCTAGACATTGCCAATAATGTTATCTAATAATATTATTCAAATAATATGAATTATTTATGGAAAATCTTGTCTTGGTGACAATTATTGAAAACAACAATAATATAAAATATCAACGCAACAATTATTGAACCAATAAAATAAAATATTGAATAGTATTCATTGTAACAATTATTGAGTAGTGCCTTCACGTAAGAATCAATAATTCAACAATATCTGTAATCTGGTGCTATCTTTGTGCAACCACGCCAGACATCGTATTTTAACCACCAGGTATTCCAACAGTGTTAACGGTAACAATTACGCCGTTATTTATAAAAACTATAACTTATCGTTTTCTTCATCCGACAGTTATTCCATTATGGGGCCCATAAATGGCTGCACCGTCATACGAATATTCCCCGACAACAAGAATATTCCACGACCAAACGAATATTCCCCGACAAAAATGAATATTTTATAACCACTTGTTTATTTTGCAAAATTTGCACATTTCACCCATAATCAAAACATTATATCAAATTAACACCTTATTATTCATAATAATAATTAGAGGAAATTCGATTTTATTTTTAAAAAAAATATTTCGGGGTCTTACAACCTCCCCTCCTTATGAAATTTCATCCTCGAAATTGACGTACACACCTGGTATTTCGAAAAGGTGAGGATACCTTGCTTTCATTTCTGATTCCAACTGCCATGTCATTTCTTCAATAGCATGGTTCATCCACAAAACTTTAACTTGTAGTATAACTTTTGTGCGTAGGACATGCTCTTTCCTATCCAAGATCTTGACAGGTACCTCCTCGTACGTTAAATCTTCGGCTATCTTGTCTGGTTCTAACGCAATAATGTGGTTTGGGTCATCCACATATTTACATAACATAGATAAGTGAAAAATGTTATGAACACGCGACATACTTAGCGTTAAGGCGAGTCTATAGGCCACAGTTCCTACTTTATCGAGGATTTCAAATAAATCGAAGGTTTGAGCTTTTTTCTCTTCATCGACTCTTACTTCTAGAATAACGCCTTCTTGCACCTTCTTCTTTATATTCATCAGCTCCAGTGTGTAGCTTGAGCGGTTTTTACTTTATCAATTAAAGTTAATTCCACTCGTATATTTAACATCATAACATGGGTCCCTATAGTCTTTAACTCTATCTTTATCGTTTATAAATTATACAAAATAGGTCTTTGTGTTCAACAATATCGCACTCGTACTCGCGTACGATCTTCTACTCAACGCGTCAGCTACTACGTTCGCTTTTTCATGATGGTATGGTCAGAACAGGTGCCAAAATGAGTCGCCTCTTGAGCTCTTAGAAAATCTTCTCGCATTCCTCGCTCCATACAAATTTTGTATCTTTCTGAGTCAGCTAAGTTAACGGAGTAACGATTCTAGAAAATCCTTCCACGAATCTCCGATAATAACCAGCTAAGCCCAGAAAGCTACGCACTTCGGTCACCGACTTCAGTTGCTCTCAACTGTGATTCATATCCTAATCTTAGATAGCACGTCACAATGGCACCTATCGTTTTACCACCACGTAAATAAAGAGTCCCCTACGGAGAGTCTGGCTTTGGTGTATTCCACAAAGGAAAGTCACCAGATAGAGGCTCGGGTACCAACTCGTGTACTTGGGTTTTTAACTTCTGAAGTTCAATAGGACCCATTCGATATGAGATTTTAGAAATGGGTTTTGTACCGGGTTCAAAGTCGATACAAAATTCAATATCACACTCTGGGGTAGGCCAGGAAATTCTTCAGGAAATACGTCAGGAGATTTACTAACAACAGAAATATCACTCAAATCTGACGTGTTTTTGTTTAAATCTATGACATAGGCTAAAAAAGCTTGACATCCGTTTTTCAATAAACAAATGGCTTAATGGCTTGATATGACAGTTATTGACTTTAGTGGTTTGGTTGCTTGAATTCGCATAACAGGTTGGTTAGGAATATGAAAACTAATAACCTTATGAAAATAATCAATTTTGGCATGATGAGTAGTTAAACAATCAATCCCTAAAATCACATCAATGCAAGTATCTTTAAAGAGATAAGATCAACAGGTAATGTGATGGTGCCAACTTGGATCAAGCAAGATTTATAAACAGTAGATGTAACGAAAGTTTCTCCTAACGGAGTTTCAATAGATAAGTCAAAGTCTAATTTCTCCGAAGTCAAGTTCAAACGTTGAGCACAAGCAAGAGAAATAAAAGAATGGGTAGAACCGGTATCTAACAGGGTATAGACTTCGCAAAAATTTATGATTAACTAACCCGTGATAACTTCATTTGGGTTCCTCACTTTTTGGGAAGTCATGACAACCGCTCTCCCTTGAACTACCCGGCTTTGACATGTCTGGAGCAACATTTGGTGTCATCACTACCGTTGAAATTAACTTTTCTATAGGGCATATTCCACCCTCAACTGCTTCATCGTACTCCTGTTTCATGATTTGAATCATTAATCTTCGATCCATATCGAATTGGGGTTGACCGCAATGTACAGGGTAATTCAAAACTCGATGTTAAGTTCTCTCAATTGTTGTCCAAAAAGAGAAATACATATCATCTATTTTAGCCTTCTTAGATCGAACATCTCTTTCCACAATATCAACGCGTCGTGTGGCTTTTACCCATGCATCACTCATTCTCACTCGTTCAGTTGTTTCTTCTTTCAGCTTAGATTCCAGCTTTATCATCTTATACTCTGCCAAAGAGTGCTTCTTCTCAAGCATCACATATCGGGTAACACAAGCTTGAATTGTTGCATCCTTTTGCTCCACGACTGCCTGTCGTTTTTCAGCCTGCTCTTCTAACTCATGAATACGATTTTACAATTCTACATTTCGATCATAAAATTCTTCTAATAAATTCTCCTCAGATTCCTCTTGTTCCTCACTCTCAGCTGCTACCTCTGCGACTAGCTCGGGTGCAACTATTAATTCTTCCCTCACCACAAGAATATCTCTAATTCCTTCTTCGCCTAACATTACATTATCCTGGTTGGTGATTAGAGGTGTCTCCACGGTCTCATTCACTTCATTGTTAACGTTCTCAACTGCCATTCTTAAAAACTGCCATAAAACAAAGGTTAATTAAACAAATTAACATATCACATAATATCCCTATATTACGAATGGCCAACAAATAAGCTTAGGTAGGATACACTAGCGAAGGATTTACTCATCTCTCCCCTCCTAGTTCTATTCCCCGATCTCCGCCAGAGACCATATCCCTAAGCTCTGATACCAACTGTGACGCCCCCAAAATAGGTCCAATCCACCCAACCCATTCTGAGTCGCCAAATACATGGTACAGAAAACAACTACAACTTTATTAATACAACCGTCGTGCAAAATACAACAAAATTTACTGTGAGATTAAATACAAATATTGTCTTCTAGACAATATCCACACTCAAATAAGTCCTCATTACACTTATTGATAAACTATTTTAAAAAATAGTGAGGACTACTATAACAACTGCCTTTGACCATCACTCCATACCCCGGCTAGTTCCTGCTAAATTCTCACCTCCTGAGAAGAAAAATGGAACAAAAAAGAAAAGGGGGAGCTCAACTAGCCCAGTAAAGAATATTATGACTAAGATAATATACAACAAATTATCCTTAGTCTTCAACAAGGAAAAATCTGATAAAATTTAATAGACAACAAGTTTTAGATCAACAACTGCAGCGGAAACAACAATTTATTAGAAGAGTTAAGTAGAGAATGAAATCTCCTATCATCTATGAATTTTAAAGTTTATTATCAATATTTTATCCCTGTTGTTAGGTTTTAGTGAAAATCAAAGTAGCAATCAAATTGCAAAACGTAGCGGAAGCGAGATAAAATCAGATTTTAAATTTTTTTCACAAACTAATTACCCGGATCATCCTTTATGCATATTATTAATTAAACGAAGAATAAGAAATTATGAAATCATACCCTTGTAGAAACGAGCTTCCTCAGGTACGAGTTCACCTCCTACTTCTCCGCGATCTCCTTGAATCTCCAGGTAGATTCCTTCCTTTGATTAATGTAAGCCACCCATGTGTATGGCCTCTATCGGTGATCCACCAAGGAAGAGGAATTTTTCAAGAAGAAGGATTTGGCTCAAACCCCAGTTTTTCTATCACGAATAAAAAAAGGGTGTACTCTCCAAATCTAGGAATTACGTATATACGCATATCTAATATAAGACTCATCTTATAAAGATATTATATAACCTATTTTAATTAAAATAAGGTATTATTTATTTAATTAAACTCTTTTAATTAAATGGGCTCCCTAATCCTATTAGGGATAATTAGTTAAACTCCTTTAACTAATTTTCTTTCCTAATCCAATTAGGAATAAATGAGAGTACTAATATTAAATTAATTCCTAAACCTTTTAGAAATTAAAATAATAATAATTATAATAATATTAATAAGACTCCTCTTATTAATTTATATTTAATATTTCTAAAATATTAAATAATAAATATTAAGCTATTTAATTTATTCTATCACCATAGATTAAATTAAATATACTTAACATATTATTACAATTATGCCATTAACTTCTTAAATAATTATTCTTCCTTTTATGGTGTGACCCTTTAGGTTCTCCATATTAAACCTAGGTTGTGAATAAATCAATTAGAACAATTTAATCTCATTTAAATAAATAAATTAAACAAATAATTTATTTAAATAAATAATATTTATTCTACAATAGGGATAAGCCTCCCTAGCGATCAACGACTTTCCGGATAATATAGATTTCAACATTAATCATAAAAGAACCTTTGAGTAAATAGTTACCGCATAATTCAATCCTTCCACCATACTATGTCCCAATTAAATATAAGACATGGAATTCTTGTCAAGTCTTATTTTATTTAATTATATGTATTTCGATTCCTAAATGAATAACTCCCAATGAATGCAAATTAGAAACTACTTTCTAATTTCATTCCACTTTCGCCAAGGATTCACGGGTTGTCATTTATCGAATCACATAGGACATTTCTCCTTTTACTAGAAGTGGTAGATTCTTTATTGATCATTCATTATCTTCATATATAACTTATTACACCCAAGCATACCCTTTGATATACTCTAAGAGTCTTAAGGAATAAGTCAAAGTGTAATTCATTATATATAAGATACTATGATGATCTCAAGTCTAAGGATCATTTGTACTACTACTATCACTACTGAATTCCTATTGACAGTAAGTAAAACTCTATTAGGTATTCCTTAGCGAGTCGCGTTCAAATGAACTTATTCTCTAATAAGCACCTACATACTTGCTTTAGTGTCTCCACACAAATGATCATGAGATCAATCATCCTCATCCAATGAAGCAAGCAACGTATGTACCAATCTATCCGGATTCACTAATCCCTATTTAGTAATCCAATGATTGGGAACTATTTTAGTTTTAAGCTTTCTAAGAATTTAGATCTCATTAGAATGATCATCATCATTATTCTAAAAGCGTTACTTAAAACTATGGGTTTATCACATATTATTAAAACAAACACCATGTAGATAATAAATGCCTTTAATAAATAATTCTTTTATTAATAAATAAATAAGATTGATTACACAAGATATGCTTTATCATCATACATGATTGGCTTTGTATGCATAATACTTTCAATCTCCCACTTGCCTTAAAGCCAATCGCCATGGTGGTATCTCATACCCATCTTCTCTAAGTGACGATCATCACCTTTGTTGTGTTAACGCTTTAGTAAATGGATCTCGCAATATTGTCTTGAGAGTCCACACGCTCCGGTGACGTCTCTCTTTCAATGATCTCTCCGATCAAATGAAATCTCCATGCAACACGTGTTTGGATTTACGATGAGACTGGGTTCCTTAGCTTCATGCAATGACTCCAAAGTGTTGTCACGAATAAAAGGCTTTGGTCCTTTAATGCTAGGAACCACACCAAGTTTGGTAATGAACTTCTTCATCAAACAGACTTCCTTTGCGACTTCACTTGCGACTATGTACTCTGCTCTGTCACTTTGAATCAAGAATCATTTTCTTTGCTTGGAACTTTTCAACTCACTGCTGCGCCTCGTTTAAGGTAAACACATACCCGAAATGGATTTATTGTCATCTTGGTCATTTGAAAACTTGAGTGTCATGAAGCCTCTAGTTTTAATTGGACCACCGTAGAAAGAAATACATCCTTAGTTCTTCTTAAGTACTTTAGGATATTTTTCACCGCCTTCCAAAGGTTGTTCTTCTCTTGGATTCGGTGATATCTGCTTGTTTACACTAAGTGCATGAGCGACATCTGGTCTAGTACATATCATACCGTACATGATAGATCCTATTCTTAAAGCATAAGGAATCTTACTCATGCGGTTTCTCTCCTCAGTGTCTTTGGGGCTTGTTTCTTGAGAGATGTATTCCATGGCTCATCGGCGATGAGACCTCTTTTGGAATCTTCCATGCTAAACCTTTTTAGCATCATGTCAATGTACGTTCCTTGGGATAAGCCAAGCATCCTATTAGATCTATCTCTATAGATCTTTATCCCCAAAATATAGGATGCTTCTCCCAAGTCCTTCATGGAGAAGTGTTTAGATAACCAGATTTTAATTGTTTGCAGCATAGGAATATCATTCCCTATCAGTAATATATCATCAACATATAATACAAGGAATGAAATAGCACTCCCACTAACCTTCTTGTACACACATGGTTCATCCTCATTTTTGATAAAATCAAACTTTTTGATTGTCTCATCAAAACGGATGTTCCACCTACGAGAAGCTTGCTTTAATCCATAAATGGATCGTTGTAGCTTACAGACTTGATTTGTTCCAACCTTTGAAACAAATCCCTCTGGTTGTGTCATATACACATCCTCCTCAAGTTTCCCATTGAGGAAGGCCGTTTTCACGTCCATCTGCCAGATTTCGTAGTCATGGTAAGTCGTGATCATAAAGCAAAATCCGAATGGACTTGAGCATTGCCTCTTTGGTGAAAAGGTTTCGTCATAGTCAACTCCTTGTCTTTGTTTGAAACCTTTTGCAACCGATCGGGCCTTATAGGTCTCTACCTTTGCAGTCTGCTCCGATCTTTCTTTTAAAGACCCATTTACACCCAATAGGCTTAATGCCTTGGTGGTGAGACCAAAGTCCATACTTGGTTCTCATACATGGAGTCCATCTAGGATTTCATGGCTTCTTGCCATTTCTCCGAGTCTTTACTACTCATAGCTTTTGTTCAGTAATTCGATGGATCATCATCATCTATGTCGCGTACCTCATTGTCATCTTCTATGACAAGTCCATACCTGTCTGGTATCTTTGGTACTCTTCGGATTTATGAATAGGGTGTGTATGTAAGGAATCTCTACTTGGTTAGGTACCTCACTTTGATCTGTAGTATTTTGTGGTTCTTGAACTTCTTCAAGATATATCTTACTCCCAATCGACCCCTTCAAGGATAAACTCCTTTTCAAGAAAGGCGGCATGTTTCGCAACAAACACCTTTTGATCGGTTGGATGATAGAAATAATACCCCGATGTTTCTTTAGGGTATCCCACAAATCTACATTTGTCGGATCTAGTCTGCGACTTATCATTTTCAAACTTTTTGACATAATTTGGACAACCCCGAGTCTTAACATGCTTAAGATTTGGTTTCCTCCCATCCATAACTTCATATGGGGTCTTGGGGAATGATTTTGTAGGTACCTTGTTAAGTAGGTATCGTGCCGATTCTAGGGCATATCCCCGAAGGAAACCGGAAGGTCGGTAAAAGCTCATCATAGATCAAACCATGTCCAACAATGTTCGATTTCTCCTTTCGGATACACCATTCATCCGTGGCGCCCCCGGTGGAGTCCATTGTGAGATTATACCATTTTCTTTGAGACAATTGAGAAACTCACCACTTAAGTATTCTCTCCTCGATCGGATCGAAGAATCTTAATACTCTTACCAGTTTGCTTCTCAACTTCACTTACGAACTCTTTGAACTTTTCAAATGATTGATTTGTATTTCATTAAATACACATATCCAAATCTTGAGTGGTCGTCGGTGAATGTAATAAAATAAGAATACCCTCCTCGTAAGGCCGTTGTCATAGGTCCACATACATCTGTGTGTACCAACGCTAACAACTCTGTAACTCTTTCTCCTTTTCCACTAAAAGGAGATTTAGTCATTTTACCCATGAGACAAGATTCACAGGTTGGATATGATTCATAATCAGATAGCTCTAGGAGCCCATCTTTATGCAACTTGGATAATCTTGTTTCATTAATATGACCAAGTCTGATTGCTACATGAAGGTATAATTAACATCATCTCTTTTCCTTTTATTAGTTTGTTTAATTTGAAATATATTTTCATGCAAGTCAAGTATATAAAGTCCATTTCGTAAATTACCAACACCATATAAAACATTATCATTATAAATGGAACAACTGTTGTTCTTTATTATAATATTAAAACCATCCATATCCAATACAGAGATAGAAATAATGTTTCTAATGATATTTGGAACAAAATAACAATTATTTAAATTAATGAACTTGCCCATAGCTAATGCAGCAACCTTTGCTCCATTTCCCACTCGTAGGACGACCTCATCCTTGCTCAGCTTTCTACTTCTGACCAGTCCCTGCATATTATTACATATGTGAGAACCACATCCGGTATCCAATACCCAAGTAGAAGATTGACTTTCAGAAAAATTAATTTCAATCATAAACAAACCTTGATTAGGATTCGAAGCTTCTCCAAGCTTCTTCTGCTTTTGTTCTGCAAGATAATCCTTGCAGTTCCTCTTCCGATGACCCGATTGTTGCAATGGAAGCAAATTCCTTTGCTAATTTGGATCAGTTTCTTTTGATCCTTCACTTTCGCCTTTCCTTTAGCCTTCTTGGATTTCTTCCTTTCAGAAGATACCTTGGGCCTCTTCCTTTTCTTGGAAGAATCATCCACCAGTAAGACATGGTTCTTCTTGGATGGGAAGTGACCTTCAGTAGATTTTTCAACATGTTAAGTAATTGAGCAAGTCGACATCCAACTTGTTCATGTGAAAATTCACAACAAATTGTGAGAAGGTGTCTGGGAGTGACTGCAAGACTAAATCTTGACTCAACTCCCCATCCATGACGAGCCCAAGTTGTCCAAGACGTTCAATCAGATTGATCATCTTGAGGACATGAGTCTCAGTCTGCAGCGGTGCCCTCGGTCATCCGAGATCGGAAGAGCTCCTTAGATATTTCATATCTAGCGATCCTACTTTGCTCACCATACAACTCTCGAAGGTGCGATAGCATAGTAGGAGCATCCATGTTTTCATCTTGTCGACGTTTGAAGCTCGTTACTCATGGATGCGAGCATGATGCATTGAGCCACAGATGCATCATCTTCGCCTTTATTTAAAAGTAGCAATCTCTTCCTCAGAGGTCGTCTCTCGCAACTTTTTGCGAGTGCTGGTGAATTTAGGACATAAGAAATCTTTTCAAAGAGGTGAGAACAATTTCAGATTCCTTAACCGATCCGTGTAGTTGATCCAAATTCGGTTTGTTAGCATCAAGTATGCTACGCAAAGATGAAATTAGTGAATGTGACATTTTCAAAATTTCGCATATAAAAAGACAATATTTTAGCAAACATTCATTTATTAATTACCAAAATAAATTAGGTCTTATTTTATATTGGTATCTCCCACTATTTTCTTCAAACTATATTACCCTCATTTATATAGTTAAAGAAAAATCTAATTAAAGTTTTTGCTAGTGAGAATAAGGATCCCATTTCAAATATATATAGCCTTGTGGTGACACAACAAACTATATATAAATAAATAGGTAGACAACTCCTTGTCAATTACATCAACATGTAACTCCTTATGTTTTGCCTCTTAGATTATTTTGATCAAGTGGTGGCACATCAAGAATCAAAATTATCTAAGTTAAGTCCAACCTAGCACTTCCATATTCAAAAAAGAAAAATATCGCCTTGTGGTGACACAACAAAACAATATTGTTCAATTTTCTTTATAAGCATCAAATGTGATAAATTAACATCTTAAATACTTAATACTTGCCTTGTGGTGACACAACAAACTCATATTAAATATTTAATACTCTATTAATTTTATCATGCTAGAAGGAGACGTTCGATATTCTAAATATCTTTGAACGCTTAAGACTTAATAATAAAAACTTTGAGGGATTTGTTATTATTTGTCTCATCTTGTTTAGCGCGCATGCAAATATATATATAAAATACGCGTCATATTATTAAACATGCGAAGCATGTTTGCATAATATATAATATATATACTACTAGCATGCACATATAGAATACTATATTATACCTGGATTGATTATGGACTTTTATTCTAGTTTGGTTCACTAGAGCCACCAAGTGAACCAAAAGGTCAAACCCTAGGGTGCATAGAATAAACATTTAAATATAACTATTACATTTAAACCCGGGCTCCATTACAAACGGGTCTTCAAGCGCTCCTTGATCTTTGATCTTCGGTTCTTCAAAAAAAGTTCTAACTAATCCTATTACATTAAACTATTTAATTTAAATAGAAACCTTGATCAGCAGTCAAGGGAAGTACATAGGAGAGAGATAGAATTTACATCAAGAAGAAAACCGAAAAGAACAAGGTACGCAGACCCCATTTAATAAAACCCATTCATTCAAACATCCAACTAAAATAAATCCAATCATATTGGTCGATTGTCATAATCAATCCCATTTATTATCATACATATCATCATATGTATCAATAAATTAAATCATTCCATATATATATGTGTATCATTTAATGGGCAATTTTATGTTGCATGAAATCCAATTTCAAGATTAAAATAAACTCTTTTATTTTAATTATAAAATTATTAATATTAGTATATATATATATATATAACAATTATATATACATATATAATAAAAATCCTACTCTTTTTCAAAAAAAAGGTGGTTTGATCGCCAATTTGCTTAACCAAAAAAAACGGACTGCTTATTTCATTCTTCGGTCAACGTGATGCAACAAAAAAACTGACCAAGCAGGTGCACCTTGCTTATTTCATTCTTTGGTCCTCGGTCAAACTTGATGGCTAACGGCTGGACCCTTTCATGTTGCTAACTATATTATATTTATATATAATAATAACAAAGACGGGTCCAAAAAAAAAATCTAATGACCTCCCAAGGTTCTTTGCCGGTCCAATCAAAGAGAAAAAACAGAACCTTGCTTTGCTTAAATCCAATAAGGTGATTTTAACAGATTCCTTTTTTTTTTTTTTTTTTTGTTCTGTTCGGCGATCATGCCTTAAAAAAAAATTATTTTATACAACAAATTATGCCCAATAAATTATTCTAAATACATACCCATACATATATGGAATCAAAATAATTAATAATTCGCATAAAGTTTGGCTCATGATACCTTTGTTAGGTTTTAGTGAAAATCAAAGTAGCAATCAAATTGCAAAAGCGTGAATAAGCGAGATAAAATCGATTTTAAATTTTTTTCACAAACCAATTTCCGGATCATCCTTTATGCATATTATTAATTAAACGAAGAATAAGAAATTATGAAATCATACCCTTGTAGAAGCGAGCTTCCTCAGTGCAGTTCACCTCCTATTCTCATGGTCTCCTTGAATCTCCGGGTAGATTCCTTCCTTTGATTAATGTAAGCCACCCACGTGTGTATGGCCTCTATCGGTGATCCACCAAGGAAGAGGAATTTTTCAAGAAGAAGGATTTGGCTCAAACCCTAGTTTTTCCTATCCGAATAAGAAAAGGTGTGTACTCTCCAAATCTAGGAATTACGTATATGTTATATCTAATATAAGACTCATCTTATAAAGATATTATATAATCCTATTTTAATTAAAATAAGGTATTATTTATTTAATTAAACTCTTTTAATTAAATGGGCTCCCCTAATCCTATTAGGGATAATTAGTTAAACTCCTTTAACTAATTTTCTTTCCTAATCCAATTAGGAATAAATGAGAGTACTAATATTAAATTAATTTCTAAACCTTTTAGAAATTAAAATAATAATAATTATAATAATATTAATAAGACTCCTCTTATTAATTTATATTTAATATTTCTAAAATATTAAATAATAAATATTAAGCTATTTAATTTATTCTATCACCATAGATTAAATTAAATATACTTAACATATTATTACAATTATGCCATTAACTTCTTAAATAATTATTCTTCCTTTTATGGTGTGACCCTTTAGGTTCTCCATATTAAACCGGTTGTGAATAAATCAATTAGAACAATTCTAATCTCATTTAAATAAATAAATTAAACAAATAATTTATTTAAATAAATAATATTTATTCTACAATAGGGATAAGCCTCCCTAGATGATCAAGCGACTTTCCAGATAATATAGATTTCAACATTAATCATAAAAGAACCTTTGAGTAAATAGTTACCGCACAATTCAATCCTTCCACCATACTATGTCCCAATTAAATATAAGACATGGAATTCTTTGTCAAGTCTTATTTTATTTAATTATATGTATTTCGATTCCTAAATGAACAACTCCCAATGAATGCAAATTAGAAACTACTTTCTAATTTCATTCCACCTCGCCAAGGATTCTGGGTTGTCATTTATCGAATCACATAGGACATTTCTCCTTTTACTAGAAGTGGTAGATTCTTTATTGATCATTCATTATCTTCATATAAAACTTATTACACCCAAGCATACCCTTTGATATACTCTAAGAGTCTTAAGGAATAAGTCAAAGTGTAATTCATTATATATAAGATACTATGATGATCTCAAGTCTAAGGATCATTTTGTCTTTACTATCACTACAGAATTCCTATTGATGTGTAAGTAAAACTCCATTAGGTATTCCTTAGCGAGTCAATGCGTTCAAATGAACTTATTCTCTAATAAGCACTACATACTTGCTTTAGTGTCTCCACACAAATGATCGTGAGATCAATCATCCTCATCCAACGAAGCAAGTAACGATGTACTCAATCTATCCGGATTCACTAATCCCTATTTAGTAATCCAATGATTGGGAACTATTTTAGTTTTAAGCTTTCTAAGAATTTAGATCTCATTAGAATGATCATCATCATTATTCTAAAAGCGTTGCTTAAAACTATGGGTTTATCACATATTATTATAAAAGCAAACACCATGTAGATAATAAATGCCTTTAATAAATAATTCTTTTATTAATAAATAAATAAGATTGATTACACAGTATATGTTTTATCATCATACATGATTGGCTTGTATGCATAATACTTTCACCTGTAACATCAATCAATATACATCTTGAATCAAATATTCATCTTTGCACTATGGGCCATATATATTCATTTGTATCACCAGTTGGTCATGTTCTTCTCAACACCTGTTCATCTTTGCACTACGGGCCAAATATATTCATCAGGTAATCATTCATCTTTGCACTACAGGCCAAAGATATTCATCAAGTATCATCATTAAGGACTGAGGATGTTGAAAAACATTTTAGAGAACGAATCCAATAAGATAAAAAGACAAAGATTAGAGATTCGTACTTTAGATAATTCAAGTTTAAAAATTCTCCATAATAAACCATAGTGGAGTAAACTTCAAGAATAAAGATCAAAACATGGATACAATCAAAGATAGTAACCATAATAGACATCTGGGACGAAAAAGAGAAAATTTCATTTTTCAGTGAATAATGTCGTATTCGTGAATAGTGCCGTATACATGAATAGTAACCCCAACACAGTAAGATAAAAATTCCATAATTAAACTTATATCAATATTTCGGCATAATGATATTGAAGAAAATAACATCCCTTACCTCAAAAGAACAGTACTTCTGACCAGAATATCGGATGAAGTGTTGAAGGAAACTTGCACTGAATAGCAACTCTCAAAGTATCTAAATACTCACAAAATATGCTCGATAATATAAATAGAAAGAAAACTTTTTTTTTGGTGTGATTTTCAATTCTAACCTAAGCACCTATTTATAGGAAAATGCTAGCACGCCGAAGCAGACTTGACCTGCTACCTCATGGCTTTACCTGCTACTATTCCCACCCACCACTTTTGAAATAAATTTTCAGCACATTTCTCACCAACCAAAAGTAGGGCCCACTAATTCTAGAAATTTTCAAAATGTTTTATCATTTAAACAATAATCAGAAACTTCAATAATTCATAATAAATAGCCCTTTTATCAGAAAAATACAAATTTTATGTCCATTCCATATGAAATCGAATTCTCTACAACTTTGTTGCTTTAAGTTTTTCCAAATTCCAAACAAAAAATATCCGAAATCCACAAACGGACGATTTTCAATACCTCATAAAATTCATAACAAATCATACATTAATTTTTAACGGTTCAAAATTTATGGACATATACTCAACTTATATATGTATAACATATCCAACAATCACAACGATCGAACGGTCGGATCAAAATTATAACTCGCGCAATAGAGCTTAAGAACACTGATTTGATTTTCGGACTATAAGTCCCTCGTACCAGTTTCATTTAAACAGTCACCACGAAAAATCCACAAAGAATTTTTGGGTGATTCAAATTTCTACGTTTAGCTTACTTCCAGGGCTTCCTAACTCATTATACACAAAGAGTTATGGATTTTACAAAATCAAGTAATAAACTAATTTTTTAAAAATTTCCAAATTTCGTTCTTCATTTCGACAAAATACTAATAAAACACCTCGACATTAATTCCTTCATTTATATCCACATAAACATAAATATTTCCTTATCATAAAAATAAATAATTAATTATTCACAAATAATATTACGTAATCACAATAATGACAACTGTGTCGTTCCTGTGAAAGAGGGGCTTTCGATAAGGATTTCTCCCCATCGCACGCAATTAGGTGACCAAACCTCTCCTTGACAGAACTTTCTAGACATTGCCAATAATGTTATCTAATAATATTATTCAAATAATATGAATTATTTATGGAAAATACTGTGCAGTGACAATTATTGAAACAACAATAATATAAAATATCAACGCAACAATTATTGAACCAATAAAATAAAATATTGAATAGTAATTACTGTAACAATTATTGAGTAGTGCCTTCTTACGTAAGAATTAATAATTCAACAATATCGTGTAATACCGGTGTGCTATCTTTGCAACCACGCCAGACATCGTATTTTAACCACCGTGTATTCCAACAATGGTGTTAATTCAGAACAATTACGTAGATTATTTATAAAAACTATAACTTATCGTTTTCTTCATCCGACAGTTATTCCATTATGGGGCCCATAAATGGCTGCACCGTCATACGAATATTCCCCGACAACAAGAATATTCCACGACCAAATGAATATTCACCGACAATAATGAATATTTTATAACCACTTGCTTATTTTGCAAAATTTGCACATTTCACCTATAATCAAAACATTATATCAAATTAACACCTTATTATTCACAATAATAATTAGAGGAAATTCGATTTTATTTTTTAAAAAAATATTTCGGGGTCTTACAATGATTGTTTTTTGAGAGATTCTTCAGTGGATGATTGGACACTAATCCTTATCTTGAAGTTGCATAGCTTAACCAGTGATGTACTTCATGATAGTTTGGTCACTGAACTTCTGAGGTGAGTCTACAGGGTATCTTTCCAAACTTATCTCCACACAATTTGAATAATTGAGCATGTCTCTAGTTCTTCCTAGCTCCCCATGAGCTAGTGTATCTTCTGCGAAGACTGCGATCGTCGAGCCTACTCTACGGTTGTTGAGGTTGCAATACGATCGTCGAGTTTACTTCAAAATCTATTCTACGATCGTTGTCTGTCCTGGTCCTTGAGATGAACTTGACTAAAAATTCCTTCTGAGTTAAGGTAGCTCAGGAAGGGCCAACCTCTTAGAGTGAACTAAGGGTCAGGTTTGTCCATGAAGCGCTTTTCAGAAGAAAAACTTTAGAGGTTGATTAGCACTGATATCTCATTTGTCCTTTTCTGCTGGAAAGTTCATCTACCAACTTTAGACAATTGCATTGGCTATAATTGTGGTGTCCTTCTGCCCTTACACTGCGATCAGATGGTTGATCGTAGGCACTCCACGATTTTGAGTTGGGTGGTTGACAAGGTTATTAATAGTACATTTTGAGACGTTCCTACTGACTATGGATCTTCATTTGGTTCGTCAGCCATAAAGTTTTGGGACTCTGTAACTGGTATATTACGTCATAGTATATTTTTGATATTTTTAGTGCTGCTGTTCTTTAGCAGATCACTGCTCTCCCATAGTTGATACTATCTTCTCACAGAGGTGTGAGTTCTTCTTTTTCAAGTGCATTAGAAGGCAGCCTTGCATATCTCCTTCTGATTATAATCATCCTATGATAGTTTGTCAGAACTACGGACGTAGTCTTCTTTGATGGTTTGAACTTGTGGAGTTCTACTTTTGTAATGAGTTCCTCATGATTGATGCTCGATGATCCTCTGATGTGAACTTCCTTGAGGATTCTTCTCATATGATATGCTATGCATGATTGAGTATATAAGACCCTTTTTATCTTAGGGTGAATGATCTACTTCCATATGTAGATCAACAACCATGTGAGCTTCATTCATGTTAGCTCAACAATTCTTCAAACACATGCTTTGACAAATAAGGATTTTGTTATAATCATTTCTGAAATGTCTTAAGCCTCCAGCTGGTTAAATCTTCTTGACTGGACTCTCTTACTTCAGCATTCCTAAGTGTGGTCAAATAGACCATGCGCCTGCAGGTTAGATAAATTTCTATTTTTGGTACTATGACGCCCCCAAATTTGGGTATCTTCCAACCCGACAGATGGTGCTATACTGTACTCATAACTATACAATCATTCCATTGAAATACAATATAATGAATGTAATTACTATCTTCTTATTACAATCAAAGTATAATCCTTCCCAGGTTCATAAACCGATTATATAGTTCGTTGTTCATAATATATAATACATACAAATATACTAATCTATTACACAATGGCTAAGCATCCATCTTAGCTTTGCCCTTATCTCTCTTATTATTCTCAGTACGTTCATCCTTAACTGCAATCATATAATTCACGCAAGAAGTGAGCATAACAAGCTCAACAAGTTTTAACAAAGGATAACAGTAATACCAAATTCGTGAATTATATGATAATTCCTACATAACTGAAAAAATAGTTATGAAGTATTAAGAAACAATAATACTTTAACATTTCATATCATCAATTCCCAAAGTATAGAGTAGATTAGGAATTTCTGAACCGGTCGATAGACCATGAACAGTAGCTTTCTGTTTTCTTTCTTGAAAAGGATATCACAGCACTAAGGCTGTACATTCACATTACTTACGAGCACTTCTAGGTGATTAGCCTATAGTACCCGATGTTGATCAACACTCATTCATTAAACGTATTTACGTTTAATATTTGGCAAACTCGCGTGCCCATCGAATAATCGATGAAAAATACTTTTGTTTGTTCATAGACAAACCTTACCTTCACATCTGTACCAATTACTTGGCATAGGATATCGTTAACATTTCTATATAGAAAGATATGAATATCATTCAATCTATATCTTACGAGTAGTCTAGCCGAGTTAAATCTGGCATTGACCCTTTCTTTAAAACCAGTCGTGCAATTCAGTTCAATGAATCACATAAAACTTGGCTAACTTGAAAGTTAGATAAGCGTTAAGAAAACTTGCCTTTCAACATCTTCAAATAACTTAATCGGCTGACCACAGCCTTTACAGAATCTACATGATATATTCACATAGTACATTATAATTAGCTATCAAACAATTATTCACATTGTTCCTACCAACTTCTTTCTCTTCTATGCCTTAGTTAACTTAATATTATTACTAAAGTTAACTTGACTTATTACCCTTCGTCCCAGCTTTTTAACCAACTAACGTTATTAATCGGACTCGAACATCATTGATAAAGTACCGACTTTGTTCATCATTGATAATTTATTAACATGCATTCAATTCCTAAGTTCAATACCATATACCTTAGTATAGGTAGTATAGGAATAGCTTTAATACACTTATGAAGTGTACAAACATTTCTCTTATAGGTCTATGAACAATTAAAGTTCAAAACCTAAGTTCTCTATCAAAGCTCTCAGACTTGCAATGGCACATGACTTCTTTAGTATTAGATCGGCCATGCATGCTGCCAGTTAGCGATGTTCAGGTCGTGTCCGGGCACACACGACGCGAGACTTTACTCTATCAGTGGCACTGTGGCGCCACTTAGCGATTCTATTTACAACTACATCAGAATTGCATCATGCGGTACGCATGACATTTAACATCACATTTTAACACCGCGCAGGCGCCGCTGACCTCAAGCATCGTAATTTTTCAACAGTTTAAAAATTTTGTGAAATTCCCGGAGCCATAACTTCTTCGTTACAGGTCCGATTTGGTCCGTTCAAAAGCCTACACATCATAAATGACATACTCTACGCATTCATATAAGAATTCAACACTTTTGAATCTGATAACTAAAAATTCACTATTGAGTTCATTTTATAAGCGTTCGTAAACGATAATGAGCGTTCAATGCTCGTTTTCTTCGTTTTTAGTCAGAATCTGACGATTCTCGAACCCACAACTCTTAAATACCCTATCTCACGTGTTGACATTGAAAAAACAACATTTTCAAGTCTCACAGCAACTTTCGACTACCCAATCGGAATTTCAACATTTTCGACGTTTAACGTCTATTTACGCAAAATTCGTCATAACTTCGTTACTAACGTTCTCTAGGCCAAATCACATGGAATACTCCATGGATTTCAAATCTACATCCTAACCAAGCAAGATGCATATATTAACGTATTGATGGAGTTCAATCGTTTATCAACAATCGATCTCAACAATCAATATTTCCATGATTTAAAACTATATCGAACCTCATGATTCTTATGATCTCATGACTTATAGAGATTGAATCTATACTAAGTCATCTTTAATCCACTATACAAGACACATACCACCTATTTATAATTCTCCATGATACAAGAAAATCAAAAGAGATGAAAATGAGAACAAGGAGTATTACCTCAAGAACTCTTAAGTAATCTCTTGGAAAACTCTAAGACAAAGCTTCCAAAGTGTATGATTTGTGAGTCTAGCTCTCTTTCTCTCTCAAATAATCTAGGTTGGCAATTAAAAAACTCACAAAAGACCAACTCTTGCTTTCTATTTATAGGGAAATGAAATGGAGGAAAATATAAGCATTACACACACACCTCCTTACTATTCACACTTGGTCACCAAGTAAAATGCTTGGTGACCAAGCCTTAATCTTGGCTTGCACACCAAGGTGGCCGACCCACCCATGCCCATGGTTCATCCCATGGGTTGCCCCATGGGTTTTACCCATTCGGTGATCCACCGGTTCGATCCACGATTCGGTTTTCATGTATTGGGCTTAACCAATTTAATATTGGGCCTTGACTTGGGCTTAACACAATAATCCCTTGGGCTTGCTCACTCAATTGATTGGACTAAATATAATCCAACCCAAATGAATTGACATTAAGTCTTAACCTAATTCCATAATACGAATCGTATTTTATACGTATAATTCACGATTCTCCTCAGATAATATACTCATGAAAAAAATATTGTATTTCAGATTTACTCATCATATTACACATAGATACTAATTAGTACCATATTTGTATAACACTCACATTAACAATAACGAAATTCTTTCTACGCATTTTATTTCCTTCTCAGAAATCATTCTACTCAACCCTTAGGTTTTAAGTCCGCAGGCAAAAACTCCATTTGCCATCAATGAAATATTATCAGATATTTCATCTTATCTCGATATTCTATCATTACGCGTTTCTCGGAATTTCAAAATAATTCCCCGAACAGAAATTAATGAAT
The DNA here is from genome assembly GCA_020205615.1 of Panax quinquefolius. Classification (NCBI taxonomy): domain Eukaryota; kingdom Viridiplantae; phylum Streptophyta; class Magnoliopsida; order Apiales; family Araliaceae; genus Panax; species Panax quinquefolius. The sequence goes on from CM035159.1 coordinate 10,993,601, forward strand.
AGTATTTTTACGGAAATTTCTCGGAAAACATTTATTTTCGTCTTGGAAAATTTAAACAATTAATTCTAGCACGTAGCCAGATTACTAACCATATTAGCCCATTCTAGGTCATAGAACGATCTTCACATAGCTTACTCACATAATAAATCAATTAAATTCATTTAATTCATATAATCAAATAAAAATTTAATTGTCATAAAAATCCGATTTTCTCGGGCGTTACATTCTCTCCCCCTTATAAGGATTCTGTCCCTGGAATCTTAGCTTATAATTACATAAACAAATGAGGAAAATCTTCCTTCATTTTACTCTCAAGTTCCCACGTTGCTTCTTCAGCATTGTGGTTTCTCCATAACACCTTCACTGAAGGTAAGACCTTATTTCTTAATACTTGTTCCTTCCTATCAATAATTTGAACGGGAAGTTCCTCATAGGACAAGTCTTTCTCTATCAGAATAGATTCATACTCTATTACGTGCTTATAGTCCAATTTATAAGGACGCAACACAGACACATAAAACACATTATGAATGCGTTCCATTTCTGGAGGTAAGGCTACTTCATAAGCCACCTCTCCTACCCTTCTTAAAATCTCAAAAGGTCCTACAAACCTTGGACTTAACTTCCCCTTCTTTCTAAAATGTATCTTCCCCTTCCAAGGCGATACTTTCAGAAAAACAAAAGATCCTACATCGAATTCTCTCTTTTCTCTGTGAGGATCCGCATACTTCTTCTGTCTATCTTGAGCAGCAACTAATCGAGTACGTATTATCTTCACCATGTCCGCCGTTTGCTGTACCATCTCAAGTCCCAACATCTGACGTTCACCCGCCTCATCTCAACACAATGTAGTTCGGCACTTCCTTCCAAACAACGCTTCGTAAGGCGGCATGCCTATACTAGCGTGAAAACTATTGTTGTACGAAAATTCCACCAACGGTAGATACTCATCCCAACTCCCGTTGAAATCCATAACGCAAGATCTTAACATATCTTCAAGCGTTTGAATTGTCCGTTCACTCTGACCATCTGTCTGAGGATGATACGACGTACTCAATCTTAATTTCATTCCCATTTGTTCTTGTAAACTCCTCCAAAAGTTCGATGTGAATCGTGGATCACGATCTGACACAATCGAAACAAGTACTCCATGTTTGGAAATAATTTCCTTGACATACAGCTTAGCTAACTAATCTAGGTTATACCTAACTCCTATTGGTAGAAAATGAGCCGATTTCGTCAATCGATCCACTATCACCCAAATAGCATCATATCCTTTCCTTGTTGTTGGAAGTCCCACCACAAAGTCGATTATGATATGCTCCCATTTCCACTCTGGAATTTCTAACGGTTGCAACAACCCACTAGGTCGTTGGTGTTCAGACTTAACTTTTTGACAAGTTAAGCACCTACTAACGTATTCTACTATCTCCCTTTTCATGTTCAGCCACCAAAAGTTCTGACGAAGGTCTTGATACATCTTCATACTACCGGGATGTATCGAGTACCTCGAACTATGAGCCTCCATCATTATCTCCTCTTTTAATTCGGGATCATTTGGAACCCAAATTCTTCCTTCAAAACGAAGCAATCCCTCCTTATCGAGGTTATACCTAGTCTTTTCTTCATCTTCTATCCTCTTCTTTATCTACTCGCATTCCTCGTTACTCAATTGTACTCCCCTAACCCGTTCGGCTATGGTCTGTTGGGTTTCCATGGAAAATAACATTTCCACCGCTTCTTTTGGAACTTAACTTCTAGCTCCATTCTTTCCATCGCTGTTACCAACTCATTCTGAGTTGTTAACATTGATAGTTTCTCTCTACCCTTCCTACTTAGCGCATCGGCTACTACATTTGCCTTTCCCGGATTATATAGAATATCACAGTCATAATCTTTTATAAGTTCTAACCATCTTCTCTGTCTCATGTTCAACTCCTTCTGTGTGAAGATATTTTTCAGACTTTTATGGTCCGTGTATATCTCACACTTCTCACCATATAGATAATGCCTCCATATCTTCAAGGCAAAAACTACAGTTGCCAATTCCAGATCATAAGTAGGATAAACTTTCTCATAATTCTTCAATTGTCGAGACGCATACGCAATGACTTTGTCATGCTGCATGAGCACGCAACCCAGTCCTTTATGCGAAGCATCGCTATACACTACGAAATTCCCTGTATCGTCAGGTAAGGACAATATAGGTGCCTCACTTAACCTCTTCTTCAACTCCTGAAAACTGTTCTCACATTTTTCAGTCCACACATATTTCACCGACTTTCTTGTCAGATTTGTCAATGGAGTAGCTATTTTAGAAAAGTCCGAAATGAACTTCTATAACCCCAAAAACCCAAAACTCCAAACCTCGGTTACATTTTTGATTGCTCCCACTCATTAATCGCTTCTACTTTTTTTTGGATCTATGGAAATGCCATCCTTATCAATAACATGTCCTAGAAATCGATCAGATTTTCAAGCCAAAATTCACACTTCGTGAATTTCGCATACAACTTCTCCTTCCTTAGTGTTTCCAACACTATCCTTAAATGTTCTGCAAGATCTTCTGACGTCTTTGAATAGAATAAAATATCATCAATGAACATTACGACGAACTTGTCTAAATACTGTTTGAACACTCTGTTCATCATATCCATAAATGCAGCTGGCGCATTAGTTAACCCAAATGACATCACCAGAAACTCGTAATGACCATAACGAGTTCTGAACGCCGTCTTAGGTACATCTTCCTTCCTCACCTTTAACTGATGATACCCCGTGCGTAAATCTATCTTAGAAAAACACTTTGCCCCTTTCAACTGATCAAATAAATCATCGATCCTGGGCAACGGGTATTTATTCTTAATCGTTAACTTGTTCAACTCTCGATAGTCGATACAAAGTCTTAACGACCCATCCTTTTTCTTTACAAACATCACTGGTGCTCCCCAAGGAGACACACTTGGTTGAATGTACTTTCTATCTAATAGTTCTTGCAATTGAACCATTAACTCCTTCATCTCAACTGACGCCATTCGATATGGTGCCCTCGACACTGGTGTCGTTCCCGGTAACAGATCAATTACAACTCTACCTCCCTGTCCGATGGAATACCCGGTAACTCCTTCGGAAATACATCCACATACTCTTGTACTATAGGTATCTGGTCCAAGGATGTTCCCACTCTTTGGGTATCCACAACATGGTACAGATAACCTACACACCCTTTTCTCAATATCTTCCTAGCTTGTGTCATCGACAGAAAACAAGAGCGTCTCGGTGATTTACTATCGAAGAACACTACCTTGGTTTTCTTAGAAAGCCGTAGTTTTACACTTTTCCTATGGAAATCTATTATCGCCTTATGGTTAACCAACCAATCCATACCAAGAATTACATCGAATTCTTTTAACCTTATCGGTACCAAATCTACCGATAACTTATTCCCTCTAATCTCTACGCAACAATCCTTATGAATATGTTTAATGAAAATTATCTCTTCGTTGGCTACCTTAAAGTCTAAAGGTATTGGTAACTTTTCAGGGATTAAACCTAATCGCTTAGCAAATTCACATGCTATAAAAGAACAAGTAGCACCCGAGTCAAATAGCACATAATCATTTATCTTATTGATCGGAATGATACCTGCTACCACATCCGTCGATGCAACCGCATCTTGGACAGTCATATTAAACGTACGGGCTGAGGGTCTACCCACTGATGGTGTTAGTCCAGTAATGTCTAATTTACCACTACCAGAACCCTTATTTCCCTCTAAACCCTTCTTCGGGCAATTTCTTGCCACGTGGTCCAATGACCCAAAGACAAAACATCCCTGATTTTTCTTAGGGTTAGGACAGTTGGGTGACAAATGCCCCTCCTGCCCACAGTTGTACCAGACTGATTTCCCCTTTAAGCAGACTCCCATATGAGTCTTTCTGCATGTCTTGCATGCCTCCGTTCTATGCTTAGGATCTCCCTGTTTTACCCCAGTTTTCCCAGGGTTGAAACTCTTCCTTTTAGGCAAGTTGTCGCTTCCGCTGGCAACTTCAGCATACCCACTCCCTCTAACTTACTCTTGTTCTTTCGCTCTTTGTGGTACTGAGACAATTCCTCACCACCACCTTCTGCTATAATCGCCTTTTCCAGAATGGTCCCGTAGGAAGCACTCTAAAAAACTGATATTCTACTATAGAGCCAGGGTTTTAAGCCCTGCTCAAACATGTGTGCCTTTCTTTCCTCTGTGTCCACCTGATGTGGAGCAAACCTCGCCAATTCATTGAATTTGGCGGCATACTGGGGAACTGTCATATCCCCCTGCTTAAGTTCTAAGAACTTAATCTCCATCCTACCTTGCATGCTAGTAGGGAAGTAATTCTCGAAGAAGACCTTCTTAAATTGTTCCCACGTAATAGCTTCTCGCCCTAGCCCCCACCCGGTGAGCCTCCCACCAAAGAGTTGGCTTTCCCTTCATCATGTAAGTCGCAAAAGAAGTCTTCTGCACCTCACCTACGTTTGTTATCAAAAACGCCTTTTCAATCTCTTTTACCCATATCTGGGCTTCTAGTGGGTCCGTCGTTCCTCGGAACTCAGGAGGACCCACACTCTTAAATTCCTTGAAGGTAGTTGTTCTTGCTACCCTAGGAGCTACAGGTGAATCCTCCCCACTTGGTTAAATGCATTCGTTAATAAATTAACGAACTCTCAGATAGGTTATTAGGACCCCTGATTCTCATTATAAGACTCGGCCTCTTGGTTACGTTGTCTCCTTCTTGGCAGCATAATTCTGATTAAATAAATAAAGTTTCGTTATTATCTATTTAACTACTTGGTTATCATTCTCAAATGACAACAACCACTCATACCACAACAAGCACATCACATAAAAACTTCATTATATTAATATGCTTTCATAGTCAAAACTATTTACATCATGTTTCCTTAGCCAAAAAGCTATTACATACTATCCCGCGATTAACTTCTACAAAATTGGGATTTACAAAAAGACTATCCTTTAATTATACAAAAGAAGGTTTTACGTCACTACTCATTTACAAAAAGATCTAACGATCTACTAACACTATCGAACGACATTCTCATATTTCTGGTTTGCCAGTATCGACACAATATCTCGACTTATGGTATGTCGAGTCTGCCCTGACTCAATAGAATAACAAGCAATTTTCATCTTGAAATCCTCATGAGCGCATTCATGGATGTATGACATCCTAGCTATTTTCTGGTCTTTCTCAACCAGTTTCTTTCGAAGCTCTACGGCCTCTTCCTTATAGTCACGTGCCTTATCCGTCATAAGCACTTTCTCATCGCGCTTTGACTCAAAATCCGCCTCTGCAGATTCCTTCGCCTCATATAGGGCGGTTATCTCCTCATTTTGTGTCTGAACTACAATGCGCAAATGCACATTCCTATCCAACACAGCCAGATACAATGATCTCATTGCATCCGGAGGTATTGGCTCCTGAGTAGGTATCACCGTGTTAATCGATGTTACCTCCATCTCCTCCTCCACATCAAGCATCTCATTAAAATATGATGCTAACCCCATCGTCTCCTCGGAGTATAGCTCCTCAGAGATATATTCCTCAATATCTGAGTCTTCTAAAACCACTAACGGTACCTCCGCCACTGGCATAGGTACTACCTCCACTTGGTTCACTGACTCTTCACTCACAACGTGAATGTCTCTATACATCATGCTATCGATCGACATCTATAATAGCACATAACAAGTTGATTAGTACATAATACACAATAGTATAATCACAAATCACATTTAGTTTATTTAAGATTAATTTTCATCTTTTAAGTTCTTTTGGTACTGAGTTATCTCAATACCTTAATAATTCATTCAACTTGAATTTCTTCCTTCGGACTTTACCTTCCTTACGAGGTTATTAGCCTAAGGTTCTTCCCCCTTTAAGTTTTATAACCTAATGCTTTGATACCAACCTGTGACGCCCCCAAATTCGGGTATCTTCCAACCCGACAGATGGTGCTACACTGTACTCATAACTATACAATCATTACATTGAAATACAACATAATGAATGTAATTACTATCTTCTTATTACAATCAAAGTATAATCCTTCCCAGGTTCATAAACCGATTACATAGTTCATTGTTCATAATGAAAAATACATACAAACATACTAATCTATTACACAATGTCTAAGCATCCATCTTAGCATTGCCCTTATCTCTCTTAGCATTCTCAGTACGTTCATCCTTAACTGCAATCATATAATTCACGCAAGAAGTGAGCATAACAAGCTCAGCAAGTTTTAACAAAGGATAACAGTAATACCACATTCGTGAATTATATGACAATTCCTACATAACTGAACAAATAGTTATGAAGTATTATGAAACAATAATACTTTAACATTTCATATCATCAATTCCCAAAGTATAGAGTAGATTAGAATTTTCAACCTATCGATAGACCATGAACGATAACTTTCTGCTTTTCATTCTTAAAAAGGATATCACAAGACTAAGGTCAGACATCCGCATTACTTATTTAGCACTTCTAGGTGATCATTTATAGTACTCTATGTTGATCAACACACATTCATTAAACATATTTACGTTTAATATTTGGCAAACTCGCGTGCCCATCGAATAATCGATGAAAAATACTTTTGTTTGTTCATAGACAAACCTTACCTTTACATCCGTACCAATTACTTGGTATAGGATAGCATTAACATTTCTATATAGAAAGATATGAATATCATTCAATCTATATCTTACGAGTAGTCTAGCCGAGTTAAATTTGGCATTGACCCTTTCTTTAAAACCAGTCGTGCAATTCAGTTCAATGAATCACATAAAACTTGGCTAACTTGAAAGTTAGACAAGAGCTACGAAAACTTGCCTTTCAGCGTCTTCAAATAACTTAATCGACTGACCACAGCCTTTACAGAATCTACATGATATATTCACATAGCACATTGTAATTAGCTATCAAACAATTATTCACATTATTCCTACCAACTTCTTTCTCTTCTGTCTTAGTTAACTTAATATTATTACTAAAGTTAACTTGACTTATTACCCTTCGTCCTAACTTTTTAACCAACTGACGTTATTAATCGGACTCGAACATCGTTGATAAAGTACCGACTTTGTTCATCATTGATAATTTATTAATTCAATTCCTAAGTTCAATACCATATACCTTAGTATAGGTAGTATAGGAATAGCTTTAATACACTTATGAAGTGTACAAACATTTCTCTAATAGGTCTATAAACAATTAAAGTTGAAAACCTAAGTTCTCTATCAAAAGCCCTCAGACTGCGCTTACTGGTAGCAGCTTTTAGTACTAGATCAAGGTCAGCTTCTCAGCTTCAGATTAGGGCTGTGGTGAGTCTCGGTCTCTAAGATCATGGCGCCACTTAGCAAGATATATAACTACATCTTTATCGTGCATGCATGCATATGGCATTTAACACTATGTTTGGCATCGGCACATGACCTCAAGAGACGAATTTTTCAACAGTTTAAAAATTTTGTGAAATTCCCAGATCCATAACTTCTTCGTTACAGGTCCGATTTGGTCCGTTCAAAATCCTACATGTCATAAATGACATACTCTACGCGTTCATATAAGAATTCAACACTTTCGAATCCGATAACTCAAAATTCACTATTGAGTTCATTTTCTAAGCGTTCATAAACGATAATGAGCGTTCAATGCTCATTTTCTTCGTTTTTAGTCGGAATCCGACGATTCTCAAACCCACAACTCTTAAATACCCTATCTCACGTGTTGACAATGAAAAACAACGTTTTCAAGTCTCACGACAACTTTCGACTACCCAATCAGAATTTCAACGTTTTCGACGTTTAACGTCTATTTATGCAAAATTCGTCATAACTTCGTTACTAACGTTCTCTAGGCCAAATCACATGGAATACTCCATGGATTTCAAATCTACATCCTAACCAAGCAAGATGCATATATTAACGTATTGATGGAGTTCAATCGTTTATCAACAATCGATCTCAACAATCAATATTTCCATGATTTAAAACAATATCGAACCTCATGATTCTTATGATCTTATGACTTATAGAGATTGAATCTATACTAAGTCATCTTTAATCCACTATACAAGACACATACCACCTATTTATAATTCTCCATGATACAAGAAAATCAAAAGAGATAAAAATGAGAAACAAGGAGTATTACCTCAAGAACTCTTAAGTAATCTCTTGGAAAACTCTAAGTCAAAGCTGTCAAAGTGTATGATTTGTGAGTCTAGCTCTCTTTCTCTCTCAAATAATCTAGGTTGGCGATAAAAAAACTCACAAAAGACCAACTCTTGCTTTCTATTTATAGGGAAATGAAATGGAGGGCAATATAGGCATTACACACACACACCTCCTTACTATTCACACTTGGTCACCAAGTAAAATGCTTGGTGACCAATCCTTAATCTTGTCTTGCACACCAAGGTGGCCGGCCCACCCATGCCCATGGTTCATCCCATGGGTTGCCCCATGGGTTTTACCCATTCGATGAACTACCGGTTCGATCCACGGTTCGGTTTTCTTGCATTGGGCTTAACCAATCTAATATTGGGCCTTGACTTGGGCATAACACAATAATCCCTTGGGCTTGCTCACTCAATTGATTGGACTAAATATAATCCAACCCAAATGAATTGACATTAAGTCTTAACCTAATTCCATAATACGAATCGTATTTTATACGTATAATTCACGTATTCTCCCCGTATAATACTCGTACGAAAATCGTATTGTACTTCGTATTTACTCATTGTATTACACATAGATACTAATTAGTACCATATTTTTATAACACTCACATTAACAATAACAAAATTCTTTCTACGCATTTCATTTCTTTCTCAGAAATCATTATACTCAACCCTTAGGTTTTAAGTCTGCAAGCAAAAACTCCGTTTGCCATAAATGAAATATTATCAGATATTTCATCTTATCTCGATATTCTATCATTACGTGTTTCTCGGAATTTCAAAATAATTCCCCAAACAGAAACGGATGAATAGTGTTTTTACAGAAATTTCTCGGAAAACATTTATTTTTGTCTTGGAAAATTTAAACAATTAATTCTAGCTCGTAGTCAAATTACTAACCATATTAGCCCATTCTAGGTCATAGAACGACCTTCACATAGCTTACTCACATAATAAATCAATTAAATTCATTTAATTCACATAATCAAATAAAAATTTAATTGTCATAAAAATCCGATTTTCTCGAGCGTTACAGATACCCATGGTTAAATGGGTCCTGCTAGGTCAGTTTTCAAAATCCATGTTCCTCATATATTTGAATTTTCATCATATTGATCACCAACAATCATATTCATGCATGTATCCAATTTAGATATGACATTTTAAGATGCATGATGATGAGTGTGTATAAGATTAACTAATTTAACAAAGAACTCCTTTTCTTTGATGGTTTTACTACTTAGTTAGTTATGTTCACAGAGTTTAAATGTTCACAGAGTGAGAATTAACTCTATCACTTATTTGTATCTATTTGATTCATGGAGGTGATCAGTTTCCATGAGTCTTCAAGATACACTTGTTGAACTGATCAAACACTATGTATTATCAAAAATCTAGAACAAAGGTTTGTAAGTACATACTAACCCGTCTGCAAGGATGTAACGACCCCAAAATTCATACAATATAATTCTCAACTTCGGTCGTTAATAACACATCTACCTTCTGATTTTACATCATTATGCAATGCTAAACTTTACAAAATGCGGAATAATTTAAACTTTTATGTCTTTCTACTTTAATTCCCTGAATCAAAACTTTTATCATCTACATGTCTTTGAATCACTCTTATTTTATGATTCACTTTATCAATGTTATTATATAAAATTTTGCATTTCAATCCGATAACCTTTACATATCAGATAACTCTAACTTTATCTTAACAACTCAACATAAACCTATACATCATAAAACTTTTAGTACATCTCATGAATCTTAATCATGGTATAAAGAAATAACAACTTTAGCTAAAATATTAATCTTCGTGTATTATTTTTCGATCCACGCCATTCAAGTAGCACATAGTGTTAACTTCTTAACTTAACTCCAAAAATGGTTATTTGTAAAGTTGAGCTCGATGTACCAAAGAAAATCTAACAGCTTTTTATGCATCACGTATACATAATAACATGCTCAACATATATCTCATAAACATTGGACTAACATAACATACATGTTGTTACATTCATATAACAAGTATAAAGATTGAGTTCCTTACTCAATCAAAGATGCTTTACTCAATCAACGTAGTCATAAGTTGATTTTAACATTTCATACATTCAACATATATATAACACATCATGATCTTTTGCAATAAAGATTTAAAACAATCAAATTCACATAGCAAATAGAACCGAAAGACTTTGTTTTTCTTGGCGTTTTTACCAACACGCTAATACTTGGCGTCCTTGACAACCTACAATTGTATGTGAGATTGATAATAAACAAAATCAATACTCGATCTCATGGTCAAATATATTCTAAGACCTTACTTTATCTTATTATCCTTTATAATGTCTTTATAGACATCTAACTGTGTTTTATATGCAACTAGGTTTTATTTTCATTTTCATCACCACACATGCTAGACTATCGCACTTGTAGTTTAATGTGCGTCTATTACACCATTTTATTATACCAATTTGGTTTCAAAAATGCATATTCAACACATTGTTTACATGCTTAATTTTCCTTCAAAAATCAAAAATTGCCCTTTTCGATTTCTTTCCATTATTATTCTTGTATTATCATCTTTCCATACTCAGATGCACATAACATTCAATATTAGCCATTAGTTAGACACTTTGTATAACAAAGTTTAGAAACACTATTATTCTTAGGCATTTTATCGAGCACGTTATGTGCATACATTAACTTATCTCAACTCTTGATCTTAAATGGTTAATTATGCATAGAATGTGATAACACATATCTATACTCATTACATATGTCAAAATATATTGTTAATCACCAAAATATATCATCACCCAAAATCTTAATTCAAACAGAATTATAAAACTCATCTTCACAATTTCTTTAACAAAACGTTGTTTTCGTTTTTAACGTAACTCCTTCGTTACATTTCCATTTTTGTTCCTTTTTATATAGAATTAACCCTTACTCAGTGTACTACAAACTCATCTAAACCTTAAAATCAGACCCTTGTCCATCTAAAACAGATTCTGCAATTCATCAACTACTCTAGAAAATTTTATTTTCTGGACAGCCTGACTAAACAATTTAATTCAGACATGATCCGGTCCATAAAATGTCTCAATCTCACGAGTCTAGCTAGTAAACTTCCATATCTACAACTTTTCAGTTTAAAGTTTCTTCAGATTCAAAACACACGAATTTATATGAATTTTTCAAAGTCGTAAACCGTAATAGCTTTTGATTTTTTCAGGCGATTATTTTCCCTTCAGACCATCCTTACTAAAATAGACACTGCAAGAAATCTACAAGGAGTTTTCATGTGATTCCACTTTTAGAATATAGCTTACTTCCATAGCTTCGATTTGATATAAGGCTCACTTTCTAACTCATTATACCCAAAGAGATATGAATTTCACAAGATCTGCCCACAATTACTCAAAACCTACGAATTTTGTTCTTCAAATTTTCTTTCCATTTCATTTTCTTTCTTGAATCCTCATGTTTGATTCTTGATAATCCAAAATTAAACCAATAAAAACAAGATTAAGCATGATCTACTACCCTAAAACATAAATCTACCCAAAAAATTAAAGATTAAACAAGGGTTTAGAAGTTACCTTCTTCTAGCTTTTTCTTCTTCTTCTAGCTCCTCTCAATTCCTCTATTTCTCTCTATCTCTCTCAATTTCTCTATTTCTCTCTTCCACCAAGACTCTTGCTCTAAAAAAACTCTAAGATTTCTTCTTGTGTAACTCCTCATTTGGGTAATAGTTATGTTAATAATTAATATAATAGTAACCCCCACTAATAACATAAGGCTTATGTTACAAAACTCTTACATACGTAATGATCAATATCACATTAAGCCATCTTAGTAGCATAACCTCATTTTTTCATCATTAGTTAAGTAAACATAATGGTTAGGCTATTCATTATATAATATTATTACTTTACTATGACATATAACATATTTCTAATGTCACACTTAAATAATTTAAAGTTATTTTATTAGTAAAATCAATTAAACTTTAATAATAAAATGCACATCAATTATAAAATTATCTATCAAATTATAACGCTTAATTAAATTAAGCCATAACAACCAACATCAAATATTTATTATTCAATAAATAAATCAACTAAAATATTTATCTAACTCAAATAAATATTTTAATTAATTATAAAAATCACATTCGTTACATTTTTCCCTCCTTATTAGGATTCCGTCCTCGGAATCACCGAAATCTCCCTTACCTAGTTTTCACTCGTCTCTTTTAGAAGTCTATTGTAGAACAACTTCAATGTATTACCTTAACATAGGTTCTATATTTTCTGTTCCTCTCAACAATTCTAGATAGTTTTTATTTCATAACATTTGCTTAGACTTAATTATATTCTAAGTATTATACATTCTTTAACTCATCCATTATCTTTTATTCAACTTATAAACACTCGGGATATCACATTCACCCCTTCTTCTAAGAATTTCGTCCTCGAAATTTTATTTATTAATCTTCATTCATTCAATTTATCAAAATAGATTTTACACTACTCTTCATTTATTCATTGAGTTCTATGACAAAAATTCCTCCTCTAAGGATCTTCCCATCATCACCATAATCTTCACATCTCATTCTTCGAAGAACTTCATATTCTCTCTAGACAATTCATCTCTTTCTTTATTTAGTTTGTTTACGGATTTGTTATAGTTTTCTCAATTCTCCCATCACCACATGTCATATTCTCCAACTTTTCTTTTCTAAGGAATACTCTCCTTTTCACTTCCATCTTCCAGAATAACAAGAATCTTCCACAATTGTTTAATAATTGGGAAGTAGTATGAATAACTCAAGAATTTAATGGATTCCAAATCGTGCTGAGGGGTCATAAGACCTTGAACTATATCCCTAGGTTATCAAGTATCTCGACTTGAACCTTTAACAGTCATAAGACTATAAGGACCTTGAACTCTTCTCCAGGTTTAACAGTGCATCACCACCATAAACCATCTTTAACAGAATGTTTAGCAATCACACATCGAAAAAACTCTCGCAAGTACTCTAGGTGATCAAACTTATCGTACTTTCTACGTCGTGCACAACGATTACATCTTAACATCGTAAGAATTAACTATATGCGTTACTTTCGTAACCATTGTTCCGATAACATGTCCATTTTTACAGGGTTGTTCACCTCAGCTTTTCAACATCTGAATCTGCACCAAAACAATTTGGTTTGGCATAACTTCTCAAGAAACGCTTGAATTTCATGAACATCTTTCAATATTCATCTAGCTGAACCAAATAGCATAGACTTCTACAACAATGGACATCAATCAAAATATAAATATATATATATATATATATTCTCATATCTTAAAGAAATCTCAAAAATCTTTTTATGACTTCATGATACCGCACTGTATTTACAGTTCGTTTGAGGATTCCTTCATTTGGTAATTTTATCATACTACATCATTCCATAGTGGGCTGACGATCCTTAGATCACATCCAACACTAAGTAATACCGCATTGATGACTCCATCATTTTTATTATCTATCTCACGCACCAGTTCCATGATGCATTGATGATATAAAAAATACATTTTGATATATTTCAAATCATTTTTGTCTTCAGCCAAGCAATTAGCATATACATATGAATTACAATATTATTTTTAAAACTCATTGGTTTCATCATTTGATCCAATGTTTTTCAAGAAAAATGAAGTGCAAACATCAAAGACGAAGTCAATAAATTTCAAAAGTCTAGCGTAGCTAGTAGATTTAGAATATCCGTATCCATCAACTTCAATCATTACTCCATTACTTCATTACTTAACCATTCTATCAATCTTCAACTTCATCAATGCTCTCTATACTATAATCGCTTTTCACCCAATATAGTTCATCAAACTTACCGCACATTGGAAATCCGTGAACTTGCCACAATAATATGAGTTTAAGAACTTTTCCTAGTCTGTAACCATAAAGCGCCCATTCACGAGGGGTTCAAAACATACCATATTATTGTGAGTCATTTAACTTACTATATGCATTAGTTTTAAGAACCGCACCTAATCCTAATAATATCTCGACTAATCTTAATAGTTTTTAACTATCAAACATATACATGAGAAAAGAATCACCTTTTCGCCACATATACATCGATAGCGCGACACCAATATTCCAATGATTATCAATGTGATAAACTGAGTGCAAGCACAAAACCCTCGCCCATACAAAGATTTGTACAACTTAGCCATCACATGAGTCCTCAATTGAAATCCCACCTAACTCTATCTTACTCTTAACTTGCTTTTCGCTTCGATAATAATTCCTCAGATCACATCATCTATAACTCCTCGTGAGTTATCTCGCATTATTTCATAAGACATCATCTTCATAGCATCAAGCTATAATTATTCAATCATTATAGACCATCTTTCTTTTATACCTTAAATGATCACATCGTGATCTTATTCTATAATCATCTCCTTAAAATTTTTTTATTAACTCTCGTGATCGCTTTTGTTTTACGATCCTCTTTCTTTCCTTTTTCATCATTTATTTACTTTATTTGTTATCTTGGCTATTCTTTATATCTCTTCAAGATTCTTCTTTGAATTTTCTTGTTTATATAACAATTCTTCCTTTAAGAATTTCTAACTTCAGTTACATTGCTCAACATTTCATTCGAGTTCCATATTTTCATCATACGTATCCATTTTTTATACTTGGAACAAATAGTTTCAATATGGTACGATAAGTGGTTTCCCACAAACAACCAACAAACTAGGTTCTGAGTTGCTAGTTCGTATATACCTCCGCTCCATGAAGGAATCGTTTAGCCCAGATACCATACATTAACTATTAAAGAGTACGATTGTACCACACTTAGATATAACTTTTTGATTCTTAACTTCTTTATCACTCTCTTCTTATAGACATTGTCTATTTATTATCACCTTACATCCTTATTATTAGAGTTGGGTAACCCCACATTCATATTCCTTATAACTCTGTGAGATTCTTCTTTGAATCCTCTCACGCATGTTTTAATCCGTTCTCTATACATTTCTTAAATTACTTCTTATTCTTAAAGCTCTATCTGAGCTTATTCTTTCATTATCTTCACATATCTTCTCTAAGGTTTCTAAGGTTATAGCCTAAGGTACTCTTACCAAAGGTTTCTAACCTATCAGCTTTGATACCAACTGTAACGACCCCAAAATTCATACAATATAATTCTCAACTTTAGTCGTTAATAACACATCTACCTGATTTTACATCATTATGCGATGTTAAACTTTAAAAAATGCAGAATAATTTAAACTTTTATGTCTTTCTACTTTAATTCCCTGAATCAAAACCATTATCATCTACATGTCTTTGAATCAATCTTATTTTATGATTCACTTTATCAATGTTATTATATAAAATTTTTCATTTCAATTCAATAACCTTTACATATCAGATAACTCTAACTTTATCTTTACAACTCAACATAAACCTATACATCATAAAATATTTAGTACATCTCATGAATCTTAATCATGGTATAAAGAAATAACAACTTTAGCTAAAATATTAATCTTCGTGTATTATTTCTGATCCACATCATTCAAGTAGCACATAGTGTTAACTTCAATCCTTAACCTGCAAAAATGGTTATTTGTAAAGTTGAGCTCGATATGACCCAAAGAAAATCTAACAATTTTCATGCATCACGTAGCACATAATAACATGCTCAACATATATCTCATAAACATTGGACTAACATAACATACATATTACAATTCATATAACAAGTATAAAGATTGAGTTCCTTACTCAATCAACATGCTTTACTCAACCAACGTAGTCATAAGTTGACTTTAACATTTCATACATTCAACATATATATAACACATCATGCTCTTTTGCAATAAAGATTTAAAACAATCAAATTCACATAGCAAATAGAACCGAAAGACTTGCTTTTATCTGGCGTTTTACCAACACGCTAATACTTCGCGTCCTTGCACAACCTACACTGTATGTGAGATTGATAATAAACAAAATCAATACTCGATCTCATGGTCAAATATATTCTAAGACCTTACTTTATCTTATTATCCTTTATAATGTCTTTATAGACATCTAACCGTGTTTTATATGCAACTCGATTTTATTTTCATTTTCATCACCACACATGTTAGACTATCGTGACTTGTAGTTTAATGTATGATATCACACCATTTTATTATACCAATTTGGTTTCAAAAATGCATATTCAACATATTGTTTACATGCTTAATTTTCCTTCAAAATCAAAAAATCGCCTCTTTCGATTTCTTTCCATTATTATTCTTGTATTATCATCTTTTCATACTCGATGCACATAACATCCAATATTAGCCATTAGTTAGACACTTTGTATACCAAAGTTTAGAAACACTATTATTCTTAAGCATTTTATCGAGCACGTTATGTGCATACATTAACTTATCTCAACTCTTGATCTTAAATAGTTAATTATGCATAGAATGTGGTAACACATATCTATACTCATTACATATGTCAAAACAAATTGTTAATCATCAAAATATATCATCACCCAAAATCTTAATTCAAACAGAATTATAAAACTCATCTTCACAATTTCTTTAACAAAACGTTGTTTTCGTTTTTAACGTAACTACTTCGTTACATTTCCATTTTTGTTCATCTAGGCCTTAAAGTCAGACCCTTGTCCATCTAAAACAGATTCTGCAATTCATCAACTACTCTAGAAAATTTTATTTCCTGGATAGCCTTACTAAATAATTTATTTCAGACATGATCCGGTCCATAAAATGGCTCAATCTCGCGAGTCTAGCTAGTAAACTTCCATATCTATAACTTTTCAGTTTAAAGTTTCTTCAGATTCAAAACACACGAATTTATATGAATTTTTCAAAGTCAGAAACCGTAACAGTTTTGATTTTCCGGGCAGATTATTTTCCCTTCGGACCATCCTTACTAAAATAGACACTGCAAGAAATCTACAAGGATTTTTCATGTGATTCCACTTTTAGAATATAGCTTACTTTCATAGCTTTGATTTGATATAAGGCTCACTTTCTAACTCATTATACCCAAAGAGATATGAATTTCACAAGATCTGCCCACAATTACTCAAAACCTACGAATTTTGTTCTTCAATTTTTCTTTCCATTTCATTTTCTTTCTTGAATCCTCATGTTTGATTCTTGATAATCCAAGATTAAACCAATACAAACAAGATTAAGCATGATCTACTACCCTAGAACATAAATCTACCCAAAAAAAATTAAAGATTAAACAAGGGTTTAGAAGTTACCTTCTTCTAGCTTTTTCTTCTTCTTCTAGCTCCTCTCAATTCCTCTATTTCTCTCTATCTCTCTCAATTTCTATTTCTATTTCTCTTCCACCAAGACTCTTGCTCTAAAAAACTCCAAGATTTCTTCTTGTGTAACTCCTCATTTGGGTAATAGTTATGTTAATAATTAATATAATAGTAACCCCACTAATAACATAAGGCTTATGTTACAAAACTCTTACATGCATTTAATTAATATCACATTAAGCCATCTTAGTAGCATAACCTCATTTTTTCATCATTAGTTAAGCAAACATAATGGTTAGGCTATTCATTATATAATATTATTACTTTACTATGACATATAACATATTTCTAATGTCACACTTAAATAATTTAAAGTTATTTTATTAGTAAAATCAATTAAACTTTAATAATAAAATGCACATCAATTATAAAATTATCTATCAAATTATAACGCTTAATTAAATTAAGCCATAACAACCAACATCAAATATTTATTATTCAATAAATAAATCAACTAAAATATTTATCTAACTCAAATAAATATTTTAATTAATTATAAAAATCACATTCGTTACATTTTTCCCTCCTTATTAGGATTCCGTCCTCAGAATCACCGAAATCTCCCTTACCTAGTTTTCATCTCGTCTCTTTTAGAAGTCTATTGTAGAACAACTTCAACGCATTACCTTAACATAGGTTCTATATTTTCTGTTCCTCTCAACAATTCTAGAAAGTTTTTATTTCATAACATTTGCTTAGACTTAATTATATTCTAAGTATTATACATTCTTTAACTCATCCATTATCTTTTATTCAACTTATAAAGACTCGGGATATCCCAAAGGAGTACTCCGTTTAAGGTTAATTAAGTCTTGATACACTTATGATCTATTTCAGACTTCTTTCAAGATGTTATCTTCAACCTAAAATTTGGATGGAGAGAAAGTTTGTTAGTATTTGAATTTCCACCCTTAGTATACTTTCTCTCTTCCCCTTTTTAGGTAGAACATGGTCTCTAGATAGAATACTATTATAGTACAAAAGTTGATGTAACATGATGTTTACATTAATATCACTAAGGAACCGTACCTTTTCACTGTCAATTTCTTAACAGTTATTTATCTCGATATAATGAGGTTAAGTATTGATGTGTATATTCTTTTCATTTATTTCTGACAGCTTTTTGCTCTAGTTGTCCTTCGATCAATCAGTCATAGTCTTAAAGATGTAAGCTAATAAAATCTTGGCATCTTGAGTTCCTTAACGACCTTGAACCTTAAGGTTCACATCCATCTGTTGGATAGTCAAGTACATTTTTGAGAGATTCTTCTTTCTCCTCTGGATAAGTATTTCTTAGAATGTATAGCTTTTCATCTTTCAAATTGATGGATGCTTGACTAGTTGCTGTTGATGCCTCTTGACCTCTCATCTCTGATCTTCAGACTACAAGATTGACTGTGAACAAGGATTGGTTTTGTTGCTATGATATTTAGGAACATGGACCAATCTGAGCAACTTCAGGTGTATATACACATTTACCTGTACACAATATTTCCAACGTGTGAGCTCATCTGCATTTACAAGTGACTTACTACTAAACTAAGTTTAGAACAATGTTTGTGCCTAGGATCAGACTCAAAGAAATTAGCTTTTGAATATAGCATGAGAACCTGCTCTGATACCAATTATTGGTTCCTAGTAGGCACACAATAGATCTAAAATGAGGAGTTGAAACTTTTCAAATACTTTTCCTGTTTAGTTTATGTTTCTAACTAATCAACATATGACAAACATAAGAATCTTTTCAAGCACAACGGAATAAGTAAAAGATTCCCTTCATTGATATATTCATGAACATACATATATTGTTCGTAAAGTTAGTTAAGTGGTAAGCAGTTAATACATACATAACATTTATAGCAGTTAGGTACATAAAGTAAATGACAGAATGTAAAAGACACAAGGGATTTTAAGTGGTTCAGAGACTCAAGCTCCTAATCCACTCTTCTGCTTTAACTAGCAGGAATTCCACTAAGGAAGGGCAGCACCCTGAATCACTAAGATTCCTTCAAGGCCAGCAGCCTTAGAACTTCAGTTTACTAAGAACTCTTTAAGCTCAACAGGCTTGGAACTTCTCTAGTTCTCTAGGAACTCTTCAAGCCTAACAGGCTTGGATCTTCATTTAGTCCCTTCGGACAAGGACCCCTCAGGCCATAGCTTCTTGTTGGTGTAGTTGTTGTTGTTGGTGCCTTGTTGCTAAGATGTCTTGAAGCTTGAACATCTTATGTACTTAGCAGCTAGGCATGGTCCTCTTTGCATTCTGCGTAGAAACTGGACCATTTCTTCTTTGGTGCAATTGATCTTCATTCTGTTCTGCTCATCTTCATCTGATGTCAACTGTGCACCATCACCATTTAGGCTTGCTAAATATTTGAGCTTTTGGTAGACTTCATCTGACACTTAGTAATCCCTGAACCCTTCTTGAATGATTTGTAGACATGGTTCTGCATCTGTTCTGTTTCAGCTTCTGGTTGATGGTGATTTATAGAGTGGCTCTCTGGATCTTCTTTGTGCTCTCCCACTTTTCTGAATGTTATCTTCTTGGCCTTCTCGGCTCTCAGTTTAGCTGCCATCTTCAGTGGCATTATCTTCTTTGTTGAGTGAAGCTTTTGTCTGTTTCGTTCCTTCTTCAAAGCTGCTTCACTTCCACCTTTGTAGTCTCATTGTCACTGAGACTTGTTCTGTTTAGCTCTAGTGGAACTCGTAGAGTCAACAGTATAGCATTTCCACAACTCTACGATCCTTCAATTCAGCAACTCTTGATCTTTGAAGCTCTGGCTAATATATACTCCTTCCCAATCTTCCCGTTGGAATATAGCTGTGAAAGCTATTTGAATTGCTTCATAGATCTCAAGTTATTTTGGTGCAGACTGCTTGATGTGACGTGACAGCTCCTATATGACTTTACTGACACAACAATTTGCTACCTTACCTACCGCCTTAGAGTTGTCACCTTTCCATGTCAGGCAGGTAGTCAACTTTATTTCTTCTTTCTGATTCCTCGATCAGAACATCAGGAGTTACCTTTTCGCATCGATGCTCTCAAACAGCAATGTTAAAATATCAGTCTTCAGATTAAACCGTTGTCAATGCTTCAATCTTTAGATGACCGAACTCTACGATTCTGATGCATATGTTCTTGGACCTAATCATAGTGTCTTGTTGAATGTTGCTCATTGACTGGTTGAGACAACACTACGATCTTGAAGAGTGCTCATTGGATCTTCAATGTAGAACACTTCTTTCTCCATTTTTGCAGTGCTTCAATACTTCTATTTGCCTTTGACTGATCTCAGGAACTGATAGCTTGACTCTTTGTTCTTATCTCTTCTGATCAGCAAGACACCTCAGATTTGTGACATGCCCAGCTCGCTTTCTCCTTGTGATCTCCCGTTCACTTATCATCAATGGACTGACCCAAACTTAATCACTTTAGCCTTGTTCTTCAGAAGCTGGTCAGTATCTCTGTGTAAACTATATCAGTTCCTTCTTTGCTTGGCAAACACTATGATCCTGGTTGACCCTGAGATCGTTGTCTTTTGTTCATTTGACAACTACTGCACTTGCTGACTTATCCATAGTCATTCACTTTTACTGAAGTCTCCTTTTGATCTACTTGTAGAAGACTTCATCTTGAATGGCTATACAACTCAATCTGGATGCTGATTGGGTTGGTGCTTAGATCTTTTGTTAGCTTGCAAGCCATTTGTTGAGTGATCTCTGGTTTCCTTTAGGTGGAGTGTAACTTTGCAGCTCTGTCCAGAGGCTTCATCCTTTGGATATTCTAGGAGTGCTCATTTATTGAGAATCGTGTTTAATCTACGATTCTGCCTTAGCGTTGTGAGCACTTCTGTTGAAGCCTTAGTTATGCACTCTACGATTTGGCTTGGGTTCTGCAGACACTACGACTCAGAGATTAGATATTGACACTCTACGATTTCTACCTTTAATCTTGTTGTCTTCATCTGATCTTGCTCGACTACGATCTCTGCCTCTTATTTGAACAGTAGACTCTACAACTCTGAGTGTGGTCTACGATTCTTGACTTGGCTTTGGCAGATGCTCGGTCAGATCTTAGACAGGCTGTCTCTATGATTCTGAACATGACTTCCTCAACAGACTACGACTTTGAGGAAGTTCTACTCGACACACTACGATCATTCCTCATCTCTCCTGACAGTCTATGAACTCCAAGATCTACTATCTTGCAGACTACGATTCTGCCTAGATAGTTCTTGAGCTTTCCTTGATTCTCCTGGTAGACTACGATTTCTGGGGCAGTGCTCGATGATCAGACATGCCTATCTATTACATTATAAGATCAACCTAACAAGCTTGATCTTTCTATATTTATAGTCCTTGTACATCATTTCTTTTTAAGGACGTTACAAAGCTGTTTTGCTTATGTAGGATCAACCTAACATATTTGACCAATTCTTTCTAAGTCCTTGTATATATGTTTCTATTATCTATCAAAGGATTTTATAGCTTTTCTTAATGCAAGCATACTTGCATATTCATTCATTTATATCATAATCAAATCATATAAAAATAGGAATATCATTCACGTGCTAATTCCTGACACTCTGCGTTATTGATATTATTGCCTTGCGGGCCTTTGGGCTTGCAGCGTGTAGCACTTCGGGCCTATATCGTGTTCGGGGTGTTACAGAGGTCGTATCAAAGCAGTGGCCCTCGCAATGTGTTGGGTTGAAAAACCTACATATTCCCTGTGGAGTGATTTTGGGAATTACCTGTGGGTAATAGTTTGACTAAATTAAAGAATTTTGAAATTAAAATTAAGGTATGAAACTCTATTTTTAATTGCGTTTAGTACTTAGATAATGAATTTCTTGATTATGTCAGATTCATGTTTTCTTTAGAATTGTTGTTTTTGAAATTTGGAGGACCAAATTCTTTTAAGTTGGGTAGAATGTAATATCCGGTTAAAAAAAAGATAAAAGATAATAAAATAATATAATTAGATAATAGAAGTGTAACTAATAATTAATTATACTTATTTAAAACTTATAAGGAGAAGATAAGTCATTTAAGTTGTAACAAACTTTTAATTTTAAAAGAACTCTTTTACTTAGTAACCTATTTTGAAAAGGAATTACATATATTTAAACAACTAGAAAAAAAAAAGAACGTAAAAACTATTTGGCTTTGGAGTACTGCAGAATAGAGAAGAAAAGAAGAAAACTCAAAGGACTTGTTCGCTTATAATTTCGTGTTTCGCGATATTGAAGTAAGTGGCTTTCCGGACTATTTAGTGTTTTTAAATTATCGTTTACTTTATGTATACGTTAATAATTACTCGGATGCCTAAATGTATGATTTCAAAATTTGTTATGTTTTATTCAAGGCTTCCATTTAAATTAAAATATTATCTTCGTTATTTCAAAACTTCGGATCAAATATTTATTTTTGAATTGTGAAATGAGATTATATGATTTTGAACTGTGAAAAAGTATTGTTTAGAATATCGATAATATTGAGAAAAAATTTTGAAATCATCAGTCTGACTATGTATAGAACTCGTTATTGATTACGTTTAGTTCTGGAGCTAATATAAGACCTACTGAGGCGCACACATTTTAGATATCCTTCGGGGAGCGTGTATTTTTATAGATAACTTAGTAGGGTGCGTATTATTGTCGTTATCAAACTTTTGGGCCGTGTTACAGGGTTATTGTAACCTTAATCGCTAAGACTGTGGATTAAAGGATATATGATATACATTGAAATAATTTTTGAATTGTTTTAGTTTTGAAAGTTTATGTATTATTGTTATTTAACAAAAAGAATTTCAAAATAAGTGTTTTGCAAATTGTACTTGATTTGGCTAGATAGGGGGGATTGCTACAAACTGGGCTTCATCGCTCACCCCCTTACAGATTTTTACAGGTCCCATCGTTGAAAGTTGATCACTTATTTGATACGCTTGGAATAGCTAAAGTTTAATTTTAGATATTATTTCTTTTGTTGATGAATTTTGATAAAACTCTTAGTTCCGAGGAGCTGCGTCTCCGTTATTTGAATGTGGTATTTATTGGTATTTCATTTGGATTGATTTAAAATATATTTATTGTTAGGTTTTAAGTTAAGATTATTGTTGAGTTGTTTTGTTTGGGCTGCGCGTTATTGATATTATTGCCTTGTGGGCCTTTAGGCTTACGGCGTGTAACACTTCGGGCCTATATCGAATTTGGGGTGTTACAACCAAGATTTGAGGGTGTCACAACACGGGTCGCGCTGGTTCTACATAGTTTTATCTGTTAGCCTGGCGCGATTTGTTCACAGGCGACGCGGGGAGCGCTGTCCTGACAGAACTTCTTGATAAGGTTTATTTATATTTTGATTTGCTACCTCTTTTGATTCAATCTTACATAACTTTTGTTTTAAACATACAAATAAGTTCAAAGAACTTCCATTTTCTTATAGACTTACATATTTTCAATATTTGATTTCTTTAATCACTTTTCAAAATATTGAATTAAACAAATTTATCAATTTTTCAAGCTAGGGTTCACACTTGGACATGTTTAACTACATGTTTTGCTACGAGTTCGTTTTATGTCCGAATCCGATGATTCCACTTAGGTTATGTTAGTACTTCATAGATGTTTAACATAACATTTTAGGATTATACACATGGTTTACACATTTTAGTTCATTTAACATTAAACTCATATTTTCAAGTATTCTAAGCTAGGTTTCATGCTCACATGTTTTTCTTGTTTCATTTAAAACCTAAATCACATACCAAAACATATAAATCACATATTCTCCTATCAATACTCATCCTTATACATTTGGATCCTTCATGATCCCACAACACATAGATCTCCCACAACCAAGCATGCCTTTCTAACTAAACTAACATATACCAACTTTAACTTACAAAAACAAAGCTAGGTCTTGTTCCTACCTCTTAGTGGCTTTCTTTCTCTTGGCTATGAACTTCAGGTAGCTCTCCACCTTGACTCCTTCTTCTTGGACTCCACCAAATGCAAGAGCTCTCCTAGGTTTCTTCTTTTTATCTCAATTCTCTCTAGCTCTCTTATCTTCCAACACTTAACAAATAAATTATGGCAAACTTCTACCAACAACTTTGGGGCTTCCTATTTATAGGCAATTTATTATCCAATTAATAACTAGGTTATTACATAAGGATTAAAGTGAAATTGGTGAAAAGGTTTCACCAATCCTTACCAAACCTCCTCCTTTATCATGATTAGTCCACATGGACTTAACTTGTTAGCAAAAAGAAGAGTAAAAATCAGCATTTTGGCCAAAGGGAAGGGGAATTTCGGCAATGGGGGTAGCATTCCTCTTATGTTACATTTTTTTATTCCAAATTTTGTACAATAAGCTATCATACTTGCTTCTTATATATACACACACACACACATATATATATATATAGGGGTTCCATCCATGAAGAATCGGTTCTTTGTGGAAGAACCCCTTTTTCGACCTATCAATTTTGTTTTTGCTCCAGTGAAAATTTCAACGAGCAGCCAAAAGGGGTTGCTCCACAAACAAATTCTGTCATGGATGGAACCCCAAATATATATATATATATATATATATATATAATCATATGATCCATGTACATTGGGTTAGTCCAATAATATTTTTAATTGGGCTAGGCACATTTACTTATACACATTGGACTCAAACATTAATCTACCAAATTAATTACTTGGGCCAAACTCCTATTACTTGTAATATATTCCCCATGGGCTTGGATATAACCCACAGTCCAATATATTATTAAATTATGTTTTAATTAATCTAATTAAGAAGTTAATTATGCCACACAAAGTTTATTACTTGAGCTTAATTAATTACAACCAAGCTTATCATTATCATCTCATACTCAATTCAAATCAAATGAATTATTAAGCTTCATTACACATAAATATACTTGCACTCAATTAATTTCAAATATATTTATTTTCACTACTAATATTATTTATAAAATTTACGGTGTATTATAGTCAACATTTTAAGGTTATGCACATAGATTAAGAAATATAATTAATACATTGTTGAGTATAAAATTTCAATATTAACCTTTTAAAAATTATTAGAAAGATGAGTGAGAAATAGATTACTCCTCCGTTCCATAATAATAAAGAAAATAATTTGTTCTACTTTATTTGTCGTTCGTAACTTTATAGGAGAATAATTTTCTTACTTTCTTATATCATCTCTAACTTCTCTCATTGTTCTAAGAATTTTTCTCTCTTGTATTAATAGTTTTTAACTTCTCATACAAGGGTAGTTAAAAGGTGTAAACGAGTCAAACTGAACCGAACGGAGAATTGCTCGAATTCGACTCGAAAAGTTAATTTCATACTCGAATTTGACTTAGATTCGAATTGTATTTAAAAAGCTCTACTCAAATTCGACTCGATTCGAATATTCATTACTTGAATTCGATCTGGCTCGGATCAAATTATATTCAAACTATTCGCGAGCTACAAATTCAAGTTCGAATTTGAGTCTCCACATAATAACTAGCTTTATAATAAATATAATTAAAAATTGAATTTATTATTTTACGTAGAAATGAGAAAATATATTTACTTATTACACTTTACAAATATAAAAACCCAATTAAAATTTAAATTAAAAACAAAACAAAACAATAACAATTAATAATTCTAATTTGATTTAGCTTTATATATATTACAAGAAAATGTATTGATTATCTAATCGAATATGTATGAATTATAATCGAGAATTCGAGTAGTTTGAATATTAAATGAGTCGAGTATAATCTTACTTTAGATTATACTCGTATTTTTATTCGAACTAATTTTTATGCTCAGATTTGGATCATATTATTAATGAATCCGAGTCTCGTATTTTTTCGAGTCTAGCTTTAGCTTGAACTATTTGGTTCAATTTATAGTCTTAGGGTTAGTGATGAAAAATTATTTATTTATTTAGATTAAATGACTTTCTTAATCATATGTATGCGTATGAAACTAAAATGACTATTATTATGGAATAAAGAGATTAATATTTAATTATAAGGAATACTATAAAAAAACTAAGTATTTAATTCTTCATTAAAATCTACAAAACAACAAATAAAAATGAACAAAATTCCCTCCCTAAAATGACCGTAAAAAGGGACGAAGGGAATAGGGGTGTTAGCTGAGCAGAGTAGCTCGATACTCGACTCGAGATCGGTTCAAAAATATGATCCAAAGCTCGAATTCAAAGTTGATTCGAGTCGAATATGATACATACTCGTTTTCTGTTTAATGATACACGAGTCGAATTCGAGTATACCCGTATTCGCTCAGATTAGGGTTCGAGTATTTCATCTTTTCTCGAACCATACTCGATACCTGCTCGATGGATCATATTCGAATACTGGTCTAAGCTAAATAGGTGATATTTGTATAAATCTTTATAATTTATAAAGTGTAGTATTAAATTGTGTAATTTGTACTTAAATAAATCAGTGAATTGATTGTCAATTCGTATTACATTCTTTGTAATTTCTTTACATAAATAAAAGTAAAAGACTTTTATATATAAACATTAGTTCAATAATCAATTTAGTATGTAGTGGTTCAATATTAAGCGAAATGGTTCATATTCGAAACTCAATTTGAAGGCTCATGAGTAACTTGTTTTTGTAAATGGTCAGATCTTCTAATAGAAGTAATTACGAGTAAAGAATGATCGGGTCAAATCGTATAAAATTAAAATTTCTTATCGATTTGAGTCTAATTAGAAATTTCAATTTTTCAGTCTAATTAAGAATATGAGCGTTAGAGTGTTATTTGAGATTCGACTTCGTTTCCACTTTCAAGGAATAGTAATTATTCAATCAGGTCATCAAAATGTTTGATTTGAGAAGGAAAAAAAAAGTGCATGAAGATACTCCAAATTGTTGAACCTGTAATTTATTTTTAAGCTTTAAATAAATAAAGCCTTTGTTTTGTAAAGTCTTTTTGTCTTCTTGTTCTCTCTTTTATCTACTGCTATCTGGCGCCAAAGAAGACGGTTGTTCCTCTAAAATCCCCAAATTTCGACCCTCCAAAACCCTAGAATTTTCCCAATCGAATTTCAACGGAAAAATGTCTTCGGTGCCATCATCGTCCGCTTCTTCATCTTCACAATTCACGTATTCGAACGACGGATCCTATTTTCCCATGCCATTTCACCTCCAACAACAACCACAACCTCAGCCGCAGCCCTACCCAACGATGCAATATACCCCGGCCCCGCCGGCCGTGAAAGTCGTTATTTCTCCTTCTGTATATCCTGCTCCGGCCGCCGTCCAATGCATTTACACGTTGCCGCAGTACCAGCAGGTAATTACATTGATTTTTTGACTAAATTGCAAATCTAACCCTTCTATTTGTCATGTTAAACTTATTTTTTAGCACAAGTCTCCCTCATAGATACATTAGTCATGCAAAGCTGTTCTTTCGTCCTTTTCCGTTGATAATAAAACAATTAATGTTAATTGAATTTGACAAAAAATGTCAACTTATTATTCTCTTGCATAAATTAAGGTTATTATAGTGCTAATAGGCGTGTCATCCCCAAGGTGGCAATCGAATTATCCGCTCCATTTCAGTGGTGGAACCAGAACATTTTTAGAGGGGTCAAAATACATCAGTAAAAAAATTTATTTATTGACAGTTGGAGTGCTTCTTTCAAATTTATTTTGACTAATTATAGTATTTCACAACATCCTATTTCAACCCTTGTCAACCTTTGAGTTGTGAGTCTAATGGATTTATATATATATATATATATATATTTAATTTCCTCCGAACTATGAGACTATTAATAAGACTTTGAAGTTTTTAGTTAATTGATTAGCTACTTTTATGGATAAGTTACAAATTATAATATTATATATTCAAAATCTTATATTGTGGTTCTGATCATTTTCTTTGGAGACAACTGAGAGGAGCGACTCAAAGCAAGAAAATGAATTAAGATATTCTCATTTACAAAAAATTGATACCAAGGTATGAATAAATCAGCAAGACAAATGAGTGCAATATTAATCAATTAATTATCAAACTTATTTAATATTATTTTATCTTATAGTAATATTGTTAATTTATTATAGGTGGAAGGACATGAGAAAGCAAATGAATTAATACCATCTCATAACAAAGATCAAATTTAACTAATATTAGCATGCTTCATATTCCAGGGTTGGGGGGTCATATGACTCCCTTGGCCCCCTAGTTCCGCCAGTGCTCCATTTGCAACACTAATTTAAAACCTATGACTACTTGTAACTTTAATTTCACAAAACATGATTTGGTTGATATGAATTTTAGCCCTAATTTAAAATCCATGGTTTGATTAAGATGAATTTGAACCCTAATTTGAGACTTCTTAGCTTACATTTGTCCCTTCTCAATCGTAAATGCGAATTTTGTTGCCCTTAAATGTGTTTCAAATAGGTCTAACTATGATAATGACTATAATAACCTTACTTTATGCATGAATAATATGTCAGCACTTTTTGTCAAATTTAATTTGAAGGAACAATTTTGCACAGCTAATATATCTATGATGGAGATTTGTGCTAAGAAAATAGTTTAAGGAACACTAGCAAAAATATAACAAATAAGAGGTTTAGATTTGCAATTTAGTTTGATTTTTCTTATTTCTATTTAGTTTCACCTAGTACAAGCACAGTCATATACATACACCAAAGTATGGTGTAGCAGTTGGTGAGTTTACATTCTTATTCAATTTGATTTTCTTTATCAATTGCATAACATTTCTGCTCTACACAAATATAAAATGTTTAATATTTATCGAAATGTACGTACATGCATTTAAATAATACTCGCCACGTTTCGAAATAATAGGATCATGTTTGAATTTTAAATCCAACTTGAGATATTTTCAAATTAAAAAATGAGGTGATTCATTTAACTTTTGAAAACAATAAAACTTCTAAATATTGTAATTAGTAATACTATTTAGATAGTTTACAATTTTTATAATTATATTTTCTAAAACTAAATTGATTCATATCAAGTTTGAATTCAATATTATTCCAAATTGACTTCAACAAGTCAATGTTGCTCCTATATTTTGGAACGGAGGAAGTACACTATTAGATCTTCAAATGTGAATTTCGTTTGTAAGCATATTATATATATATATATATATATATATATATATATATATATATATATATATAATATTCATAACTAATGTGAATTGGTATGTATAATCTGATAATATGTATGCCTCATTGTTTTGCACATCAGGTACACTAGTTTTTCAGCTTATCTGAGATTCTGAGTATATTGGACTCCAAGATTTGAACTTAGCATTTTGTTAGCATCTTTGCATAGAAGGAGAAGCTAAGATTGACATACGTATATTCTTTGTTAGTTTTGTGCTGCATATTTTCACTTGATTTTTTCCTTATAAGTTTTAAAATCACTTAATGGAATTTATGTATACTCAATTCCAGACATTGTTTCCATCTATGCACAAGTGCAAGTTATGTTAGGTGTTTTAGGTATGTTTCTTTTAGTGGTTTTATGGGTTCTATTTGTTTAAAAATTAAAACTGTACTTGCTAAAAGGTGTACTTTTGGCTTGTCCTGACTTTACTAGTATATGTAGGTACATATTTATATGTAGCAGTTTAATTCTTTATTCTTCTTTTCTGAAGATTTTTTTATGGGATCATAAACTTACACAGGGTCAATGATATATTAGTAGTGAAAAGTGAACATAAACTTCTTGAAAAATGTATATTTTTGGTTTGGGTGTATATGAATATCATGTTTATTCACTATTAATTCATATCTTTTATTAGCAGGCTCAGCAGCTATTTCAAAGGGATGCTCAGACAATCACTCCTGAAGCTCTGGAAAGTGTCAAAGCTGCACTTATGCGAGCAGTGAAATCGAGCATAAAGCAGAGACTAAAAAAAGAAAGCTATACCTCGTAAAGCAGCCGGTCAAGCTTGGGAAGATCCGACTCTTGCAGGAAGTATGTTTCATTTACCTGCATCCTGTTTTGGCTTGAAATCATGTTAATCATTTAGGTTGTCTTAAATCCTTGTTCTATATAATGTTTTAAACAATCGAATCTTGCAATTTGAGAGTATCTCATTAAGGTAGCAGGTTGTTACCTTATTAATTTATTTAGAAACACAACCATAAATTGTTCATAAATTAATGATGTCCTCCTTTTAAATCCTAAATTCGAATCTAAGGGAATGAGACACAAGGTATTTAAGTTATAAATCAACCATTCTCATGATGGCCAAGAGTTCTAAAAGGTCCAGCTAGGTAGGCTGTAGCCCCGACGCCTCACCTTACCTAAAGCGGCAAAAAAAATCCTCCAGAAAAATTTATGGGGTCTTTAGAGTTTTTTTTTTTTTTAATAACTACTCAAAACAGATTTTAATATATTTATTTTCTAATGATTTATATAATAATAATGATAGCATATCAAATCACAACAAAAAGTGAACAATATCAAGTCAAAATAGATACTTTTATTATAGTTGTAATTTTTGAACTTGTACCAACTTCAAATTATATAAATGATGATACATTTGTAATATTTAGTTTAATTCAATATAATTCTTAAATTTATGTTTAGTTTCTTAAGTTTTAATATTGAATTAAATTCTTGAAATTTTAAATTTTATTATTTAATAGCAATCTTGCTTATGAATAAACTAATACGTTAAAAATATGTTTGACTTTGATCAATTCCATGTTTTTGTTTGAACTTTGACATTAACAATATGGATATGTGTTTGAACTTTAAGCAAAAGCCTTTATTATCTTTATTATAGATTGTTTTGCTTTATATTATTGTTTTGTTTGGATAAATGTAAGATAAAATAATATAATTGGCTTAAAAATAAAAATATAGCCTCCCGCCTCCCGCTTAGCGCCTTAGCGCCTTTTAGAACATTGATGATAAGCATCCATGTAATTATATAGTGCTCAAGATTGGTTTTCATAATTTTTATGGCGATTCTTCACTGATATAGGTCAAAATGCAGTGTCTCAAGTTCCAACAATGTTTTCTTCTTTAGGACGTTTAGACCAATGCTTGCCCTTATTTTTTCAATATTCTTTTCTTTTTATTTGGGCTTATGGGTCCTTGTTTTGGTCTGTTTGTTTGTAGAGAAGAAATTGACGGGGAGGGATGATAAGTATGAGGAAGAAAGTTGTGGGAGAATATGGGTGACCTATTACTTCATTTTTCTCTGGTGATGAACCTCTCATCTGTTATTACTTATTTTGTCTCTTTGGGGTTTTCAGGTTATTGTAGACCATTTGAGGCTATATTAGCTAGTTTGTGGCACTAGGGTGGGTAGCGGAGTAAGGAAGTGGTGAGATGCACCTCGCCTTATGTATCATAATATAATATGGTCTTTGTTGAGGTGGTTGTGTCAAAAGAATTGAGTTGGAGGTCCCTAGGTGTGTTTTCCATGCTGAACCTTCTGGTTCCATGAGCCTTGTCTGGGCTCTATTGTACCTCTGGTGTATTTTTTGGGTGAGCTTGAGATTGGATAGAAGTAGGCATGCACAATAGGTTGACCTGGCCTGGTATATGAGCCCGACAGGTCTTGGACGTTGGCCAGGCCAAGTCAGGCCTTTGACTTTTGGTCTGGCAGGCCCTGCCTGGCCAGATTTGGGATAAAAAACGTGGTTTGTTTAGGCTTGCAGGCTAGGCCAAGGCCGGTCAAATCCAGACGGTCTAGTCCTTTTTTTATATAAATTTTCATGTTAAATATTAAATATGAAATATTAAAAATAAAAACTAATAAAATTTTGTAAAAATAATTTTTTTAATGAAGAACTAGAGTATTCACAAGAAACTAACTTATTATTAATATTTAATAAACTAACTTTTAATGTTAAATATTATATAAACTAACTAGTTTTATTCATTAAAGATACAATCACCTATAGTGCAAGGGTTTCTATAGTGTGCCCATGGTTCTCTTGGAATTACTTGTTTTTCTTTAAATCCTAAGTGAATGAATGAATGAACAATGCAGATGTGATTTTACATTTTAGTAAGCAACTTATATTTGGGCATTACTCGAGTACATATATTAGTTATTTATTAATGTTAATGTGAAGATTTTAGATCCAAATAATATTACATAGGATGATACATTGATACTTCAATGATAATACTGATATTACTTGGTTTTGCATGAAAGACTTGTTCTCCTTGCATGTTTCTTGAATATAATTGATAGTTGCCAAGTGTTAAAAAAGAGTACTACCAGACCAGACCTTGGGCGTTGGACCAGGCCGGACCTAGGTTGCAGGCTGAACGGGCTTTTTGGCTAGGCGGGGCCAGGCTAGGCTTTTCCCTTCAAATAGCAGTCTCTTTAAAGCCTCAGGCCGGACTTTGACCAGTTCGACCCCAAGTTGGATTAATGCCAGACCGCGGGCCGTGAACTTTTTGTGCACCTCTAGATAGAAGTTATATTTTGTTGTTTGTGAACCTTTCCTGGGCAGGGTGTGTATAACTTTTTGGGTCTTTGAGTGCAACTTTTGTGCAAAAATTTATTATCTTTGTGACAAGGGTATAGAATTAGTGTTTTGGAGATCTGGTTTACCTTTTCTGGGGAAATAACTGATTTAATTCATTAGAGAAGTCTGGTTTTCTCTTTTTTATGTGTCTCAACTGCTTTAATGGTTTTCTATAGGTTTTCCCTTTGGCTGAGTTTTCAATACATTTTTACTTTAAGAAAGAACCAAAATATTAAGCAGAAGGTTTTGGACGGTAGCACGTCTGATTCATATCAGAAGGTTGTATCTTGATTAATTTGGGGTTCAATACCCATCAGATTTTTGTCGAGTTTCAAATTTTGTCATAAGAAAAAAACAAGAGTTGATACGCTTTTCTCTTTACTATCATTCCAGTTAGAAACATTCTTGTCTTCTCTCCTCCGTTGCAATGTCTGCATATGCCGAACATTCCGAATTACAAAACTGTCCCACCAAAACCAAACCTAAAACTAACCAAAACCCCAAGCTCCATGAACCCAGTGAGATCTTGATAGAACCCCACTACGAACCAGCACCAGAACCATATGATGCAAATGATGATTCCAAGCACCCTGAGCCACGTATGTGTTAACATGCCATCAATTTATGACGTGTCAACTTCTATTGATCCAAATTGAGATAGATCAAGAAGATGATAAAAATATGAAAGAG
Organism: Panax quinquefolius; assembly: GCA_020205615.1. NCBI lineage: Eukaryota > Viridiplantae > Streptophyta > Magnoliopsida > Apiales > Araliaceae > Panax > Panax quinquefolius. The sequence continues at coordinate 11,027,489 of CM035159.1, forward strand.
CGATCACTGTAGTGAAAAAAGTGCAAGAGTTCATGGTAGTAATTTGTATTTATTCCTTTTGATGTTATTTTGGTGTTTTTTTTCTTGAGATTCCTCATATTAAGTCTTATGTTTGCGGCAATTTTTCTTGGCAGATGATTTTCGTCTATTTTGCGGCGATCTAGGAAATGAGGTGAATGATGATGTTCTTTCAAAAGCATTCTCTCGATTTCCCTCGTTTAACATGGGAAGGGTAAGTTCCCATTTAATCATTGACATTAGATTTTTGAACTGGTTAAGATATGTGTTGCTTGGTGTATATGAGCTGTTTGCTATCTTCACATGTTTTTTTAAAGCTTGTGTTTAACTCTTTCATTCTACATGTTAAGATAGAAGTCTGTTTAAGTCTACTTAGTGGTCTTACAGTTGATAAATGCTTATAGTTTTCAGGTTAGAGCCAAGATACTTTTGAATAAACACCCAACTAAATGCAATACATTATAGTGAGTTTATTCGTCTACCGTGCATGACTATTGGGAGATTTGTCTGTAGAAGAGGTTATACAAGGCATAAAGTTGGCTGTGGAATAATTTTCATGGTCATTTTGTTAGTAGAAGCAGTGGTGTGGAGTGTTATTGGTGAAGCCGTCTTAGTCTAACTTTAATTTAGAGGTAATTGTAAACTGTCCAAAAGGCAATTGAATTGATATAATAAAAGGCATCCATTGAAGTTGAAACATTATATAATATCTAATGTAATTGATATATTATTTTCATCCCCTCCTTGGTCAAAATTGGATTTGTTAATATTTTGAAATCTATTACTTTGAGTTATGGGTTGCATGTGGAGTGTTATTGTAGTTGATAGATAACCCTAGTCCAGTGGTTTAATTTAGTTTGCATGTATGAATTTGTTTAAAATTGTCCAGGGAGAGTGAGGCAAGTTCATTCTATAATTATTGTTATAACTAGAATTTTTAGGTTACTTAATCCATTGTGCGTAATCTTGAATTTGAATTATACTATAGAAAGAAATGTTATAATATCTACGAGGGTAGGCGGGATTTTTTGATTTATCTAATTTTATATTTTATCTTACATTTATCCAAACAAAACAATAAAGGCAATTTAATAAAGATAATAAAGTTTAAACACATATCCATATTGCTAATGTCAAAGTTCAAACACAAACGGGACAAATGATTTTTAGGTCACTCTGTCGACTTACAAATGGGTCACTGAATTTTTTTTTTCTTACAGTCAACTTAGTGAACTTTAGTTTACTAACAAAACGTTTGCAATTCCGTTAAGTCTGTTGACTTTTAACAGAATTTGACACATAAGCAGTTGAGTTGGAAAAAATAAGCTTGTGCCAATAATTATCCCATGTGGCCTTGATTATGTGGAAGAAAAAGGAAAATTTGATAAGAGGAAGAAGGGGGATGGTGGGTTGGTTGAGAAAGTTGAGGATGATGGTTCTGAAAGTAATGTGAGAGATGGAGAGAGATGTGAGAGGTTTCAGTTTGTGGCGGCAATGAAGTTGGTTTCAGTTTGTGGTGGTGGTAAATTAGAAAGTTTGCCAAAAAAATAAGAAAATTCATTTATAAAGAATTATTAAATATTTTATTTCTAATTTATATTATTATATTTATAAAGAATTAAATAAAAATTCATTTGATAGTAATTACAAAATAATTAAATATATTTTTCATTTATTTTCTTGTTTTTTGACTAACTTTTCTAATTTATATTATTATATTTATAAATAATTAAACAAAAATTCATTTGATATTATTACAAAAATATTTAAATATATTTTTTTTTTATTTTTTTATTTTTTGGCAAACTTTTTTAATTTATATTATTATTTGTAAAGAATTAAGTAAAAAATCATTTGGTATAAATTTTCTCACGTGGGATAATTATTGACACATAAGCTTCTTCTTTTTCAACTCAGTTGTTTATGTGTCAAATTCCGTTAAAAGTCAATAGACTTAACGAAATTGCAAACGTTTTGTTAGTAAATTAAAGTTTAGTGAGTTGACTGTAAGAAAAAAAAGTTCAGTGACTCATTTGTAAGTCGACCTAAAGTAGAGTGACCTAAAAAGCATTTATCTCAAACACAAACATGCAATTGTTGAAAGTTCAAACATATCTTTAAAGTATTAGTTTTATTCATAAACAAGATTGCTATTAAATAATAAAATTTAAAATTTTAAGAATTCAATTCAATATTAAAACTTAAGAAACTAAACATAAATTTAAGAATTATATTGAATTAAACTAAATATTACAAATGTATCATTATTTATATAATTTAAAGTTGGTACAAGTTCAAAAAATTATAACTATAATAAAATTATACACTTTAACTTGATATTGTTCACTTCTTGTTGTGATTTGATATGGTACAACCTGCATTATGAATATGATAAATCATTATAAAAATAAATATATCATGATTTGGTTTGGGTAGTTATTAAAATAAAAAAAATACTCTCCGCCTCGCCTAGCTTGCCTAGCTTGCCTAGGCCCCGCTTAATTTCTGGAGGGATTTTTTTACTGCCTTGGGCCTAGGTAAGGCGCCAAGGGGGCCTAGCGCTTAGGCGGGGCCTAGGGTCCCTAGGAATTTTTAGAACACTGATAAAAAGTAGTTGGGAAGATTAGCAAAGAGATCATAAGAGAGGAGGGAGGGAAGTAGCCTTAAGTTGATTGAAAATGTAAATGGAAGCAACTAGAATGATGAGATAAATTGCTAACTTCTAGAATTAGGTGTGAAGAACACTCTTATTCTCTTTTGGGTGAATCTCTCTTTCTGTATTGAAAACATGCCTCAACTGTCTGTTGTGATGCTTGAACTGTACTTTTAGACTCAAGGCATCTGATATCTAAGAACCTGGTGGGAAAATGGTTGTGGCGTTTTTTTTAAGACCCAACTGTCTTTGGCATAAGTGATCATAAAAAGCATGTAGTCCAATAGAATGGGTGGTGCAAATCTATTCGTCTTTTTTGTTACTTATTCAAGTTTTTGGAAGTCCATTGCCCAAGGGTGAAACTTCTTTCATTTTTTTTTATTTGACTTTATTGGGTAATTGTATGCACATGATTTTTTGGGAAGATATGAGTTGGGGATGCTGTAGTCTCTTTATCTTTCCCTTGTTCTTCACCTTTGTTTGAACACAATTCTCCCATGCTAACAAGCTATCTAATTTATTTTAAAGAGTGAAAATTTTTGTTGAAATTTTCACTTCCTTTGTAATGTAAATATGTCAGGGAGGTGGAGGAATACCCTTTATTATTCAGCTTCTTAATTTAGTCTATATTTTCAATCCATGGAAGATTCATGTGGACCCTTGATTCCTTAAGAACCTTTTCTTGCCAGTATTCTTCACCTTACTCGAGTATTGTCAGTTCATCATTTTTCTCCAACTTTTTATATTAGGAAGTCAAAGGTTCCTCAAAAAGTGTAAGTGTTTTGTGTGGTCTTTTTTTACCATTAGTCAGCTTAAATAGTTACGACATGCATTAGGGCATATGCATTATATATCTTTATCTCTTGATGTGTGTTATGTTTTATTCAAGAAAGCAAGACAAATTTTCATTTTTTTCACTATCCATTGGCTTGACGTTTGTGGTGTTTTAATAAGATGCGTTGAGTGAGTGTTGGATTGTGGAAGATATTCTAGGGTTTTGGTGGACGGAAGAATAGGACGATTTGTTGGAGTTGTTTGTTTTGCCATTTTGGGATTTGAACTTAATAGGAATGCTAGGATATTTTATGACGAGGTATGAACGTGATTTACTTTGGGATAGTATGTCTGAATTTTACATCTTTATGGGTGCACACAATGGAAACTTTTCGAGAAGTTCCTTTGTCAAATCTAATATGAAATTTAACAGTAAGTGCACAATATTTATTGATGGATTCTGGCCAGTATAGGTCGATCCCAAGAAACATTATATATATATATATATATATATATATATAAAGGATCCTGTACAAACATTTTTTGTTTTATGTATCCAAATCACACCCAAAACACTGTATTATTTAAAAATTTCAGTTCCATAATTTTTTTTAGTTGTTTTAAAAAAAACAAAAAAAAAAGGTCCGTATTTTGGTAAAGTCCAGGATCCCCGATCGGATCGGACTATATATATATATATATATATATATATATATATATATATATATATATATAGAGCAAGGATCAAGAGTATTTCTCTTAAATAGCATTCTTCCTTAAATAACACTCCTTTATTAAAACTACGTCGTTTTGGAGTCTTTTTTAAAAAACAAGTGGGGCCATGAGTGGTATTTTTATAAATAAAAGGAAAGCAAGTGGGACCACTCTTTTTTAAAAGACTCCAAAACGACGTAGTTTTAATAAAGGAGTGCTATTTAAGGAGGAATGCTATTTAAGGGGAATGCTCTTGATCCTTGCTCATATATATATATATATATATATATATATATATATATATATATAGAGAGAGAGAGAGAGAGAGAGAGAGCAAGGATCAAGAGCATAAGTCTTAAATAACATAATTCCTTAAATAACATAATTCCTTAAAACGACGTCGTTTTGGAGTGGCTTAAAAGAGAGTAGTCCCACTTGTTTTTCTTTTATTTACAAAAATGCCACTCGCGGTCACTCCAAAACGACGTCGTTTTAAGGAATTATGCTATTTAAGGAATTATGTTATTTAAGACTTATGCTCTTGATCCTGTTTATATATATATATATATATATATATATACGGTCCCGTTGAAAAGCATTACTGCTAAATAGCATTACTTGCTTAAAGAGCATTCATATTTAAAAGATTCGTGTTTTAAATTCTCTCTCCTCACTCGACTTAGCTCTCAAACGAGTTCCCCTCTAGAAAACAACTTGCTGCAAAATCGAAGCTGCTAAAATCGGAATCCTTGAAATTGATTGCTGCAAAATCGAAAAGAGAGAAATCGAAGCCAGATTGAAAGGCCCAGATCGTGGTTTTCTCTCTCCAAACAAATTGTGTTTCCTCTCTCCAATATCAGACCCAAATCACGATTCACCCATCTTGGGTAGATAGGTTGAACAAATCGGCACTCGACATCCCCTATTTCAGATTCAAGCTCGAAAATCTATTTCGGTGACAAGAAGACTAAGAATCGGTATATATTTCAGTAAAACATTCACTATCATCCTTCACTATGTGCTTTCTGCGAGATTCTTTCCCTATCCAATGTTGTCGAGGTTTGAAATTTTTTTCCATTCTGTATTTTGGGCTTATTTTGTGGTTTATGTTTTGCTGAGCCAATAACTTATTTGTTAGATCTAAGAATTGGAAATTTTGATTAGTATTAGGCTTTATACTGGGTATTCCGCCACTTATTTTGGCTTTGCTTAGTTATAAATTTATCAAATTAGCTAATTTGTTAGCTCTAACAATTAGGAATTTTATACAAGTATGGACAAACTAAGAAAAACAGAGTTGATTAGTTGATGGTTTTTTTTTCTTTTTCTTTTTCTCTGAATTACAAATACTTTTGTTTATTTGCAGTAGCTGTTGAATTATGTAAAATTTTATTTCATTTTATTTGCAGTAGCTATTCCACAAAAACTACGGTGTTGAGTGATTAGAATACAAGTAGTTGTTCAATTATGTAAAATTTTAAGTAGGAGGAGGCTTTGAAGTTTCAATTCCTTGAAGAATGGAGTTTTTATCTTGATGTTGTAGTCCCTTTGAATTAACTGGATTTTGTTTAGTGGTACCTAGTTGATTGTTTCAGAACTGACTTCTTATATGTGTAATAGTTGGTGAACATCACTATTAATTGGAGTGTACTAGTACATATGGATAATGTTAAACTTTTTTTTTAAGTATGGTAGGTGTTGCATGTTGCTTGGACCAAATCAATTTTCAAAGATATTTTCATTGTTTCATCTAATTCATGTTTACCCAATTTCTATATTTGGTCTAATAAGCACAAATGGGGTAGTGTTGGTTGATCTGGTAGACGCATCTTTTTATTTGGTGAATAGGAATGCTCCACTGGTTCAAAGAAGATTTTGCTTAGTTTTGAACAAAAAAAAATTTACTCTTGTGTCGTCCTTCAGTACACTGTGTCGATCCTTCAACTAACTAAGATTTGCAAGAATATAAAGATTATTACCCAATTTTATGTTTGATCTAATCATGACAGTTTCTCTTTGAAGGCAACAATGATGAAGACTTCAACAACTACCCAAAGAGCTGAACAAACTACTCAATAAACTCAAGGAATTCAAGCACATGTTGCATCTCAAGCCACTCAAGGAAACCTATTGCATCTGAAAGCATTCCACAGTTGAGAAAATTCCCAAGTCTGGTTGAGAAAAAAAACAATCTTCTGGTGTTTCCATGAATGTTCTTGGTTTGGTTGAAACAAGAATGCTTTTGGTCTTAATTATTTGACCAATTTTTGGTTTTAAGTATGTAACACTGGTGCTTTTTGTTTACTTGCACATGGATGTTTTTGTTTTAGTTTCACAGGTTTCTTTTGGTTTTAGTTGAACAGGGTTCTTTTGGTTTTACTTGCACAAGGATGCTTTATATAAACAGTTGTGCTTTTTGTTTGCTACCACTAATAGTACATTTATGCTACCGCCATCCTTAATTTTTTATACAAGTGTTTTATGCACAATTCCATTCAAACTAGTAACATATTTGATCTTCATTTGTTTTTTAAAATGTCATTCACTTTTGTTCAACTTCATAACAGAAAAGGCTAGACATTTCTTTCATTCTGCTTGGTATTTTTCTTATATGAATAAATTAGACCAATCTATTCCAAATTTAAAAATAAATAAATAAATAAATAAAATGGAAAATACAAACATAAACTTCATATACTTCATTCACTGTGCATTATCTTGCAACTCCTGTTATCCATGCCGACAACTTGCCATATGTGCAAAAAGCATTAAAATCTCTCCATAAATCCAATCACACAAGTGAAACATGCCATTATTACCCTCTCATGGGATTTCTACAATATAAACAAACAAAAGCAAACATGATTTACCTCCAGCAAACATGATTTACTATGACTAATTTTCGGATAACTAAGAGATATTAGGTAAAACAGAAAAATGAATCACACTTTGCTGCTGCTTGATGATCTTTAATGGACTTCATCATATCAACTGTCTCTTGGTTGTTCATCACCTGCACACCAGAGAAATGCAGTTGGATAAGCTAATTGACCAATCAACTCGAAAAAACGTTAAAAGGATAGAACATAAAAGGAGGTTTCTATGAGAAGGAAGACACAACAAAATGAATCATGAGTTATGAGCAAATACCACCTATCAAGTAAAATGAACAGAAAAATGATAGATATGGGCTTTGACATAGCAAGTGAAATAGTGGACTACTCGATTCAAAGATGATTCAATTTAAAATTTCACATAAAAAAGTGAAAAAATACTAGAAAAACAAAGAAAACCAACATCTTACACAATTTAGCTATTGTTGAACATGATAAATAACATATTAGTGGAATTTAGAGATGCTTACAAAGGGATTAGCATAGTACCAGTTCAGTGGACTGTAAGCCACCCATCACACGTTCATGGTCCTCTCCCAACTATATAAATATATATTAATATTTCTATACACAAAGAATGGCAACCAATGGGTAATAGAAAGAAAAAATGAAAAACTTTACTTTTTCCACTTTGACATGACTCTGCGAGAATGACAACCAATGGATAATAGAATATCATCTGCTCACCAAATGTAACATTCTATTCTTAAGTAATTCCAACTTCCAAATAAGAAAATTTCTTAGACTTAGCCAAGTGACAATTAAGGAATTTGATATTAAATTAGTAAATTGGTCACTAAAACTTGTGACAAGGTGGCCAGTCTTATGCTAAGCATATAATACAATGTAGACATGATATGCAATTAACAGATGCATCTTCTATGGAAGAGGTTTACTCATTACAAAGAGATATGTTTCAAAGTGGAAGAATTTCTACTTCATGGACTGTGTAGAGAGGGCTATAAGGCCGTAAAAAAAATAAAATTTCAAAAAAAAAATTCTAGTTATCTTTTCACAGACACATACCAAAACAAAAAAAAGGAAATCTTTATGCCAACTACTTTACTATCTTCTAGGAAGAATTTAACCAGAGTAGTAATAAGAGGAATCTTATGTATTTCAAACTAATCCAAAAACAGACACAAATTAGTTATCAATATAGCCACACAGGAAAGAGAGTATTCAGGTATATCATACAGCTGAGTTCTCGGGCACTGATACTTCATGAAGATCAACAGAGTTGTCAAACATTTTCACAACAAAAAGCATAATTTATATATATACAATCTTTCAATTATTACCCAGTATCTGCAAATTCATGGATTAAAGCTTGAAAATAAACCTTGTAAAAACGACTTTCTTTAAGTTTATCAAGAACCGGTATAGCAAAGGGAGAGTAATAATCACACTGTGTCCATATCTGAGTCTATATCTCTGCTTGTCAGAGTATAATATAATGCACACTAAATTGTTCTATTAACAACAAAAAAATCATATTCATTTTTTTGGGTTTGAAATATTCCAAATTATACATGTAGAGAAAGTCCAACTCTGAAAAGGAGAAAAAAGAGAGACGCGGATAGATAAAATTGCAACCCCTTACCGAATCGAACGGAGATCGCGATTCTGGGGCTCGGCCTTCAGTCGATTTCGTAGCAATCGCATTTCTAGGGCTTGCCTTGGCTTGGTTTTCTCACTTGCAGCAATCGTGATGGAGGAGGAACTCGTTCACTTCATTCGATTTTGCAGGACTGGATTTCAATCGTGATGGAGGAGGAAGTCGCTTGCTTCTTAGTTTGAGAGCTGAGTGAAGTGAGCGAGGAGAGAGATATAACAAAACACTGGTTTTTTAAAAAAAGAATGCTCTTTAAGGGAGTAATACTCTTTAGCGAGCTTCTGAACCGGCTCGTATATATATATATATATATATATATATATATATATATATATATATATATTAATATCCTTTGTTTTTAATTCAGGCAAATTTGAAATAAAGGTTGCTAAGTTGATTTAACTTGACTAATGAAAGATAGAAGAGGAATCAAAGCATGAAAATTAATTACAAGAAAATAATATAGCAACCCAAATCCTGTAAGAAACAATCATAACAATTAACAAGTAATCTCTCCTTTTTTAATCCAAACAATGCCACTGGCTAGATGTACAACGTTAGAAAACAAATCTATTTAAGCTCTAATAAATTTTCTTCAAATTTGAGCTCCATTCTCTTTTATATAATGATTTCTATATTTAACTAGCCTATGCATAAACTATGAAAAATTCAAGGATTAACAATAATCTATCTTACACGGGTATTGGCAGTTGATGCTTCACCATTGCCAGGATGATGTTTCCACTTGCTTTCTTTGTTTTCTTTAATTTGGGAGGACTTCTTGTCCTTCACTTGCGTTGTTATTCATTTCTCTCATCTTTAATAAAAATACTTTTCTTCTATGTAAAAATTAATCCGTGTATTTAGTGGTCGCAGTTTTATTTACTTGTGTGAATGTGCATACTTGTGCTATGTCTATTGTGTTTATATTCTGTATTTTGGAATTGGTCGTTCTGTCTTCATAATTTGCTGTTCTGTTGTTTCCTAGTTATATCCTTGTAGGTCATTAATTGATAATGTTTCTTGCTTTTTTGGTCTCAGGTTGTTAGAGATAAGCGTACTGGCAAAACCAAGGGCTATGGATTTGTTAGTTTTGCCAACCCTTCAGATCTCGCTGGTGCACTTAAAGAAATGAATGGTAATTTAAATTATTACTTATAGGCTCTCTTTCAAGATCCTTTTAATTGCACACTTTTGGTACACCATGCACAATTTGTATGTAACACAATATATGCCTGTTTAACAGAAAAGATGACTTACACTTGGGTAATAAGTTTTCTCCTTCAGTTTTGTAACCTATAGACATAGTTCGGGACTAATAACTAGTTTTGTTATAATGCTGTTTGTCTTTCTTAAATGGTCATTATCTGGATTGACACAAAAATAAAAGTTTGTCAGACGAATTTTGTATTTTAAACTATCTTGCCACATAGACTAGTTTCTATTAGTAACACATACATTTTAATTGAGTGTGACAGTTTATTCCTCGAGTGATATACTCCAAATTTAGATGTGTCCCCATTTGGATTTCACACACTTTTTAAGATGTTGACTCCCAAGAATAACTTCGACCCGTATTTTCATTTTCTTGAAACCCCTATTAAATGGTAATATTAAGTACAACTTAGAAACTAAGGAGACGGTTTTGGGACATCAAAAACAGGAAGAAGGGATCTCTATATCAAGACAGGAGTAATATCTGAAATAGTGGGAAAACTAGTTTCTGTTCTTGCGTGACAAAAAAGAAGGTTTATCAGAAAACAATTAAAAATTTTCCTTTGAAACTTGGTTTCAGGTAAATATGTTGGAAATCGACCAATCAAACTACGTAAGAGCAATTGGAGAGAAAGAACTGATACCGAAGCCTTGGAAAGGCAAAAGGTGCATTTTATTTCTGGACTACGTTGCTTTTAAATTTAATTATAGGCCGTGTGTATATCCGCTGACTATGGTGTTGGTTCTTGGTCCTTTTGGCAGAATCACAATCACAGAAAATCAAAGCTTTCAAAGAAGAGCGTGTTGCACAAATGAGCATCAAAGCTAAATGATTGTACCCCTGGTAAGTGGATATTGATAGATCCTTGAGAGCTTTCGCATTGTTCTTTTTGTTATTTTTCTGCATGTTTCTAATTCCTTCATGCAGAAAGCAGGCAAAATTCTATTTGAAGTTTAACATGGAACCGTAAGAGTTAGTTAGCTCAATAAATGCCTACAAGAAAAAATCTTGTGGTCGCTAGTTTGAGTCATATTGAAGCCAGACCTCGAGTATTTACTCTTGAATTCTCTATACCGGCATGGAAAGTCTTGCCTTTGACTAAACTGTTGAGTGAGGACAAAGTCCCATAATATAAAAAAAGAAAAAGACAAAAGAAATTTAATATGGCGGAACATATTATACAAATCTTGAATTTTGATATTATATCGAAAACTTTGAGCTATAATTAGAGAAAATAAATAGAATGGTGAACATGTCGAGAACTCAAGCATAGAACTATATGTTTAGGTAAATAACATGAAACAAGGGGATCATAGGAAACATGCCTAGACGAGTCAAAGTCTTTACAATGTTAAGGCCTAGTTTAATAATGTAGGATCTTTAGAAAAGTAAATGATTTTGTGCCACTGTACCATACATGTCACCACATATGACTACCCCTTGATATTCTTGGTTTCACAGTTTCTTCTTTAGATTTGTTTCTTAAACTAACACTCCTGCACCTATTCCCAAAAATTAGCGACAAAACCACATTGGCCTATGGGCAGAAAGATGAGATCTTTTTTTTTAGAAAGATGAGATCTCCCTTTTTTTAAACTAACGCATCGACTCTCAATAAATAAGGCCAATAATCTGTTAATATTTCAAAGACAATAGTATGAGCTGGTAACAATCTCAGTTTGCCACAAAGACACCATATTTATTCTCTTGGAAGAACCAGCAAAGAGAGGTTTGGTGGTGGAAGTCCCAAAGTTGTCTGTTGGGTTTATTATGCGGTGAGTCGGTCACGGTTCGCTGGTTGAGAGTGGTTGGTGGTGAGGGGAAGAGCAGATGACAATACAGCCAACAGAGCATTGGTAGTAGCTGGATGGAGGTGGGAAAAACTGTTCGAGCTGGCGACAATGACGTCGACGTTCATGATATCAATGGTAATTCAAACAAGGTGCTGAGTGAGTACTAGCAGTGGTCATAACAAAAGGGATATCACTATTAATAAAGCGGCCCCATGAGCTGCTGATGTCAGCGTTGGTGTAGTTGGGTCACAATTTATTTCTCCTTTTACCCCTGCAAGTTTAGTGATGTTATTATTTTGTCCTTTTAAATTTTGTGACTGTTGTTTGTCTTATTTTTTTTTAGTTTTTTATGATTATATTGTTCTGTTCTACCTAATTTGCTGAACATTTCTGCAAATCTTTTTCTGCAGGCTCTGACTTTAATTTGTCGAACCTTATTGGTTGATATGCACGATTGGACGGCCATAGAATTTAGCATCTAAATTCTGCTCTGATTAGCGTCTACCTTTCAGATAATTTTGAAACATTCTAGAACTCCGTACTCCATGAGTTTTTATATACAGTATTGTGTGAATTAGTAGACTAGTATAAATTTGGAAGAAGTTGAAGATTAAATGAAACTTTTCTTACATTCCCTCTCCTCAAGATACTCAAATCCATGTAGTCAAAAACTTGAGGTATGCTTTAATAATTGGTGTCACTATATTTGCAATCTCCAGTAGTTGCGTTTATAAGGGTGGTCCAGGACTACTGTTTAAACAAGAACCGAGTGTGTATATTGTTTCTTAGGCTGTATTATATACATTTGATGCTGGAATCTGAAGAACATGTTCTTTCCTTCTGAAAATGAATATGCATATTCACATCCTTGTTTTCATTGCAGCATTATGAAGGACTGCGATCGGTCTATAAACCTGGTTTATTGAACTTAGGTTACATTTATTTGCAAAAATGTTGGATGAGATGAGACAAGTTCCTTATTAATTTGTGGTCTATTTATTATCATTTTAAGGTTATTTGATATATCACATTAGACTTATAATCCATTATCAAGTGGCCTTTGAAATGTAAAAAAAATGTACTTCATAAGATTAAATAATGAACTAATCATGTGATAAAATAGTCTGTAATGGTAATAATGAACTAGTCATGTGATAAAATGTAATGGTAATTTTGTTTTGTTACAACATTTACGGGTGCGGAAGAGGAGTTTTGTTTCTTAATATTTAATGTGTTTGTTCGTGTGTTTTTAAATATTCAACGTGTTTGTATGTTTAATGTTTTTAAATATTTAATGTGTTGCGGATGATGTATTTGCCTAATGGTTAAGACTGAGGTAGTGTAATTTTTATGTTTTAGTTAGATTTTTATTTAAGTGAGTTTATTTCTTCAATTATGGGAAGTTTGTATCCTTTTTATGTGAGTTTTGTTTGGTTGTGAGTTTATTTCTTAATTATAAGATTATATTGTATTTTTCAAAAGGTGGCGATTCCAAAAAAAATTCAATGTGTTTGTACGTGTGTTTTTGAATGCAAATACAGGTATATTCGTGTTCAAAAATAAAATTTGATATTTGTATTTGTATTCGATTAATATGCAACCTAGAATATTCATATTTGAATTTGACGAATAACATTTGAATATAGATATTATCCGTATTCATTTTGTTCAACATAATATGAATAACTATATCAAATCCCATGTATTTGTATATGTTCAAAATAAAATTATAAAACTTTCAATTTATTTTTTTCTTTATTTCTTTCACAATGTGAATTAAAAACCAAAAAAGTTTACTTAATAAAATAAAAATTAGAAATGATGTACAATTAATCAAATAAAATAATAAAAATATACAATAATCATATGTAATTTTTCTTATATTGTATATCATAAAATTGTAATAAAATGTGACATCCCCAAAATAGGTATACATTACCTATTTTGAGTCGTCAGATATATGGTACATAATACAAATACAAACTTAATTATACAATATGAGCTGAGAGATTTAGAACATATGATAGATAATAAAAGTTTTCAACCATAATTGCAGCGGAATCAACAATTTATTAGAAGAGTCAAATAGAACATAATGTCTACCATCTCCTCCAATTTAAAAGTTCATCGTTAATATTTTATTCCTGTAATACTCATCAACAGTTCTTTGTTGTACCCAAGACAAAGAGAATTTTCATCACCAGTTTTCACCTGAACCACTAAAGATTATAGTTAAATTCACAATTCATATTTATAATCATGTAAATCAACAGTTTCTCTGTAAGACCTCAATTTTTATGAATAAAGATGAATTTGCTATAAATATTTTTGAATATTAAGGAATGAATTTGATATAATGTTATAGTTGTGGGTAATATTTATAAAATTTGCAAAATACGCAAGTTGTTATATTATATTCGATTGGTCGGAGAATATTCGTTTTAACAAGGAATATTCGTACAATGGCACAATCATTGGTGGACCCCACAACGGAATTATTATCGGAATGAGAAAACGACAAAAATATATCTTTTTTATAAAAAATAACGGCAAAAGTTTTCGATTAAGCTGTTGAAATACCGGTGTTAAAAGTGCGATGTCTGGCGTGAGTTGCATAGTAGCACACAGTATTGATTATTGATGCTTACGTGAGAAGTCAATCAATTTTGTTCAATTATTGCTATAGTAATTATTGCATAGTATCTCACGTTATTTGATTCAATTATTGTCGATATTTTATATATTATTAAATCAATAATCGAGACGATACTGTTATTCATATTATTATTTACAATATTAACGATGTCTAAAAAGTTCTGTCGAGGAGAGGTTTGGTCACCTAATTGCGCGCCAATAGGGAGAAATCCTTATTGGAAAGCCCCCTCTTTCCTGGGAATGATCTGGTTGTTAAATATTGCGAATAATAATAATGATGAATAAATGTTGTTAAAAATATTGAAGGAATTTTTATGAAGTATTTGATGTAAAATTTTGCTTATTTTATGGACCCCCATTTACCCATTTTTCAAAATAATCGGTAGAAAATTATTCAATATATATATTATATGGGATCCACCTGTGATGGTGATATGTTGGTGGAGGGAACATGTGGGGCCCACACTGGAAGAAGAGAAATTGTGTGGGGAGGAAAATGAAATGGAATCATGGGATGTAAGAAAGAAAAAGAGATGAAATGGTAATGGTGGAAAAAGAGTATTATATATATATATATATATATATATATATATATATATATATATTAATTAGTCACATGATTTTGAAAATGGGGGAGAGGGAAGTATGCGTATGTGGGAGGGAGTTGTAATATTATTATTATTATAAGTTTTATTTTTTATGAAAAAATAGAATATATTATTTTTTATTGAATATTATATTAATAAATTTAAAAAAAACATGCGTAAGAAATTTTCTTTTTGCTAGTGAGTTTTGGTGAAATCCTCTTCACGATCCGTGATTTTGCAAATAGTATCCTTTCTATTCTCCTATAAATAGGATGCTTAGTTAGAATTGAAAATCACACCAGAATCAGATAATTCTTCTTCTATAATATTGAGCTTATTTCTTTCAAGTTTTAGAAAGCTTTGAGCGCACGTAGAAAACAGTATAAGTTTTCTTTAAGAATATCCCCGCCCTACCAGTCGGAATACTTATTTTTTTAAGGTAAAGGGTATTATTTATTTCATATTTTGAAGAGATATTATTTTTCGTATTCGTATGAATATTATTTTTCGTTCAATATTCGTAAGGAATATCATCTTCGTTCAATATTCGTAGGAATATTATTTTCGTTCAACAGTCGTAAGGGGTATTATTTATTTCATATTCGCTTACGATATTATTTTTCGTATTTGTAAGAAATTTTATATCGTTCAATATTCGCAAGAAATATTATATTCGTTTAATCTTCGTAAGGAATATTATATTCGTTTAATATTCGTAAGAAATATTATATTCGATTTAATATTCGTAAGGTATATTATATTCGTTTAATATTCGTAAGGAATATTATTTTCGTTCAACAGTTGTAAGGGATATTTTTTTTTTAGTATTCATATGAAATAATATTTTCTTCCATACTCTATAGTATGTAAGTAATATTATTTCGTTTCAGATTTTGAATTCTACACTCATTTTGTTAAAGTTGTGGATTCTATACTCCATGAAATTAGTAGAATATCCTTAATATTTGCGCTTCATCTAGTATCTTTTTATGGAAATATTATTCTAAGCATTCTTGATAAGTTTTAACTTTTTCATGCCAGAGTACTATTCACGGGATTACTATTCCCGAAGTACTATTTACGGGGTACTATTCACCCAGGGCACTATTCATGACAAAAATTAATTTCTTTTCTGTCCAAATCATTTTTGATACAATATTATTCTTGAATTTTACTCCATAAAACAGTATCATGTTGATAATTTGGACATTATTGAATTCTGGATAAATTAAATTATAAATCTTTAAAAATTTATCATATGCTTTCTTTTAATTGAATTCTTATATCATTGTCATAATCCTCATGTTTATATTATGATGAAAGTCATCTGTGGCCCGTAGTGCATAGATGGACTTGGTATGATTATGACCAGGAATTATTCGGTATAATCATGATCGTAATGTTACAAATGATGTGGTAAAAGTCCTCATTGACACGTAGTGTATTGATGGACAGACAGACAGTTGTTGGCATGATCATGACTATTGATGAAAACACGAATATCCTTGGCCCGTAGTGCATAGATAATTTGTAGTCATGATACTAATGAATATCCTTGGCCGTAGTGCAGGGGTGATTCGATGATGTGGATTATTTATTAAGCCGAGTCTCATCGATAAAATTGATGATAAACTTTTTAAATCATAGAAGATAGTAGATTTTATGTTCTACTTGACTCTTCTAATGGATTGCTTGTTCCGCAGCAGTTAAATTTGATATTTATTATATTTTATCAGTTTAACATTGTTGAAGGCTAACGATAATTTATTCTGCATTATCTTAGTCATAATATTTCTTACTGGGCTAGTTGAGCTCACCCTTTGCTTTCATTGTTCTCTTCAGGAAATGAGAATATAGTTGGGACTAGTCGGGGAATGGAGTGATGGTCAGAGATGGTGCATTAGTAGTCCTCACTATTCTGTGAAATAGTGTGTTAATAATTGTAATAATATTGAATTTGAGTTTGGATATTGTCTAGAAGACAATATTTGTATTAAAACTCACAGCTTATGTTTGGTCGTACTTTACACGACAGTTGTAAAATTAAGATGTATTTGAATTTTGTACAATTTATTTGGCGACCCAAGATGGGTGATGTATACCTATTTTAGGGGCGTCACAGTTGGTATCAAAGCTTAGGGATATGATCCCTGACTAAGATGTGAGACTAGAACTAGGAGGGGAGAGATGGGTAATTCCTTCGCTAGTATGACCTACCTAAGTTTATTTGTTATTTAATTGGTCAGTCAGAATATAGGGATAATATGTTGCATGTCAATTAACCCTTGTTTTGTAGCATTATTTAAAAATGACATCCGAGAATGTTGAGAATAGCAATGGAGCACAGGAGACCGTTGAGTCATCAAAGATCAATACCTAGGATAATGTGCAATAGGAAGACAATAATCCTCAGGTAAACAACAACACCGATTAAATGATGAACGATGGGATGTTCAAAGGCTTTATGCAATTCATGCAACATCAGGCGAGAGCGACTCCTATTCATAATGCAGGTGGAAACACTGGCAACTTTTGGACGGTCACCGCTAAGCTGTTCAAGGAGCTGGGACCACCGGAGTTTTTGGGAGAGCCAAAATCACTTACGGCGGAGACGTGGATAAATCAGATCACCAAGATATTTGATGTCTTAGGATGCTCCGAGGAGTAAAAGGTTCCCTTTGCCACCTTCATGTTGCGAGGAAAGGCAGATTACTGATGGGAATCTATAAAGCATACCCAACCTGCTGCACTGAAGATGTCTAGGGAGAAGTTCCAAGAACTGTTCAACGACAAGTACTTTCCCGAAAGTATTCATCACATGAAAGAGGTGAAGTTTATCAAGCTGGAGCAAAACAATATGACCATGTCGCAGTACGAAGCTAAACTTGCCGAGTTGTCCCGGTTTGCGTCCCACTTGGTTGATAATGAGGAAAGGATGACGCGAATATTTCTGCGAGGTTTGAAACCCGAGATACGTCAATACCTAATTTTTCACAAACTTTGCTTGTATTCAGATGTTGTAAATAGGGCTCAGTTATTAGAGCGCGATAATGAGACAACCCAACCAAGGGAGAGCAGCCGGAAAAATGATAATATCAGTGGTAGCAGTCATCGAAGTGGTGACAATAAACGTGAAGGGAATTAACATGCCAGAAATGGTAACCACTTCGGTGGTAATCATAGCCAAGACAATAGAAGTGGACATTTCAAGAAGAGGAGATTCAACAATGATGGAAAGACGTCAGCACCAACACCCGTTGTTAAGAAAGGAGAATGACCACTTATCATATGCTTCAAATGCGGAGGGGAGGGACACATCAGTCCAAACTGTGCGCAACAGTCCAAAACGTGTTATAATTGTGGAGGAGAAGGTCACCTAGCTAGATTTTATCATGCATGGAAGCCAAGTCCAGCTGGGATGGAGGCACCAAAGGCTGTTCCAGAAAAGTCAAAACCAGTAGTTCAAGGGAGAGCGTTTGTCGTAATCTCCCAGAAAGCAAGGAACCCGAATGAGGTCATCACGGGTAAGCTAATCATAAACTCTAGCGAAGTCTATACCTTATTTGATACCGGTTCTACCCATTTTTTTATTTCTCCTACTTGCGCTCAACGTTTAAATTTGACTCCGGAGAAATTAGACTTTGACTTATCTGTTGAAACTCCGTTGGGAGAAACCTTCATTACATCCACTGTTTATAAGTCTTGTTTAGTTCAAATCGGCACCCGCACGTTACCTATCGATCTTATTTCTTTGAAAATACTTGCATTTGACGTAATTTTAGGGATTGATTGGTTAACTACTCATTATGCAAAAATTGATTATTTTCGTAAGGTTGTTAACTTTCATATTCCTAACCAACCTATTATGCGAATTCAAGCAACCAAACCATTAAAATCAATCACTGTCATCTCAAGTTATAAAGCTATTCTTTTATTGAAAAATGGATGTCAAGATTTTTAGCTCATGGCACGGATTTAAACAAAAATACGTCAGTTTTGAATGATATTTCTATTGTTAATAAATTTCCTTACGTATTCCCTGAAGAACTTCCTAGCCTACCCCCAGAGCATGAAATTGAATTTTGTATCGACCTTGAACCCGTTATAAAACTCATTTCTAAAGCCCCATATCGAATGGCTCCTATTGAACTTCAGGAGTTAAAGACCCAACTGCAGAAATTGTTAGACATCGGTTTCATTCGTCCTAGTACGTCTCCTTGGGGTGCTCCTGTTCTATTCGTGAAGAAGAAAGATGGGAGTATGCGACTTTGTATTGATTATCGGGTGTTGAAACATGTCACTGTCAAAAATAGATACCCGTTGCCTTGCATTGATGACCTCTTTGACCAGTTGCAAGGCGCCAAATTCTTTTCAAAGATTGATCTTCATTCCGGATATCACCAATTGAAGATTAAAACCGATGACATTCCAAAGACGGCTTTCAGAACTCGGTACGGGCATTATGAATTCCTAGTCATGTCTTTTGGATTGACTAATGCTCCTGCTACCTTCATGGATATGATGAACCGAGTATTCAAGGAATATTTGAATCACTTTGTAGTCGTGTTTATTGATGACATCCTCATTTACTCCAAAAGCCGTGAAGATCATGAACAACACTTGAGGCTGATACTCCAAAAGCTTCGTGAGAACAAGTTATATGCCAAGTTGAAGAAATGCAAGTTCTGGCTTGAGGAAGTAGCATTTCTTGGGCACGTGATATCCAATCACAGAATATCTGTTGACCCGACAAAGATTAAAGCAATTCAAAGCTGGGAGCAACCTAAATAAATTATTGAAGTACGTAGATTTCTCGGCTTAGCTGGTTATTATCGGAGATTTGTAGAAGGGTTTTCTCGAATCGCTACTCCCTTAACTCAGCTGACTCGAAAAGATACAAAATTCGGTTGGAGAGAAGAATGTGAGAAGAGTTTTCAAGAACTCAAGAGAATACTCATTTCAAATTTTGTTCGACAATACCATCCGCCGGAGGATTTGTCATCTCTGATGATGCTTCAAGCAAAGGTTTAGGATGTGTTCTCATGCAACATGGGAAAGTCATAGCCTGCGCCTCACGACAACTCAAAGAATATGAGAGGAATTATCCTATTCATGATCTAGAGTTGGCAGTTGTTGTCTTCGCACTAAAAATTTGGAGGCATTACTTGTATGGGGAGAAAGTAGAGATCTATACGGATCATAAAAGCCTCAAATATTTCTTCACCCAAAAGGAACTCAACATGCGGCAACGATGTTGGCTTGAACTATTGAAAGATTATGATCATACTATTCAATACCATCCTGGAAAAGTGAACGTGGTTGCTAACACGTTGAGTAGAAGATCATATGCGAGTACGAGTCTGATATTGTCAACGCAAAGGCCCATTTTGTATGACTTGCAAAGGATGGAGATAGAGTTAAAGACTCCAGGGACCCACATGATGATGGCAAATATACGAGTAGAACCGACTTTAATCGATAAAGTTAAAGTTGCTCAAGCTACAGACCTGGAGCTGATGCATATGAAGAAGAAAGTGCAAGAAGGTTCTATCCCGGAAGAAGGAATCGATGAAGAAAGAATACTTAGAGTCAACTCCAGACTTTGTGTTCCTAACGACCCTGATTTAAAGTATAAAATCATGATGGAGGCGCACAACACACCGTTTGCAATCCATCCTGGGAGTACCAAAATGTATCGTGATCTTCGACATACATTTTGGTGGAGTAATATGAAGAGAGAGATCGCGGAGTTTATCTCAAGGTGTTTAAATTGTCAACGTGTCAAGGCGGAGCATCAAGTGCCAAAAGGTCTATTACAACCACTTGAAATTTTAGAATGGAAGTGGGAGCACATTACCATAGATTTCGTTACTGTTCTTCCCAAGGTTTCTCAAGACTTAGATGCAATTTTGGTCATTGTTGATAGATTGACCAAGTCTGCTCATTTCTTACCTATACGAGAAACTTATTCACTTGAACGTCTTGCTCATATATATGATGAGATTATAAGACTGCATGGTATGCCAATATCCATAGTTTCTGATCGAGACCCAAGATTCACTTCACGATTTTGGGTTAGTTTGCAAAAAAGCTATGGGCACGGATTTATGATTTAGTTCGGCATATCACCCTCAGACGGACGGGTGGTCAGAGAGGACTATTCAAACTCTTGAGAATCTATTAAGACTCTGTGTCCTTGACTTCAAAGGAAGTTGGGACAAGTTCTTGCCATTAGTGGAATTCTCCTACAACAACAGTTATCAACCAAGTATCGGCAAGGCTCCATTTGAGGCGTTGTATGGAAGAAAGTGTCATTCTCTAGTATGCTGGGATGAAGTGGGTGAAACAACGTTGTTGGGACAGGAATTGGTACGCATGACTACGGAAAAGA
Organism: Panax quinquefolius; assembly: GCA_020205615.1. Taxonomy (NCBI): domain Eukaryota; kingdom Viridiplantae; phylum Streptophyta; class Magnoliopsida; order Apiales; family Araliaceae; genus Panax; species Panax quinquefolius. The sequence continues at coordinate 11,048,799 of CM035159.1, forward strand.
TTCAAATGATCTGGTAACGTATAAAAAACCTCAAAAGATCGACAAAAGAGTTATGCTGATCTTCATCGAAAGGATGTGGAATTCAATGTTGGAGAACATGTGTTGTTATGTGTTGCTCCATGGAAGGGAGTTACGAGATTTAGAAAGAGAGGAAAGCTCAATCCTCGATTCATTGGCCCATTTAAAATCCTTGACCGAGTAGGAACTGTGGCCTATATACTCGTTTTACCGCCAAGTATGTCTTGTGTTCATAACATTTTTCACATATCCATGTTACGTAAATATGTGGAAGACCCGAACCACACTATTGAGTTAGAACCGGACGAAATAGCGGAAGATTTAACGTATGAAGAGGTTCCTGTTAAAATCTTGGATAAGAAGGAACATATTCTACGCTCCAAGGTTATACCTCAAGTCAAAGTTTTGTGGAGAAACCACGATGTTGAGGAAATGACCTGGGAGTTAGAATCTGAATAGAAATCAAGGTATCCTCACCTCTTCGACATACCAGGTATGTTCCCTAATTTCGAGGACAAAATTTCATAAGAAGGGGAGGTTGTAAGACCCCAACTTTTATGAATAAAGATGAATTTTCTATAAATATTATTTTTGAATATTAAGAAGTGAATTTGATATAATGTTATAGTTGTGGGTAATATTTATAAATTTTGCAAAGTACGCAAGTTGTTATATTATATTCGATTGGTCGGGGAATATTCGTTTTAACAGAAAATATTCGTACGACGGCACAATCATTGGTGGACCCCACAACAGAGTTATTGTCAGAATGAGAAAACGACAAAAATAACTTTTTATAAAATAACGACGAAAGTTTTACCGTTAACTGTTGAAATACCCGGTGTTAAAAGTGCAGTAATACGCGTGGTTGCATAGTAGCACATGGTATTGATTATTGATGCTTACGTGAGAAGTCACTCAGTTTTGTTTAATTATTGCTACAGTAATTACTGCATAGTATCTCACGTTATTTGATTCAATTATTTTCGATATTTTTTATATTATTAAATCAATAATTGAGACGATACAGTTATTCATATTATTATTTGCAATATCGACGATGTCTAGAAAGTTACATCGAGGAGAGGTTTGGTCACCTAATCTTGGCGCGCCCTATAGGGAGAAATCCTTATTCGAAAGCCCCTCTTTCACAGGAATGATCGGTTGTTAAATATTGCGAATAATAATAATGATGAATAAATGTTGTTAAAAATATTGAAGGAATTTTTATGAAGTATTTGATGTAAATTTTTGCTTATTTTATGGACCCTCATTTACCTATTTTTCAAAATAATCGGTAGAAGATTATTCATTATATATATTATATGGGATCCACCTGTGATGGTGATATGTTGGTGGAGGGAACATATGGGGCCCACTTTGGAAGAAAAGAAATTGTGTGGGGAGGAAAATGAAATGGAATCACGGGATGTAAGAAAGAAAAAGAGATGAAATGGTAATGGTGGAAAAAGGAGTACTATATATATATGTTAATTAGTCACATGATTTTGGAAATAGGGGAGAGGGAAGTATGTGTATGTTGGAGGGAGTTGTAATATTATTATTATTATAAGTTTTGTTTTTTTATGAAATTTTTTTATATATTATATTTTATTGAATATTATATTAATAAATTGTAGGAAAAAAAAAAACACGCGTAAGAAATTTTCTTCCGCCCGTGAGTTTTCGACTGAAATCCTACTGTTGCATCCGTGATTTTGCAAATAGTATCTTTTCTATTCTCCTATAAATAGGATTCTTAGTTAGAATTGAAAATCACACCAGAATCAGATAATTCTTCTTCTATAATATTGAGCTTATTTCTTTCGAGTTTTAGAAAGCTTTGAGCGCACGTAGAAAATAGTATAAGTTTTCTTCAAGAATATCCCCGCCCTACCAGTCGGAATACTTATTTTTTTTAAGGTAAGGGGTATTATTTATTTCATATTTTGAAGAGATATTATTTTTCGTATTCGTATGAATATTATTTTTCGTTCAATATTTGTAAGGAATATCATCTTCGTTCAATATTCGTAGGATTATTATTTTCGTTCAACAGTCGTAAGGGGTATTATTTATTTCATATTCGCTTACGATATTATTTTTCGTATTTGTAAGAAATTTTATATCGTTCAATATTCGCAAGAAATATTATATTCGTTTAATATTCGTAAGAAATATTATATTCGTTTAATATTCATAAGAAATATTATATTCGTTTAATATTCGTAAGGTATATTATATTCGTTTAATATTCGTAAGGAATATTATTTTCGTTCAATGATTGTTGTAAGGGATATTTTTTTTTTAGTATTCATATGAAATAATATTTTCTTCCATACTCTATAGTATGTAAGTAATATTATTTCGCTTTGATTTTGAATTCTACACTCATTTTGTTAAAGTTTTGGATTCTATACTCCATGAAATTAGTAGAATATCCTTAATATTTGCGCTTCATCTAGTATCTTTTATGAAAATATTATTACGAGCATTCTTGATAAGTTTTAACTTTTCATGCGAGTACTATTCATTTAGATTACTATCTCAAGAAGTACTATTTACTTGGTCTTTATTCACTCGGGTACTATTCACCCGGGGAACTATTCATGACAAAAATTGATTTCTTTTCTGTCCAAATCATTTTTGATATAATATTATTCTTGAATTTTTCTCCATAAAGTAGTATTATGTTGATAATTTGGACATTATTGAATTCTGGATAAATTAAATTATAAATCTTTAAAAATTTATCCTATGCTTTCTTTTAATTAAATTCTTATATCATTGTCATCATCCTCATGTTTATATTATGATGAAAGTCATCTGTGGCCCGTAGTGCATAGATGGACTTGGTATGATTTTGACCATGGATTATTCGGTATAATCATGATCGTAATGTTATAAATGATGTGGTAAAAGTCCTCATTGGCATGTAGTGCATTGATGGACAGTTGGTTGCATGATCATGACCAATTATGAAAACACGAATATCCTTGGCCCGTAGTGCATGGATAATTCCTGGTCGTGATACTAATGAATATCCTTGGCCATAGTGTAGGGGTGATTCGATGATGTGGATTATTTATTAAGCTGAGTCTCAGCGATAAATTGATGATAAGCTTTTTAAATCATAGAAGATAGTAGATTTTATGTTCTACTTGACTCTTCTAATGGATTGCTTGTTCCGCTGCAGTTAAACTTGATGTTTATTAAATTTTATCAGTTTACCACTGTTGAAGGCTAACGATAATTTATTCTGCATTATCTTAGTCATAATATTTCTTACTGGGCTAGTTGAGCTCACCCTTTGCGTTCATTGTTCTCTTCAGGAAATTAGAATATAGCTGGGACTAGTCGGAGAACGGAGTGATGGTCCGAGATAGTGCATTAGTAGTCCTCACTATTCTGTGAAATAGTGTGTTAATAATTGTAATAATATTGAATTTGAGTTTGGATATTGTCTAGAAGACAATATTTGTATCAAAACTCACAGCTTATGTTTGGTCGTGCTTTACACGATAGTTGTATAATTAAGATGTATTTGAATTTTGTACCATGTATTTGGCGACCTAAGATGGGTGATGTATACCTATTTTGGGGGCGTCACATTCTCCTTGCCCCAAAGGCTTAATAGAACTTTTACTCAATATCCTTACCCCAAAGGCTAAAGATATTCAAATGTAATAACAATAATCATACCAATCTGTTGTCTATCTTTGCACTACGGGCCAAAGATATTCAACTATAAAACAATTGGTCATGATCATACCAATCAATTGTCTGTCAGTGCACTACGGCCAAAGACATTCAACTATGGTCATGATCCTACCAAACACATCATCGAATTATCCATGCACTACTGGCCAAGGATATTCGTTAGTATCACCAGTGGTCATGATCATGTCATACATCTATCCATCTTTGCACTACGGGCCAAAGCTATCAATCAACAGTTCGTCTTTGCACGTAAGCCAAAGATATAAAACTGTAAAATCAATAATCAATAGTCCATCTTTGCACTACAGACCAAAGCTATCAATCAACAGTTCGTCTTTACACGTAAGCCAAAGATATACAACTATAAAATCAATAATCAACAGTCCATCTTTACACGTAAGCCAAAGATATACAATTGTAATACTAATAATCAACAGTCCATCTATGCACTACGGGCCAAAAATGACTTTCGTTACAATATAAGCATGAGGATGATGACAATGATATAAGCATCAATCAAACGAAATCAAGGACAAATATTAAATATTTTTAATTTATCCAGAGTTTAAAAATGTCCAAATTGTCAACATGATACTACTTTGTGGAGTAAAATTTAAAAATAATATTCACGTATCAAAAATAATTTGGACAAAAAAGAATCAATTTTTCGTCGTGAATAGTACCCCATGAATAGTATTTCATAAATAGTACCCCCGTGAATAGTACTTCGTGAATAGTACCCCGTGAATAGTACCGTATTTATGAATAGTGTCCATAAATAGTACCGTATATATGAATAGTGCCCATGAATAGTACTCCATGAATAGTACCGTATATATGAATAGTATCCATGAATAGTACCGTATGAATGAATAATACTGTATGAATAGAAATAACACCCGTTGCCTTAGTAGAAGACTGGATATTGTAATAGTGAAGTAGCAGAATACTCTTCTTCTTCCTCTCTATAGTTTCTCTCTCTATAGTTGCTATTGTGAGTCTTACTAAATTGGTGAGAATGACAGAAGAAATGAGCTTCTATTTATAGGAAAACATAGTTTCGATAATTGCACGTTTAGTGGATCGACTTATTACAGTTTAGTACCTTTATCTTTACCTCCATTTTAAATTTAGTCCTTCAATTATTATCAATCTTGCACAACCTCCCCTAATAGTACATGCATATGAACCAATAGTTACATGCATGTGAACTAATAGCAATTAATTGCTCATTTATCTGAATAATTACCCGTTTGGTCAATTTAACATCCAGAAATCAACTATTATCGAAATAAATGTCGATTTTCACTAACACTAATAATCCTAACACAATAGAAATAATTTTATCAACAATTTCATCTTTAAAATTTTTGAAGTTTGACTTTTTCTAAAAAAGTCAACTGTTGACTTTTTGACCAAAAAGTCAACCCCGATAAATTTTGTGTTTATAGTTTATTTTTACTAACTTCATCGTCCCGGACTCAAATATCTCGTCCGCGTCTCTAAATTCAACTCCGAACTCAAATTCAATTTTTAATAACATTCATCATTAATATTATAACTCACAATATTAACAACCAGATCATTCCTAGGAAAGAAGGGGCTTTCCGATAAGAATTTCTCCCTATTGGCGCGCAATTAGGTGACCAAACCTCTTTCCTTGACAGAATTTTCTAGACATCGTCAATAATGCAAAATATTGTGATAATGATTGAATCAATAACTTGAGATACTATGCAATAATTACTGTGGAAATAATTGAAATAAACTGAGTGACTTCTCACGTAAGCATCAATAATCAAAGATATTATACAATATCGTGTGCTACTATGTAACCACGCGTATTACTGTACTTTTATCACCGATTATTTTATGACAACTTTCTTACTTTGAAATTTTTTTACATATCGCCCTTAACTTTAACCTTTTATCAATTTAACCATTTACTAAATAGAATAATAATTATAAAAAATTGAATACTTGTATTTCATAAAATTTAGGGTCTTACAACCTCCCCTCCTTATGAAATTTCGCCTTCGAAATTTACGTACTTGGTAGTTCGAAGAGATGAGAATACCTTGCTTTCTTTTCAGATTGTACCTTCTCGATTATTTCCTCTGTATCATGATTTTCCCATTGCTCATCTCCTGTATTTCAGATATCATACTAGAATACATCTTCAAAATAAAGGTTAATTGACATGTCATATATTATCCCTATATTCTGACTGATCAATTAAATAACAAATAAGCTTAGGTAGGTTATACTAGCGAAGGATTACCCGTCTCTCCCCTCCTAGTTCAAGTCTCACATCTTAGTCAGGGATCATATCCCTAAGCTATAATACCAACTGTGACACCCCCAAAATAGGTATACATCACCCATTCTGAGTTGCCAGATATATGGTACAAAATACAAATACAAACTTAATTATACAACATGATCTGAGAGTTTTAACACGAATATTGTCTCATATATAATATCCAAACTCAAATGAAGTCCTTATTACAATTATTATCATAGTATTTTATAAATTAGTGAGGACTACTACAGCCACCATCTCGGACCGTTACTCCATTCCCCGACTAGTCCCGGCTACGTTCTCATTTCCTGAAGAGAACAATAAAAGCAAAAGGGTGAGCTCAACTAGCCTAGTAAGAAATATTATGACTAAGATAATTCATTTATCAATAGCCTTCATCAAAATAAATCAGAGATTTAGAACATATGGCAGATAATAAAAGTTTTTAACCATAATTGCAGCGGAATCAACAATTAATTAGAAGAGTCAAATAGAACATAATGTCTACTATCTCCTCCAATTTAAAAGTCCATCGTTAAATTTCATTCCTGTAATACTCATCAACAGTTCTTTATTGTACCCAAGACAAAGAGAACTTTCATCACCTATCTTCACCTGAACCACTAAAGATTATAGTTAAATTCACAATTCATATTTATAATTATGTAAATCAACAGTTTTTCCTTTCCCCAAAGGCTCAATAGAATGTTTACTCAATATCCTTACCCCAAAGGCTAAAGATATTCAAATGTAATAACAATGATCATACCAATCAGTTGTATATCTTTGCACTACGGGCCAAAGATATTCAACTGTAAAACCAATGGTCATGATCATACCAATCAATTGTCTGTCAGTGTACTATGACCAAAGACATTCAACTATGGTCATGATCTTACCAAACACATCATTGAATTATCCATGCACTACTGGCCAAGGGTATTCGTTAGTATCACCAGTGGTCATGATCATGTCATACACCTATCCATCTTTGCACTACGGGCCAAAGCTATCAATCAATAGTTCGTCTTTGCACGTAAGCCAAAGATATACAACTGTAAAACCAATAATCAACAGTCCATCTTTGCACGTGAGCTAAAGATATACAATTGTAAAACCAATAATCAATAGTCTATCTATGCACTACGGGCTAAAGATGACTTTCGTTACAATATAAGCATGAGGATGATTACAATGATATAAGCATCAATCAAACAAAATCAAGGATAAATATTAAATATTTTTAATTTATCCAGAGTTTAAAAATGTCTAAATTGTCAACATTATACTACTTTGTGGAGTAAAATTCAAGAATAATATTCACGTATCAAAAATAATTTGGACAGAAAAGAATTAATTTTTCGTCGTGAATAGTACCCCATGAATAGTACTTCATGAATAGTACCCCCATGAATAGTACTTCATGAATGTACTTCGTGAATAGTACCCCATGAATAGTACCATATTTATGAATAATGCCCATGAATAGTACCATATATATGAATAGTGCCCATGAATAGTACTCTGTGAATAGTACCGTATATATGAATAGTACTGTATGAATAGAAATAACACTCTTTACCTTAGTAGAAGACTAGATACTGCAATAGTGAAGTAGTAGATTATTCTTCTTCTTCCTCTCTATAGTTTCTCTCTCTATAGTTGCTCTTGTGAGTCTTAGGGAATTGATGAGAATGAAAGAAGAAATGATCTTCTATTTATAGGAAAATATAGTTTCGATAATTGCACGTTTAGGGGCTCGACTTATTACAGTTTAGTACCTTTATCTTTGCCTCTATTTTTAATTTAGTCCTTCAAGTATTATCAATCTTGCACAACCTCCCCTAATAGTACATGTATGTGAACCAATAGTTTCATGCATGTGAACAAATAGTTATTTGCATGTAAACTAATACTACCTCCGTCCCACAATAAGTGATTTTTTAGCTTAAATCACACATACCAATACATAAGCTAAAATGACAAAAATATCCTTAATATAATTTCTTTGGAGTTGAAGAGTTAATGAGTGTCATTTAATTGAATTGATTTTTTGTTTTCTGCTCAGCCCAAAAACATTATTTTCTCTTTCTTCAACTTTTCTACTTCCTAATTTTTTTTTCTGCCAACTCTTCAAGTCTTCACATAATACTTCTCCCACCATAACTTCACTGCATCTTTTGGTTTATTTGTTTCTCTTCTCTTTCAGTGAATTCCATTTGGTTGATTCTCAGTGACCCCAACAGAGGCCATGGCTCCAAGGAAAAGAATTCGAACTCCATTGGCTGAAATAGATGTCAATGTGGATCTTGATATTGATTCTAATGTTGGACAACAAGAAGAAGAACCATTTTGTCTTCCAGATCTTAATATAATTATAGAAGAATATCCTTATTGGAAAGCCCCATCTTTCCTGGGAACGGCCTGGTTGCCAGTATTGTGATTCTGTAATTATTTGTGAATAATTAATTATTGATTTATATGATAAGAAAAATATTCATTTTATGTGGATATAGATGGAGAAAATTTTAAAATGACAGTTGTTGAAAAATTGATATTTTATCTTTTCTGATAAATAATTCATTTAAATATATTATTATATTTTAATAATATAATAATGGTGATATTTTTACAATGAATGTGGGATATATGAGTATATGAGGAGGAGGAGTATTTTTGTTACTAAAAATAATTAAAACATGTTTTTTATGTTCGTGGACCCCATTTCTTGACTGAAATTTGATTATAGCCTGTAAAATCGTCCGTATGTAGATTTCGATCAACTTCGGCTTGGAATTTGGAAAAACTTTCTTCTGCAAAGTTGTAGATAATTAAATTTTCTATGGAATGGACATAAGATGCGAATTTTTCTGAAAAAAGGGCTATTTATTATGAGGTATTGAAGTTTCAGAATAATTGATTTTTGAAGTTTTAAATATTTTTTAAAAGAAAAACATTTTTTCAATTGTGGGCATGTGTTAAATGGTTGAAATCAGCTGGTAAGGTGTGCGTAGGAATAAGTTTTGAAAATATTATTAATTTATTAAATTTTTTGCTTTGGTGTTTTAAGCATTTTCCTATAAATAGGGTGCTTAGGTTAGAATTGAAAATCACACCAGAAACTGAAGTTTTCTCTCTCTATATTATCGAGCTTATTCTTGTGAGTATTTTGATACTTTGAGTGTTTTTATACGGTGCATGTTCCTTCAGCGTTATATCTGATATTCCAGCTAAAAGTACTATTCTTTTCGAGGTAAGGGATATTTTTTTTTATAAATGAAATTATTTCCTTCAATATCATTATGATGGAATATTGGAAAGATTTTTCTTGTGAAATTCTTGTCTTTCAGTGTTGGGGTTACTATTCACGTATACAACATTATTCACGTATACGACACTATTCACGAATACAACACTATTCACAAAAAAATTAAATTTTTGTTTTTTGTCCAAAATATCTATTATGGATACTAGCTTTGATTGTATCCATGTTTTGATCATTCTTGAATTTTACTTCACTATGGTTATTTATGAAGTATATTTGAACTTGGACTGTTTAAAGTACGAATCCTTATTATTTGTTCTTTTTGTTTCATTGGATTCGTTTTCTTTAAAATATTTTTCATCATCCTCAGCCCTAAATGATGATATTACTGAATGTCTTTGGCCTGTAGTGCAAAGATGGTTGATTTTCTTATGAATATCTTTGGCCCATAGTGCAAAGATGTACAAGTGTTGAGATGAACATGACCAACTGATGAATATCTTTGGCCTGTAGTGCAAAGATGAATATTTGATTCAAGATGTATATTGATTGATGTTACAGGGATAAAATATTGATGATGGACTTTTAAATTCATAGATTATAGTAGATTTCATTCTCTACGTAACTCATCTATGAATTATTATTTTCGCTGCAAATATTGATCTGAAACTTGTTGTCTATTGTATTTTATCAGATTTTTCCCTGTTGAAGACTAACGATAATTTGTTCTATATTATCTTAGTCATAATATTCTTTACCGGGATAGTTGAGCTCACCCTTTTCCTTTTTGTTCTATTTTTCTTCTCAGGAGGCGAGAATGTAGCGAGTTCTAGTCGGGGTGTGGAATGATGGTTCTAGAGAGTTGTTTTAGTATTCCTCACCATTTTTGTAAAATAATGTATTAATAATTGTAATGAGGACTTATTTGAGTGTTGATATTGTCTAGAAGACAATATTTATTTTTAAACTCACAGTTTATGTGTTGTCGTATTTTGCACGATAATTGTATTAATAAAGTTGTAGTTGTTTCTGTACCATGTATTTGGCGACTCAGAATTGGTGTTGTATACCTATTTTGGGGGAGTCACAATATTAACAACTAGATCATTCCCAAGAAAGAGGGGAATTTCCGATAAGGATTTCTCCCTATTGGCGCGCAATTAGGTAACCAAACCCCTTTCCTCGACAGAACTTTCTAGACATCGTCAATAATGCAAATAATAATATGAATAACTTTTTCGTCTCAATTATTGATTTAATAAGGGAAAAAACACCTTTACCTCACAGTGGTTGTCGTGTTTTAAGCAATTATACGATACATTAAAAAATTCAATTGGCCATTGTGGTTTTAAAATGCTTAATCAGCCATTCGTCAATTTTGCTCACGGACGTTAAGAGATTCCTCATTAGCAGCCTCGTACCAACTTCTCCTACCTTTACCCCATTGTGTTCGTCGAGTTGTAAGCATTGAGCCACTGTACTTTTAAAAAAAAATGCAAATAATCAGACACACGTGGATATGGTATGCAAATGTTAGAAATGAGGTAAAAAATATTTATAATATATATAATATTAATAAAAATTTATATTATAATATTTATAATATGTATGTTTTATTTTAAAAATAAAAATTAAAATACTTCTATGTTTTAAAATACTTATAAAATTTTAAAAAAAAAAATACTTTTATTTTTAAATTTTTTTTATTTTAAAAGTATTTTTATTTTTATTTTTAGGTCTGAAAAAAGAAAGAAAATAAAAAATAAAAGTATTTTTATTTTAAAAATTTTATAAGTATTTTAAAACATAAAAGTATTTTTATTTTAAAAATAAAACATACATATTATAAATATTATAATATTAATTTTTAAACATACATATTAAAAATAAAACTACTTTTTATTTTAAAAATTTTATTTTTAAAAGTCTTTTCTTTTTATTTTAATACATAAAAGTATTTTTATTTTTATACATAAAAGTATTTTTATTTTTTTTATTTTAAAATAAAATATACATATTATAAATATTATAATATTAATTTTAAACATACTTATTAAAAATAAAAATACTTTAATTTTTAAAATATTTTTATTTTAAATTTTATAAGTATTTTAAAACATAAAAGTATCTTTATTTTTATTTTAAAATAAAACATACATATTATAAATATTATAATATTAATTTTTATTAATATTATATATATTATAAATATTTTCTACCTCATTTTTAACATTTGCATACCATATCCACGTGTGTCTAATTATTTGTATTTTTTTAAAAGTACATTGGCTCAATACTTACAACTTAACGAACATGATGCGGTAAATGTAGGAGAAATTGGCTGACTGGCTTGCCACGTAGGAATTTCTTAACTCCCGTGAGCAAAATTTGACAAAATGGCTTGATTAAGCATTTTTAAAAACCACAAAGTAATAATTGAATTTTTTAAAGCATACGATGGCTAATTGCTTAAAACACGATAAACCACATAAAAGGTAAAGTCTTTTTCCCAATATTTAATAATATAAAATATTGTGACAATAATTAAATTAATAATGTGAGATACTATGCAACAATTACTGTGGCTGTGACGCGCCCAAAATAGGTATACATCACCCATCTTGAGTCGCCAAATACATGGTACAAAATTCAAATACAACTTATTATACAACAGTCGTGTAAAATACGACAAAACATATGCTATGAGTTTTAATACAAATATTGTCATCTAGACAATATCCACACATAATTGAGTCCTCATTACATTTATTATAACACTACTTAACAGAATAGTGAGGACTACTAATGCTATTATCTAGACCGTCACTCCGTTCCCCGACTAGTCCCTGCTACGTTCTCATTTCCTGAATAGAACAATGAAAGTAAAAGGGTGAGCTCAACTAGCCCAGTAAGAAATATTATGACTAAGATAATACAGAATAAATTATCGTTAGCCTTCAACAGTGTTAAACTAATACAATATAACAAACATCAAGTTTAACTGCAGCGGAATAAACAATCCATTAAAAGAGTCAAGTAGAGAATAAAATCTACTATCTTTTATGATTTAAAAGGTTTTTCATCACTTTTATCGCTGGGACTTAGCTTAATAAATAATCCACATCATCCCTGCACTACGACCAAGGATATTCATTAGTATCACAACCACAAATTTTCCATGCACTACGGGCCAATGATATTTGCGTATTCATCAATGGTCATGATCATGCCAACAACTGTCCATCAATGCACTACGAGCCAATGAAGACTTTTACCACATCATTTGTAACATTACGGTCATGATTATACCGAATAATCCCTGGTTATAATCATACCAAGTCCATCTATGCACTATGTGCCACGATGACTTTTAACATAATATAAAAACATGAGGATGATGATAATGATATACGAATTCAATAAAACAAGTTCAAGAATTAATTTATCCAGGAACTAATAACGTCCAAATTGTCAACATGATACTTCTTTGTAGAGTAAAATTCAAGAATGCTCAGAAGAATATTTACATGAAAAGATACTGATGAAGCGCAAATATCAAGGATATTCCACTAATTTCATGGAGTATAGAAGTCAAAACTTTAACCAAATGAATATAATAAAGAATGGAATAACAAAAGAAATCACCAGGCATGCGATAGACCACACAGACAAGTTATTCTAATAAAATAATAAATAACGGAACGAGGACATGCGTAAACGCACAGACAGGATATTCCAACAAAATAATAAATAACGGAACCAGGTCAGGCGAAATTCGCACCGACAGGATGTTCTAATAGAATAATAAATAACGGAACTAGGTCATGCGTAAACGCACGCATGTGATGTTCAAAATGTAATAATAAAGAATGGAATAATGTAAGAATTTCACCATGTATGTAGTATTGCCGCATGTACAAAAGTTATTCCAACATAATAATAAAGAATGGAATAACACAAGAATTTCACCAAGTATGCTGTACTTCGCATAGACAGATTATTCCAACATAATAATAAATAATATAATAAAATAATTTCTTTTCATGAAGATGAAAGAAAGAAATAATACCCCTTACGAGTACAACAAATAATATCCCTTACCTTAGAGCAACTGGATATAGGAGTAGTGAAGTAGCAGAATACTTTTCTTCTTTCTCTCTATAGTTTCTCTCTCTAGAGTTTCATTGAATTCGTAAGAAATAATGAAGGAATGAGCTTCTATTTATAGGAGAATGGACTGAATAGTAACTAATTCCTGAACGGCCCAGATTGATTTACTTTTAAATGGATGGTCCAGATTGGTTTACTATAAAATATTCTAATAAAACAAAATCTTTTAAATAAAATATAATATATTCTATTTATAATCTAATAAAACGAATAACTTTATAAAAGTATTCTGTTTTATATAAAAAGATTTTATTATGCAAAACATTATGCATGCACTATGCAAACACTATGCATAATAAAATATAATATATTCTATTTATAGTCTAATAAAACAAATAACTTTATAAAAGTATTCTGCTTTATAAAAAGATTTTACTATGCAAAATACTATGCATAAGAGAATATAATATATTCTATTTATAGTCTAATAAAACGAATATCTTTATAAAAGTATTCATTTTATATATAAAAGTTTTTCTATTTTATTACATTAATAATACTAATAAAACAAAACTTCATCATCATTATTATAATTCACACTATTAATCGACTGTGTCGCTCCTGTGAAAGAGGGGCTTTCCAATAAGGATTTCTCCCTATCATGCCGCAATTAGGTGACCAAACCTCTCCTCGCGTAACTTCTAGACATCGTTAATATTGCAAATAATAATATTAATAACTTCGTCGTCTCAATTATTGATTTAATAATATATAAAATATCGACAATAATTGAATTAATTAAAGTGAGTTACTATGCAACAATTACTGAAGCAATAATTGAACAAAACTGAGTGAATGCTCACGTAAGCATCAATAATCAATACTGTGTGCTACTTTGCAACCACGCATGTTCTTGTACTTTTAACAGCGGGTGTTTCAACAGTTAATGATAAAACTTCCGTCCTTATTTTCATAAAATATTTTTGTCGTTTACTCAATCCGACAATAATTTCGTTGTGGGGTCCACCAATGATTGTGCCGTCATACGAATATTCCTTGTTAAAACGAATATTCCTCGACCAATCGAATATTATATAACAACTTCATGACTTTTGCAAAATTTATAACTATTACCCACAACTATAACATTATATCAAATTCATTCCATAATATTCAAAAATGATAAATATAGAAAATTCATCTTTATTCATAAAAGTTGGGGTCTTACAATCTCCCCTTCTTATGAAATTTCGCCCTCGAAATTAGGGTACGTACCTGGTATATCGAAGAGGTAAGGATACCTTGATTTCATTTCAGATTCTAACTCCCAGGTCATTTCCTCAACATCGTGGTTCCTCCATAAAACTTTGACTTGAGGTATAACTCGAGCGTAGAATATGTTCCTTCTTATCAAAGATTTGAACAGAACCTCTTCATACGTTAAATCTTCCGCTATTTCGTCCTGGTTCTAACTCAATAATGTGGTTCAGGTTTTTCACATATTTACGTAACATGGATATATGAAAAACGTTATGAACACGAGACATACTTGGCGGTAAAGCGAGTCTATAGGCTACAGTCCCTACTCGATCGAGGATTAAAAATGGGTCGATGAATCGAGGATTGAGCTTTCCTCTTTTTCCAAATCTCGTAACTCCTTTTCATGGAGCAACACGTAACAACACATAATCTCCAATATCGAATTCCACGTCCTTTCGATGAAGATCAACATAACTCTTTTGTCAGTCTTGCGAGGTTTTTATACGTTGTCGGATCGTTTGAATCTTTTCCGTAGTCATACGTACTAACTCCGGTCCCAAAAATGTTGCTTCACCCACCTCATCCCAGCATACTGGATGAACGACACCTTCTTCCATACAACGCCTCGAATGGAGCCATGCCAATACTTGTTTGATAACTGTTGTTGTAAGAAAACTCCACCAATGGTAAGAACTTGTCCCAACTTCCCTTGAAGTCAAGGACACAGAGTCTTAATAAATCTTCAAGAGTTTGAATAGTCCTCTCTCGATTGTCCGCGTCGTCTCGAGGATGATATGCCGAACTAAATCATAAACCGCGCCCATAGCTTTTTTTATAAACTAACCCAAAATCGTGAAGTGAATCTTGGGTCTCTATCGTAAACTATGGATACCGGCATACCATGCAATCTTACAATCTCGTTTATGTACATACGAGCAAGACGCTCAAGTGTATAAGTTTCGACAGTAAGAAATGAGCAGACTTGGTCAATCTATCAACAATGACCCAAATTGCATATATGCCTTGAGAAACCTTGGGAAGACCAGTAACGAAATCCATGGTAATGTGTTCTCACTTCCATTCTAGAATTTCAAGTGGTTGAATGGACCTTTTTGTACTTGATGCTCGCCGACTCGTTGACAAGTTAAACACCTTGAGATAAACAACGCTTATTTCTCTCTTCATATTGCCCCACCAAAATGTATGTCGAAGATCATTATACATTTTGGTACTCCCCAGATGGATTGTAAAGCGGTGTGTTGTGTCAGGCGCTCCATCATGATTTTATACTTTAACTCGGGATCGTTAGAACACAAAGTCCGGAGTTGACTCAAGTATTCCTTCTTCATCGATTCTTGCTTCCCAAGATAACACCTTCTTGTACTTTCTTCCTCATATGCATCACTCCATATCTCGTAGCTTGGAGCAACTTTAACTTTATCGATTAAAGTCTGGTTCTACTCAGATATTTGCCATCATCACGTGGGTCCCCTCGGAGTCTTTATCTCTATCTCCATCCTTTGCAAGTCATACAAAATGGGCCTCTGCGTTGACAATATCGCACTCATACCCGCATATGATCTTCTACTCAATGCGTGCCACTACTACCACGTTTACTTTTTCCAGATGGTATGGATGGTATGATCATAATCTTTCAATAGTTCAAGCCAACGTCGCTGTCGCATGTTGAGTTCCTTTTGAGTGAAGAAATATTTGAGGCTTTTATGATCCGTAAAGATCTCCACTTTCTCCCCATACAAGTAATGCCTCCAAATCTTTAGTGCAAAAACAACAGCTGCCAACTCTAGATCATGAGTAGGATAATTCCTCTCATATTCTTTGAGTTATCGAGAAGCATAGGCTATGACTTTCCCATGTTGCATGAGAACACATCCTAACCCTTTGCCTGAAGCATCACTGTAGATGACAAATCCCTCCGAGCCAGATGGTATTGTCAGAATAGGTGCTGAAATGAGTCTCCTCTTGAGTTCTTGAAAACTTCTCTCACATTCCTCGTTCCAACCGAATTTTGTATCTTTCCGAGTCAGCTGAGTTAAGGGAGTAGCAATTCGAGAAAAAACCCTTCTATGAATCTCCGATAATAACCAATTTAAGCCGAGAAAGCTACGATTTTGGTCATCGATTTAGGTTGCTCCCAAACTTTGAATAGCTTCAATCTTTCTTTGGGTCAACAGATATTCCATGACTTGATACCACGTGCGTGCCAAGGAATGTTACTTCTCAAGTCGTAACTCGCATTTCTTCAACTTGGCATAAAGCTTATATTCACGAAGCTTTTGAAGTATCAGCCTCAAGTGTTGCTCATGATCTTCATGGCTTTTGGAATAAATAAGGATGTCATCAATAAAGACGACCACAAAGTGATCCAAATATTTCTTGAATACTCGGTTCATCATATCCATGAAGCAAAGAGGAGCATTAGTCAATCCAAAAGATATGACTAAGAATTCATAATGCCTGCATCGAAGTTCCGAAAGCCGTCTTTGGAATGTCATCTGCTCTAATCTTCAATTGGTGATATCCAAACGAAGATCAATCTTTGAAAAGAATTTGGTGCCTTGCAACTGGTCAAACAGGTCATCAATACGTGGCAATGGGAACCTATTTTTTATGGTGACATAATTCAACTCCCGATAATCAATACAAAGTCGCATACTCCCGTCTTTCTTTTTCACGAATAGTAACAGAGAGCACCCCAAGGAGACGTACTTAGATTTAATGAAACCCAATGTTCAACAATTCGCGCATTGGGTCTTTAACTCCTAAAGTTCAATAGAGCCATTCGATATGGGCTTTGGAAATAGGTTTTGTACCGGGTTCAAGGTCGATACAAAATTCAATTTCACGCTACGGGGTAGGCCAGAAGTTCTTCGTGGAATACGTCAGAAATTTATTAACAATAGAAATATCATTCAAATCGACGTATTTTTGTTTAGATCCGTGATATGAGCTAAGAAAGCTTGACATCCGCTTTTTCAATAAACGAATAGCTTTATGGCTTGAGATGACGATGATTGATTTTAATGGTTTGGTTGCTTGAATTCACATAATAGGTTGGTTAGGAATATGAAAGCTAACAACCTTATTTAAAACAATTAATTTTTGCATGATGAGTAGTTAACCAATCAATCCCTAGAATTACGTCAAATGCAAGTATTTTCAATGAAATAAGATCAACAGGTAATGTGAGGGTACCAATTTGAACTAAACAAGACTTATAAATAGTGGACGTAATGAAGGTTTCTCCCAATGGAGTTTCAACAAATAAGTCAAAGTTCAATTTCTCCAGAGTCAAATTTAAATGTTGAGCGCAAGTAGGAGAAATAAAAGAATGGGTAGAACCGGTATCAAATAAGGTATATACTTCGCTAGAGTTTATGATAAGCTACCCATGATGACCTCATTCGGGTTCCTTGCTTTCTGGGAGGTCACGACAAACGCTCTCCCTTGCACTACTGGCTTTGAATTTTCTGGGATGTCCTTTGGTGCCTCCATCCTAGCTGAACTTGTCTTCGGTGAACAACAAAATTGGGCTAGTTGACCTTCTTTTCCATAATTATAATATGCTTTGGATGGCATCGCGCAGTTTGGACTGATGTGTCCCTCCCTTTCGCATTTGAAGCATATGATAGGTGGTCGTTCTCCTTCCTTAACAACGGATGCTGGTGCTGATGTCTTTCTATCATTGTTTAATCTCCTCTTCTTGAAATGTCCATTCTTATTATTTTGGCCATGATTACCACCGAAGTGGTTACCATTTCTAGCATGTTGATTCCCTCCACGCTTATTATTGTCACCGCTTCGATGACGATCAAGTATCACTAGTATTATCATTTTATTTACCGCTCTCTTTTGGTTGGGTTGACTCATTATCGCGCTCCAATAACTGAGCCCTATTAACAACATCTGAATACAAGCACAGTTTATGGGAGATAAGATATTGAAGTATCTCGGGTTTCAAACCTCTTAGAAACATTCGTATCATTCTCTCCTCATTATCAACCAAATGGGACACAAACCGGGACAACTCGACAAACTTGACTTCATACTGCGACACGGCCATGTTGTTTTGCTCCAGCTTGATTAACTCTACCTCTTTCATGTGATGAATACTTTTGGGAAAGTACTTGTCGTTGAATAATTCTTGGAACTTCTCCCAAGTCATCTTCAGTGCGGCAGGTTGAGTACGTTTTACAGATTCGCACCAGTAATCTTCTTCTGCACGCAAAATAAAGGTGGCAAAGGGAACCTTTTGCTCCTCGGAGCATCCCAGGACATCAAATATCTTGCAGATCTGCTTTATCCACGTCTCCGCCTTAAGTGGTTTTGGTTCTCCAAAAAACTCTAGTGGTCCACGTTCCTTGAACTGCTTAGCGGTGACCGTCCGAGAGTTGCCAGTGTTTCCACCAGCATTTTATACAGGAGCCACTCTTGCCTGATGTTACATGAATTGCATAAAGCCTCTGAACATTCCAGCGTTCATCATCTGGTCAGTGTTATTGTTTGCCTAAGGATTGTCGCCTTCCTGATGCACATTATCCTGATTATTGATCTGTGGAGACTCAACGGTCCTGTGCTCCATTGATGTTCTCAACATTCTCGGATGTCATTTTCAAATACTGCCACAAAACAAGGGTTAATTAACATATCACATATTATTCCTATACTCTGACCGACCAATTAAATACCAAATAAACTTAGGTAGGTCATACTAGTGAAGGAATTCCTCGTCTCTCCCCTCCTAGTTCATGTCTCACATCTTAGCTAGGGATCATATCCCTAAGCTTTGATACCAACTGTGATGCCCCCAAAATAGGTATACATCACCCATCTTGAGTCGCCAAATACATGGTACAAAATTCAAATACAACTTAATTATACAATAGTCGTGTAAAATACGACAAAACATATGATGTGAGTTTTAATATAAATATTGTCATCTAGACAATATCCACACTTACTTGAGTCCTCATTACATTTATTATCACACTATTTAACAGAATAGTGAGGACTACTAATGCTATTATCTCGGACCGTTATTCGCTCCCCGACTAGTCCCTCGCCACGTTCTCATTTCCAAGAGAACAATGAAAGTAAAAGGGTGAGCTCAACTAGCCCAAGAAGAAATATTATGACTAAGATAATACGTAATAAATTATCGTTAGCCTTCAACAAAATGTTAAACTAATACAATATAACAAACATCAAGTTTAATCTGCAGTTGAATAAACAATCCATTAAAAGAGTCAAGTAGAGAATAAAATCTACTATCTTTTATGATTTAAAAGGTTTTTCATCACTTTTATCACGGGACTCAAACTTAATAAATAATCCACATCATCCCCGCACTACTACTACCAAGGATATTCATTAGTATCACAACCACAAATTATCCATGCACTACGGGCCAAGGATATTCGTGTATTCATCAATGGTCATGATCATGCCAACAACTGTTCATTAATGCACTACGAGCCAATGAGGACTTTTACCACATCATTTGTAACATTACGGTTATGATTATACCGAATAATCCCTGGTCATAATAATACCAAGTCTATCTATGCACTATAGGCCACAGATGACTTTCAACATAATATAAACATGAGGATGATGACAATGATATACGAATTCAATAAAACAAGTTTAAGAATTAATTTGTCCAGGAACTAATAACGTCCAAATTGTTAACATAATACTTCTTTGTAGAGTAAAATTCAGGAATGCTCAGGAGAATATTTTCATGAAAAGATACTGATGAAGCGCAAATATCAAGGATATTCCACTAATTTCATGGAGTATAGAAGTCAAAACTTTAACCAACTGAATATAATAAAGAATGGAATAACAAAAGAAATCACCGTGCATGCGATAATCGCATGCATAAGTTATTCTAATAAAATAATAAATAACGGAACGAGGACACGCGTAAACGCACGCATGTGATATTCCAACAAAATAATAAATAACGGAACTGTGTCAAAGCGAAATCGCAAGATGATGGATGTTCCAAAAGAAAAATAAATAACGGAACCAGTCATGCGTAAATGCACGCATAGATGTGATGTTCCAATGTAATAATAAAGAATGGAATAATGTAAGAATTTCACCATGTATGCAGATCAAGATAGATGAAAGTTATTCCAACATAATAATAAAGAATGGAATAACACAAGAATTTCACCAAGTACGCGGTAGATCATGATGTATGCATTATTCCAACATAATAACAAATAATGGAATAATGTAAGTTCTCTTCATGAAGACGAAAGAAAGAAATAATACCCCTTACGAGTACAACAAATAATATCTCTTACCTTAGAACAATTGGATATAGGAGTAGTGAAGTAGCAGGATACTTTTTTTCTTTCTCTCTATAGTTTCTCTCTCTAGAGTTTCAGTGAATTCGTAAGAAATAATAAAGGAATAAGCTTCTATTTATAGGAGAATGGACCTGAATAGTAACTAATTCTCGAATGGTCCGTATTGATTTACTTTTTAAACAGATTTGCCTACAGATTGGTTTACTATAAAATATTCTAATAAAACAAAATCTTTTAAATAAAATAAAATATATTCTATTTATAATCTAATAAAACGAATAACTTTATAAAAGTATTCTGCATTTTATATAAAAAGATTTTATTATGCAAAACACTACGCAGCACTACGCAAACACTATGCATAATAAAATATAATATATTCTATTTATAGTCTAATAAAACGAATAACTTTATAAAAGTATTCTATTTTATATAAAAAGATTTTACTATGCAAAACACTATGCATAATGTAATATAATATATTCTATTTATAGTCTAATAAAATGAATAACTTTATAAAAGTATTACATTTTATATAAAAAAATTTTCATTTTATTACATTAATAATACTAATAAAACAAAACTCATCATCATTATTATAATTCACACTATTAATCGACTGTGTCGCTCCCAGAAAGAGGGGGCTTTCAATAAGGATTTCTCCCTATTGGCGCAATTAGGTGACCAAACCTCTCCTCGCGTAACTTCTAGACATTATTAATATTGCAAATAATAATATTAATAACTTCATTGCGTCTCAATTATTGATTTAATAATATATAAAATATCGACAATAATTGAATCAATTAACGTGAGGTACTATGCAATAACCATCAAGCAATAATTGAATAAAACCGAGTGAATTCTCACGTAAAGCATCAATAATCATTACCGTGTGTTACTACGCAACCACGCCGTATTCTCGCATTTCTTTTAACACCCGTGGTGTTTCAACAGTTAATGATAAAACTTCCGCCGTTATTTTCATAAAATATTTTTGTCGTTTACTCAATCTGACAATAATTCTGTTATGGGGTCCACTAATGATTGTGTCATCGTACGAATATTTCCTGTTAAAACGAATATTCTCCGACCAATCAAATATTATATAACAACTTGCGTAGTTTGCAAAATTTATAACTATTACCCACAACTATAACATTATATCAAATTCATTCCATAATATTCAAAAATGATAAATATAGAAAATTCATCTTTATTCATAAAAGTTGGGGTCTTACAGTGGCAATAGTTGAAATAAACTGAGTGACTTCTCACGTAATTATCAATAATCAAAGATCTTTGCATAATCTGATTGTGTTACTATTATGCAATCACGCCAGACATCGTATTTTTTTATCACCGATTATTTTATGACAACTTTCTTACTTTGAAAAATTATCACATATCACCCTTAACTTTAACCTTTTGTCAATTTAACCACTTACTAAATAGAATAATAATTATAAGAAAATTGAATACTTTCATTTCATAAAATCCGGGGTCTTACATAAAAGAGGTGTAATCGATTGATGTTCATATGTCAAATTTAGCGTATTTTCGTTGAAATATTTCTTCGGGAATTCCGTCGGATATACAGGCATCGGGATTAATTCCGTCAAAAATTCAGTCAAAAATATTTAAAATCGACAAAATAATGCCGACTAAAATTCTGTTGGAAATATACTAATTTTGACGAATTTTGTTCGTCGTCATTATTGCGTCGATGATATGGGAAGATAATTTCGACAGAATTTCCCTCGGAAATCGACATTGTTCTGTCAGAAATATAATTTTTTTAAAAAAAATAAAAAATATAAGGTCGACCTGTAACATGCTTTATCCCAATAACACATACATTAATATATTTCATATCCATCATAACTATAATAACCTGTTTATTTCATCATATCAAACGTAAACTAAGTAATTAATGTTAATATGAAGTAACTGATCAACAATAACAATTATACATACATCAATGTTCCATAAATTATACAGTATGATTTACAAAACTCATACAGACTCAACTGAACAAAACTATAAATGATCTACATTATAATGAATAAATATGTAGAAATGATCTATAATTTAATGAATAAATCTAGACAAATGAATTATAAACTAGTAGGAGGATCATCAGGCGAGAGTGGACGGTGATTCTGCTCTGGTGTATGAAAATCAGCGTCATCATCCCCCCGTTCGCCATCGCCACCATGCTATACATCACCACCCTATTAATTGATAAGATTAAAAATATAAATCATTAGTGTGATCCGAATATATGCGAGAATTAAAAAGACTGCTAAATGAAAATATAATAACATGCAGAATACATGAAAATAAATCCGTATTTATTTATTTTGATTTATTTTATTTTGATTTATTTTCTCTTATATTATATTAATTAATTTTTTTAAATATATTTATTTATTTCTATTATATTTAATTTAATTTAAATTTATTTTGTATTATTTTATTTTATATTATATTACTTTATTTACTTTAATTTATTTTATTTAAATTAAATTCTATTAAATTTAATTAATTAATTTTATTTTTATTATATTATATTATTTAAATTAATTAAATTTAATTATAGCACTACCAATGTA
Organism: Panax quinquefolius; assembly: GCA_020205615.1. Lineage (NCBI taxonomy): Eukaryota > Viridiplantae > Streptophyta > Magnoliopsida > Apiales > Araliaceae > Panax > Panax quinquefolius. The sequence continues at coordinate 11,072,433 of CM035159.1, forward strand.
ATTTATTTTATTTTATTTATTAAATTTATTTTATTTATTAAAATAAAATAACATAATTTAATTTATTCTTATTTATTATTAATTTAATTTAATTTATTTATTAGATATGATTTAAGTTAATTCATGTAACTTTATTTTTTTATTTTTTTATTTGTATTACATTATAATATATAATTTATTTTTATTAAATTAAATTATTTTATATCAATTAATTTATTTTAGTATTACGAAACTAAGTAAGTAAATGGTACTTCATTTATTTTAATATTGGGAAACATGAGAAATATATAAACATATGCAAGGCCTCTCCAAATTTTGAAATTGAATAATTCAGATAGAAATTTGGTCGAGAATTCTGTTAGAAATAGCAAATATACCTACAACATCATCAAAACTGAACATGCTGAGCTATACCTAAACATAATCCAAATTTTATTAAACATTAAACCCAAATTGCAACATATCAAACCCCAATTGCAATATAAATATCAAACCCAAATTGCAGTAAATATGAAACCCATATTGCAGCATATCAAACTCAATATTGCAATATAAATATCAAACTCAAATTAATTGCAGCAAATTATTGCACAATAATGAATAGTAAAAATCAAATTTTCAGAAAATTTTCGCCGATTGAGCGCCCGTGATTCCTGCACTGTGTGTCCGTGATTTTATTTTCTAAATAGTATCCTTCCATTTTCCTATAAATAGGATGCTTAGTTTAGAAATGAAAATCACACCAGTATTAGAGAATTCTTCTTCTATAATATTGAGCGTATTTCTTTTGAGTTTAAGGAAGCTTTAAGTGTAAAAAACAGTATAGGTTTTCTTCAAAAATATCTCCGCCCTACCAGTTAAAAGTACTCCCCTTTTAAGGTAAGAGATATTATTTTTGTTCAATATTCGTAAGAAATAATATTTTCTTCCATACTCTGTAGTATGTAAGTAATATTATTTCGTTTCAGATTTCGAATTCTACACTCATTTTGATAAGTATTGCTTCTATACTCTGTGAAATTAGTAGAATATCCTTGAAATTTGTGTTTCATCTAGTATCTTTTTACAGAAATATTATTATGAACATTCTTGTTAATTTTTAATCTTTTCATGTCGGGGTACTATTCACGGGGTATTATTCCCGAAGTACTATTCATGGGGTACTATTCACTCGAGTACTATTCACCCGGGGTACTATTCATGATAAAAATTGATTTCTTTTCTGTCCAAATCATTTTTGATACAATATTATTTTTGAATTTTACTCCACAAAGCAGTATCATGTTGATAATTTGGACATTATTGAATTCTAGATAAATTGAATTATAAATCTTTAAAATTTATCCTTGCTCTCATTTAATTGAATTCTTATATCATTGTCATCATCCTCATGCTTATATTGTGATGAAAGTCATCTTTGGTCCGTAGTGCATAGATAAACTGTTGATTGGTATGATTATGACTACGATCTAAGATAATCATGAATTTGTAATGTTATAAATGATGTGGTAAAAGTTCTCATTGACCCGTAGTACATTGATGGACAGTTGTTGACATGATCATGACCATTGGTGATAATAACGAATATCGTTGGTCCGTAGTGCATGGATGATTCGTAGATGTGATAATAATGAATATCCTTGGCCCGTAGTGCATGTATATTTTAGTGATGTGTATTATTTATTGAGCTGAGTCTCAGCGATAAAATTGATGATAAACTTTTAAATCATAGAAGATAGTAGATATCATGCTCTACTTAACTCTTCTAATGGATTGTTTGTTCTGCTGCAGTTAAACTTGTTGTCTATTGCATTCTATTATTTTAACACTGTTGAAGGCTAACGATAATTTATTTTGCATTATCTCAGTCATAATATTCTTTACTGGGCTAGTTGAGCTCACCCTTTATTTTCGTTGTTCTCTTCAGAAAATGAGAATATAAATGGGACTAGTCGGGGAATGGAGTGATAGTCCGAGATGATGGCTATAGTAGTCCTTACTATTCTATGAAATAGTGTGATAAAAATTATAATGAGGACTCTATTTGAGTTTGGATATTAATTGTCTACGAGACAATATCCGTGTTAAAACTCTCAGCTATGTTTTATCGTATTTTATACGACAGTTGTATAATTACGTTTATATTTGAATTCTGTACCATGTATTTGGCAACTCAGAATGGGTGATGTATACCTATTTTGGAGGCGTCACATTTTAGTCACTTGATAATATTATTAATCACTTAATAATATTCTGTATATTAATCACAGCTTAACCAATTACTAACATTATTAATCAATTAATAATATTTTAATCTATCTTTAATATCTTAACCATTCATAAATATTATTAACCATTTAATAATATTTTAATCAATTAATAATATTATTAATCATTTAATAATATTTTAATTTAACTTTAATATAATATTATTAATTATTTAATAATACTTTAAATAGTTATCTAATATTATTAATTATTTAATAATATTTTTATTTAACTTTAATCTAATATTATTAATTATTTAATAATATTTTAATCCAATATTAAACTAAATATTATTAATTACTTAATAATATCTTAAACTAATACTATTAAGCTCTTAATAATATTTTAATCATTTATTCAACTAATAAACAATTACTTCTAATTGTTTACCCTTTACTAATTCATTCATTTAAACCTAAAATGTTATAAATATAAAATTTTATCACTCCAAAAATCTGTACACATCATATTTAGGGTCTCTAAGTCATAAAATTATATTTTTTCCATTTATGACATCACATAACTTATTATTATTATTTATTCATAACTCAAACACATCCATGAAAAATACTAAAACAGTTATGAAAATTCTCATTTTCTGGAAAATATCAATACATGGTATCATGATGAATATATAATTTTTCTGGAATTTTTGGATTTCATTTACTATTTTTAAAATGACCAAACTAGCCAGATCTTGCAACAATTATATTATCATGAACAATTTTTGAGTCCAACAATTACGCAATTTTTAGGAGATGCTCCTGTTATGTATATGCACTTCTAGTACAAATTAGAAATATTGTAATAATTACTTAATACTTTATCATGTATTAAAGATTTCAAGGTCTGAGAACCTGAGATTTAGAATAAGACATACTGTAATAATTAATAATTATCTTTATGTCACTATTATTATGTCACTATTATTACTCGAATACTGCTAGCCTGCTAGAAAACACCGGGCGATAGCAAGTTAGCAACCTTTTTTATATAATAGAATAAAATGGACTCAATCATGCTAAAAATGTAGAGACACACTCAAACAACAATAGTCACCCTATGATATGATATATTGATATTAGAAAACTTGTATTTCCTCCAGAATTGAAGAGAGTAGCAACATGGATACGTCTGTAAACAGATGATCTTGATATAGATATGCATTTTCTCAAGTGCGGTCAAGTACAATTCAATTTGCCAACTTGGTGTTGATTAATTTGTTCAACCTAGTGGACATTGATCTACCCCAGTGAACCAACACCATAAGCGACCAAAATGGCTGAAAAGGTGGCTGGACGGACAAGCAACATCAAACTTATCAATTGCAAAGACTTTTTTTTCCCTTTTAAAATTTATTTTTAAACAACTTATATATATTATTACATTTCAATTCTGATCCTGGGCTTGGTCTGGGGTCACGACTTAGAACCTATAAGGACTTTGTTAGAAGATAGACTCGAACATGTGACATTATACTAGTCAGTCAATAATGATGATATCTTACTATTTGCTTATTACCTTTGTTATAGGGTCTTTTAGATTCAAATAAATAAGATTGTCCGTGATCTTTTACCATGTGTAGGATGTGGCCAAACTTGAACATATACGACCCGTCTTTGGCTCAAAATAATCAAGAAGCAAAATTAATAAGAAAGAAAGAAAGAAAAGATCTGTTAAAAATTATTTATGGGGCAGACAGACTGACCACCTTTTCTACTGATTGAAGGCTCCAATCCATAACTAAAATAATACTATAAAAAATTCAAAAGAGTGAATAGCAACCCACCCTTTAATTTTAAACTATTATTACGATTCTTGATTTTGTTGTTTATTCAATTATTTATACTTGTTAAGCTTTGTAGCTCATCTTTGCATTAAATTAAATATTTTTATCGAAGCCAGAGCAGATTGAAGTGTCCAGTAAGGATAAAAGAAAAGGAAAGATTGATGAGTAGAAAATAGTTGTAACTATTTGTAATAATTACTTAATACTTTATCATGTGTTGAGGACTTAAAGGTCTGAGAACATGGAATTTAAAGTAAGACATACTGTAATAATTAGTAATTATCTTTATGTCACTATTATTATGTTAAATGAAAATTATCGTGGAGCATCATATCCGAAGTTAAAGATACTCGGGTTTGGGGGCGTCATAAATTGGACCGGAATAATTAGTTGCCCTATGTTTTTTTAAGAGAATACTCCCCCCGTTCCTTAATATATATAGGTCATTTCAGAGTTGTGCACAAGTATTAAAGTAATGATTGTATAACATTAATTATAATATCAATTGTCTATATTACCCTTGTATTGGAAGAAGAAATTGTTATTTATTGGACAGAAAATAATGAGAAAACTAAAGTTACATTTAATACTTGGGGTAATATTGGAAAACCAAGTAATTAACGCCTTGAAATTCTCAAACGACTTATATTAAAAAGTTAAAAAATATTTCTAAAACGACTCAGACAAGAAACGGATGAAATATTTATTTAGGTGTTTTTAAATCTTACAAAATAAATCAGAGTTAGTCCTTACTCCTTACTACTGTCTCTTAAAAACTCAGATGAGACAAAACCAAGGAAATAGCTATTTTCTTACTTAAAAAAAGTAAAATCTAGAAATTAAACAAAATTATTTTATTTTTGCTTTGCTTTTCCAACTGAGACTCCTTATATATTAAACATTACAATTAACCAATTTAAAAAACATTGTAACAAATATCTTTTCTCCTTTATTTTTGAAGTATTAAAAATCGAAAATTGGAAAAACTTGCACATAGAGCTATCAACATTAGAATAGAAGACTTGGAGTCGCTTGAAAGAGTCAAATTGAAAAAATTATCAAGTAATAGTGACACAAGAAAAAAATATTGATATTTTTATAAGAGAAATTGATCTCACCTTAATGTGAGTGACACCTTATGAAAATATTATTTTTTTTCTTTTAAAAATAGTAATTCCCAAAAAAAATAGTGTGGAAGAAACAATGTCTGAGCACTCCAACATAATATCTAACGGTACATGAATGTAACCCATATAATCCTCAAAAGTTACAGTTTAAAAATATGAAATTATTATTAATTTTTAAAATTAATTAAAGACATTTTAATTTAAACTTAAAATTGCTATAGACTATTTTAATTTTAATTTATACAATAATAAATATTGTAAACTATTTAAGAAGTATTATTTATTGTTTATAATTTTTAACTAATTATCTCAATTATTAGTTTAAAAATATCTCAAAGTTAACTTTTAAAAATCAAGTAATAATCTTAAAATTTGAAACATATGTGGTATAGAGTTTATTAAACTTAATAAAGATTTTATATAAACTACAAAAGTAATAAAAGTATAACAATTTAAATGAAATAATTGCAACTGTATCAAGCATATCAGATCGACATAAATTTGTTAGAAAAATATCTAGAAATTCAGAAAAAGAAAGAATTGCTTTGTTTTTCCTACTTCTTATTAAACATTATATATATATATATATATATATATATATATATATATATATATTCCTTAAATTTCAAAGTCCAGGTTCCAAAATTCAAAAAACTTGCACGAGCAGCCGTCAACATTATTGAGAAGACTTGGAGTCACTTGAAAGAATACAAAAAAAATAAAAAAAATAATACCGTGTGGAGCACCCTATCAACGTTCACGTCATAAGAAGACTTGGTGTCAATAACATATTTATGTACATTTTCATTTCTATTTTTTTATTTTATTTATTAAAATTAAAAAAATAAATTTCAACTTAAAAAAACAACTACAATAAAACATCAAAGACAATATGAAAGAAAGTATGGGCTTCAACCCACTCTTTCTTAAAAGAATATCAGTGAAAAAACATTGATTCATGTTTTGAGGGGCTAATAGTATACTCCCTTCGTGACTTAATATAAGATTTTTTAAAATTGTACATAAGTATTAAGAAAATGATTGTACTTATAATATTAAATATAATATCAAATATCTATATAGCTTTTATATTGAAAAAAAATTATTATTTATTAGACAAAAAATAGTGAGAGAACCAAAGTTATATTTAATACTTGGGGTAATATTGGAAACTTAGCAATTAATATTTACTTGAAATTCTAAAACGTCATATATTAAGGGACAAAAAAACTTCTTTAAAACGTCTTATATTAAGGGACAGAGGGAGTATCTTAGAGCATCTCCAACAGCTTCTTCAACTACTATGAGATACTCAAATAGGTGAGCTACATCAGAAAAATTCTCTCTAACAGCCTCTTCAACTTTAGCCATCAAAACTGCAACCTCCTTCTCACTCTTCAAATTTGCAACCTCCTTCTCGCTCTTCAATATTCAAATCTGCAATTAAAGGCTAAAAACATTTATTACGTTTGATGGGTTTGATGTACAGCTCATTGAATTGAAGAGACTGATGAGACATAAAATATGAAAGTTGCAAATAATGCTCCTCAAATTGTAGGTGATGCAGGATGGTCCGAGACCGAAGATAGCGAATTATTGGATAATATGTTGATGACCTTGGAATATCATGAATGAGATGATCGTCACAAATGAAGAGGCCAATAAACACCTTCGACATTAATACCTTCAGCTTCGGAAGATGAGATCTTTCAGCTTTGGGAGATGAGATCTTTCAGCTTCGACTTCGAGTAAGGGAACACCTTCAGCTTCGGGAGTTGGGATGACACTTTCACCTTCGACTTCGGGAGACGGAATGGCGTCTTGACTTCAGAGTTCGACAGATTTATAGTTTAATTGCTTTCTCTTTCTATTTAGTTCTTTAATTAATAATATTTTATTATTTGTAAGTTTGTTATTTTGTTCATGTAAAAGTCAAAATTTTGTTAGAATCCTTTTCACATACCTAGGAGGATTTTATTTCCATATCTCTAGGAATATTCTAGAGTGACTTGGGGATAAAGTTTCGCTAAGCTATATAAACCCGGCTTGTGGGTTGGAATAGAGGACTTGAATTTTTGATAAATATATTATACACATTAGAGATATTTCTCTGTATTTTTTGGTGAAACTCTTTCTTCTTCCTGTGAATTCATTTGTTTACCTAGCCCGCAGGATAATTGTTATCCCGCCCAGCGTCAATTAGTATCAAAGCTCAAGCATCTTTCTGGGAATAGACTCATTGGTTTTAATGGTTGGTGGTCATGGTCGTGGTCGAGGTCGTAGAGGGCAGATTCCGGCTGAGGAAGTCCCGCACCGTGATTGTAGTGTCCAGGACGTGATGATTCAGGATTTACAGAGTCAGGTTACAGAGCTAACCCTGCGCCTAGCAGAGCAAGATCTGGGTCGTTGTGGACAGGTTCCGAAGGAGGAAGTCCCGCACCTAGGCCGCCGTGGACAGGTTCCAAAGGAGTAAGTCCCACATCTTGAACATGATGAAGAATCCTATGATTCTGAATCGAGTTATGATAACCCTTACCACCGAGGAGGCAGCTATGGGAACGGCGTGATCGTAAGGACCGTCGTAGTGATTTGGGTTTCAGAATGGAGCTACCAGAATTTTTTAGTACGCTACAAGCAGAAGGATTCATCGATTGGATGAACGAGGTAGAGCGCATCTTCGAGTGTAAGGAAGTATTAGATAGCACTAAGGTAAAATTAGTTGCCATCAAACTGAAGGGCTGAGCATCTGCTTGGTGGGAACATATGAGGCGTTCAAGAGAGAGACAAGGAAAGTCTAAAATCACCAAGTGGGAGAAAATGAAGAAGAAGATACAGAATCACTTTCTTCCTTTCGGATACACTCGGTCTCTGTTTAAGATATTGCATCTGTTAAGATAAGGTGCTCGATCTATGGATGATTATACTGAAGAGTTTTACCAGTTGATAGCAAGGAATGATCTATCGATAATCAAAGAATAAATGGTGGCACGATATTTGGGAGGATTAAAACAGCCATTACATAACACTCTTAGCCTCTATTCAACTATTTCTGAATCATATCAGCGAGCTCATGAGGCAGAGCAACAATAAAACAATAAACCGATGCCAAGGAACAATCCCCCCCAACAAGCCAAATCCATCCCCAAAATTTCGTACTACACTACAACAACCTCAAGGTAACATTAATTCTAGCATCAAGTGCTTTAGATGTGGAGAACCAGTTCATAAAGCAACAGAGTGCCGAAAGCCTGCTAACCAGAAGGGTAAGAACCTTTTTATTGAAGAAGGAATGACTAATGAAGCAGAAGAGTTCGGAGAGCCTATATATGATGAGTACGTACGAGGATGAGGATGTGTTATATAGAGAGGGACAGGAAACCCTAGTCGTTTGCAAGAGTCTACTGACTCCTAAAGAAGAATCTGAAGTAGATTGGTTGAGGACCAATATCTTCCACACTACTTGCACAATGCAGAAAAAGACTGTAAAGTGATTATTGATAGTGGGAGCTCTAAGACCCCAACTTTTTATGAATAAAGATTTAATTTTCTTTAAATATTATTTTTGAATAATAAGGTGTTGATTTGATATAATGCTTTAGTTATATGTGAAATGTGCAAATTTTGCAAAGTAAGCAAGTGGTCATAAAATATTCATTTTGTTGGGGAATATTTGTGAGACCCCGAATTTTATGAAATAAAAGTATTCAATTTTTCTATTTTGGTAAATAGTGAAATTGATAAAAGTTTAAAGTTAAGGGTGATATGTGAAAATTTTGCAAAGTAAAAAAGTTGATATAAAATATTCGTTGTGTCGGGGAATATTCGTTTTAACAGGGAATATTCGTACGACGGCATAATCATTGGTGGACCCCACAACGGAAGTATTGTCGCAGTTAGAAAACGACATAATTATATTTTTATAAAAATAACAGCGAGTGTTACCGTTAAAACTGTTGAATTATCCGGTAGTAAAAGTACAATAATACGCGTGGTTGCATAGTAGCATACGGTATTGATTATTGATGCTTACGTAAGAAGTCACTCAGTTATACTCAATTATTGCTATAATAATTGTTGCATCATATCCCTCATATTATTGATTCAATTATATTGTCATAGTATCATCTATATAATATGTTATATTATTAAATCAATAATTGAGACAATAAAGTTATTCATATTATTATTTGCAATATTGACAATATCTAGAAGTTCTGTCAATGAGAGGTTTGGTCACCTAATTGCGCGCCAATAAGGAGAAATCCTTATCGGAAAGCCCCCTCTTTCCTGGGAACGACCTGGTTGTTAAATATTGTGTGTTATGATATTAATGATGAATAAGTTTGTGCTGATTAAAGATGAAATTGATAGTTCCATCGTGTGGGAATTATTAGTGTTAGTGGAAATCGATATTTATTTCGATAATAATTGATGTCTGGAGGTTATATTGACTAATCGGGTAATTAACCAGATAAATGAGCAATTAATTGCTATTAATTCACATGCTTATAACTATGTGTTCACATGTGTGTACTATTGATTCACATGATTTACTATTAGGGGAGTTGGTGCAAGTTTGATAATACTTGCATGACTAAGTTAAAAATGGATGTATAGTTGAAGGTACTATACAATAATTAATTTTTTTAAATGTTTAGAACTATTGAGTCACGTGATTTACTATTGATTCACATGATTTACGATTAGGGGAGGTGGTACAAGTTTGATAATACTTGCATGACTAAATTAAAAATAAAGGAAAAGGTGAGGGTATTATACTGTAATATTTTGAGCCCCAAAATGTACAATTATGGAAACTATATTTTCATATAAATAGAAGCTCATTCCTTCATTATTTTTCACCAATTCACTAAGTCTTACAAGAGCAATTATTATAGAGAAATTATAGAGAGAGAAGCTATAGAGAGAAAGAAGAAGCGAAGTCTGCTACTTCACTATTCCAGTATTCAGTCTTCTTCTAAGGTAATGGATATTATTATTATTATAGTAAGGGGTATTATTCTTTCGTATTCATGAAGAGAGTTATTTTCTTTCAATACTCGTAAGGGTTGTTATTCCATTCTTTATTATTATGTTGGAATAACTCGCATCATGCCAATCACCGCATACATGGTGAAATTCTTACGTGATTCCATTCTTTATTATTCTGTTGGAATAACCTATTTGTGTGGTCTATCGCATGCCTGGTGAATTACGTTGTTATTCCATTCTTTATTATTCTGTTGGAATATCTTGTTCGCATGCGGATTACGTATTGCATTGTTACATTTCTTTATTATTCGTTGGAATATCATGTATGCATGCGGATTACGCATGACCCGGTTCCATTCTTTATTATTTTGTTGGAATATCCTATTCATAAGTGATTACGCATTTGACATGGTTCCATTCTTTATTATTCGTTGGAATAACCTCGCTCACGCTTGATTATCGCATGCATGGTGAATTCTTCTATTATTTCATTCTTTATTATTACGTTGGAATAACTGCCTATCTATGTTGACATCGTGATGCATGGTGAATGATCCTTCGATTCATTCTTTATTAAATTGTGGAAATGATCCATCTACGTGGATTACCGCATGGCGGGTGAAAATCCATTTGCGCTTCAGTATATTCTATTATACTAGTCCGAGATATCATTTCTTTTGTACTGGCCATGGAATATCATTTTCTTTGGTATTTTTTTTACGAGTTACTATTCACGAGTTACTATTCACTCTAGTATTATTCACACTCGGTATTAGGGCACTTTTCGTGTCGTAGTACTATTCACGAGTTACTATTCACCCAAATTACTATTCACCCCGAATATTATTCACGGGTATTTGGGGTACTTTTCATGTCTGGGGTACTATTCATTTAGGTACTATTCTCAAGTACTATTCATAGGTACTATCATGGGTACTATTTACTTAAAAATATATTTTTTTTCTCGTCCAAATTATTTTTGGTACATGAATATTATTCTTGAATTTTACTCCACAAAGCGAAGATCATGTTGACAATTTGATATTTTAAACTCTGGATAAATTTAAAGTCTTTAATATTTATCTTTGATTTCGTTTGATTAATGCTTATATCATTGTCATCATCCTCATGCTTATATTATGATGAAAGTCATCTTTGGCTTACGTGCAAAGATAGACTGTTAATTATTGGTTTTACAGTTGTATATCTTTGGCTTACGTGCATTATTGGTTTTACAGTTGTATATCTTTGGCTTACGTGCAAAGATGAACTATTGATTGATGAGTATCTTTGGCTTATGTGCATAGATGAACTATTTATTGGTAGGATTATAACCAGGGATCATTCGGTATAATCATGACCCGTAATGTTATAGATGATGTGGTAAAAGTCCTCATCGCCCGTAGTGCATTGATGGATGCGATTATTGGTATGATTATAACCTGAGGATTATTCGGTATAATCACGATCATTGATGATTACATGAATATCCTTGGCCGTAGTGCAAGGATGGTTCGATGATGTGGATTATTTATTAAGCTGAGTCTCAGCGATAAAATATTGATTATACACTTTTAATTTGTAAAAGATAGTAGATATCATACTCTACTTGACTCTTCTAAAATACAGTTGTATGTCTTTGGCCTGTAGTGCAAAGATGAATTGTTAATGAATATCTTTGGTCATAGTGCAAAGATGAATTTATAGTATGATATCTGGTGTGACGCCCCCAAAATAGGTCCATTCCATCCAACCCATTCTGAGTCGCCAAATACATGGTACAAAAACAACTACAACATCATTAATATAACTGTCATGCAAAATACGACAACACAAATACTGTGAGTTTAAATACAAATATTGTCTTTTAGACAATATCCACACTCAGATAAAATCCTCATTACAATTATTAATACACTATTTTACAAAATAGTGAGGACTGCTAAAACAACTTTCTAGAACCATCACTCCATACCCCGGCTAGATCCTGTTATATTCTCACCTCTTGAAGAAAAATGGAACAAAAAGGAAAAGAGTGAGCTCAACTAGCCCAGTAAAGAATATTATGACTAAGATAATATACAACAAATTATCCTTAGTCTTCAACAGGGAAAAATCTGATAGAATAAAATCGACAACAAGTTTTAGATCAACAACTGCAGCGGAAACAACAATTCATTAGAAGAGTTAAGTGGAGAATGAAATCTACTATCATCTATGAATTTAAAAGTCCATCATCAATATTTTATCCCTGTAACATCAATCAATATACATCTTGAATTAAATATTCATCTTTGCACTACGGGCCAAAGATATTCATTTGTATCACCAGTTGGTCATGTTCATCTCAACACTTGTTCATCTTTTCACTACGGGCCAAAGATATTCATCAGGTAATCATACATCTTTGCACTACGGGCCAAAGATATTCATCAAGTATCATCATTACAGACTGAGGATGATGAAAAATATTTTAGAGAACGAATCCAGTGAGACAGAATGACAAATATTAGGGATTCGTATTTCGGTTTATCCAAATTCAATAATACTCCATAATAACCAAGTGTGTAGTGGAATTCAAAAATAAAGATCAAACCATGGATACAATCAAAGATAGTAACCATAAAAGACATCTGGGACGAAAAAGAGAAAATTTCATTTTTCGGTGAATAGTGCCGTATACGTGAATAGTAATCCCGACACAAAAAGGTAGAAATTCCACAATAAAATTCATAAAACTATCTCAGCATAATGATATTGAAGAAAATGATATCATTTAAGAAGAAAATAACATCTCTTACCTCAAAGAAACATTACTTCAGAATGAAAGGTCGGAAGTGATGCTGAATGAAACTTGTACTGAACAGCAACTCTCAAAGTATCTAAATACTCACAAAATACGCTCGATAATATAGAGAGAGAAAGAGAGAAAGCTTATGTTTCTGGTGTGATTTTCAATTCTAACTTTGCCCTCTATTTATGGAAAAATGTTATCACGCCGAAGCAGACTTAACCTACTACCTGATAACTTCACCTGCTACTATTGCCACCCACCACATTTGAAATAAAATTCAGCACATTTCTTCACCAACCATAAGTGGGGCCCATTCAATTCTAGAATTTTCCACCAAAATCATTTATAAACCTAATTTTCAATCACCACCTCTTAAAATTCATAACAAATCATACGTTCATTTTTAACGGTTAATTTGTGGACATATACTCAACTTATATATGTATAACATATCCAAAAATCACAACGATCCAACGGTCGGATTAAAAATTATAACTCACGCAATATATCGTAAAAATACTTATTTGATTTTTAATACCTCCATTCCGATAAAAATACTGATAAAACACCTCAACATTAAATCCTTCAATTATAACCACATAAAATAAATAAATACATCATTTATATCCACATCAAATAAATATTTCCTTATCATATAAATCAATAATTAATTATTCACAAATAATATTACAGAATCACAATTATGACAACCAGGCCGTTCCCAGGAAAGATGGGGCTTTCCGATAAGGATTTCTCCTCATCATGCCGCAATTAGGTGACCAAACCTCTCCTTAGACGTAACTTTCTAGACATTGCCAATAATGCTATCTAATAATATTATTCAAATAATATAAATTATTGATCCGATAATGGAAAAAATATGCGATGCGATGATTTTTGAAACAACAATAATATAAAATATCAACGCAAAGATAATTATTGAATCAATAAAATAAAATATTGAACAATGACTATCGTAACAATTATTGAGTAGTGACTTTCACGTAAGAATCAATAATTCAATAATATCTGTAACACCGCAGTGTATCTTCTTGGCAACCACGCGATATTATCGTATTTTAACCACCGTGTATTCCAACAATTGTTAATGATAACAATTACGCCGTTATTTATAAAACTCAAACTTTGTCGTTTTCTTCATCCGACAGTTATTCTGTTATGGGGCCCACAAATGATTGCGCCGTCGTACGGATATTCCCAATAAAAAAAATATTCCACGACCAAACGAATATTCCCCGACAGAAATGAATATTTTACAACCACTTGCTTATTTTGTAAAATTTGCACATTTCACCCATAACCAAAGTATTATATCAAATTAACTCCTTATTATTTCAAGATAATGAATAGAGAAAATTCAATTTTATTTATAAAAAGTTGGGGTCTTACATCTGGCGACTCATAATGGGTCGTGTGGACTTATTTTGGGGGCGTCACAATATTCGTTTTGGTCGGGGGATATTCTTTTTGTCGAGAATATCCGTACGATGGCGCAATCATTGGTGGACCACATAACGGAAAAACTATCAGATATAGAAAGCGACAGAAATAATATTTTTATAAAAATAACGATAAAACTTTTACCGTTAAAACTGTTGAAATACCCGGTGATAAAATTACAATAATACGCGTGGTTGCACAGTGACACACAATATTGCACAGTATCTCTGATTAATGATTCTTACGTAAGAAGTCACTCAATAATTGATACAGTAAAAATTGCACAGTCTTTCATATTATTGATGCAATAATTGCTACAGTGATAATTGAATATTATTTTACATTATTGATTCAATAATTATCACGACATAGTAACTTATATTATTGAAATGATATTATTAGATATCATTATTGATAATATCTAGAGAGTTTTGTCGAGGAAAGGGGTTAGGTTATATAATTGCGCGCCAGTAAGGAGAAATCCTTATCGAAAAGCCCCCTCTTTCCTAGGAACGATCTAGTTGTCAGTATTGTGAATCTATAATATTAATTAGAAATAATTATTGAAGAATTAGAAATAATTGATGAATATGGTAAGTAAATATTTCTTTAAATTTTGATATAAATGGAGGAATTTTAGAATGAGACATTTGTCGAAAGTTTGTTATATTTTCTATGAAACCATAATTATCTTATTCGATAAAATATTCAAATATATTATTATAATATTATATTATAATAGTATAATGTAATAATATAATAGTATAAGTTTTATAATTTAAATGATAATATTATTATAATAAATTTATAGCATAAGAATAAAATAAGGAGGAAGAGATCAAATTGAATTTAAATTAGTTTTCAAATTGAATTTGAATTCTTTAATTTTTTTAAAACATGTGATAAATGATGGTGAGCAAGTTGGTTTGAAAACTTGGTTCAAGTTAGGTGTGCTGCAAGAAAAATCATCCGTATGTAATTTTGTCATAAGTGGTGTGCTACCACTTTCCTATAAATAGGTTGCTTAGTTAAACAATAAAACTCACACCAGAATAAAAAAAAAATCTCTTTATAATATTAAGCATATTTCTTGTGAGTATAAGGATATTTTGAGTGTTGATAGCAGTGCAAGATTTTCTCAACATAATCTCCGTTATTCCAGTCAGAACTACTTTCCTATTGAGGTAAAGGATATTATTATTTTTTCGTAAAGGATGTTATTTTCTTTCAATACTCGAAAATGATATTATTTTGAAATTTAAATAGGCACACTTAGAAGGGGGGGGGGGGGGGGTAGAATAAGTGTTCGAACAACTATGGTCGATTTTTATTTTACTTCAAAACTTTTGTTTATTTCAACTCGTGGAAATAAATAATTCGGTTTCCTTAATTATAAAAACTATTTAAATACTTTCGAATTTAGTGCGCTGAAATAATCAAATATATATCTTAAGTTTCAGAAAATCTTGTTTATATATTAACTTATTATATTAACCTTAATTCTTGTTATCAATAAAATTAAGCATACAAAATTAAATGAACACCAAGAATTTTTACGTGGTTCAACTACTACCCTCTATAATAGTAGCCTAATCCACGTTCAATACCAACTAGTATTGGAGACTCACTTTATTTATTTATTTATAAATAAACAGTGATTACAAAACAGATTCTTACAACAATTAAATACAATTAATTTCTCTTGAGCACTCTTGCTCCGTGTGCACCTATGCACTCCTTAAGCACCTTTGCTTCCTTGAACTTGTTTGTAAACCTTTTCTCTAATCCACCAGGATTAACACCTTTTGACTACACTTAGTCAAAGAGAAAATTAAATAAAAATATAGATGTCTATGATCAATGCAAGAATAATCAATTTAACAATTAGCATAGAAAGATAATCAATTAAATCTTACCAATTACCAGCTAAAAGGATATCAGAAATATAATTGCTCAATTATTCAAAGTTGCACCAATTAAATCAAGTTACTCGATAATATCAATAATTAATGCAAAGAGTATTTTGTGAGTCGTAATCAATTCCATACATGAAATACAATTTATATAGCCTATAAAAAATTACCGTTTATTCCAGCTTACATCTGTTCCATTTGTCCAAAACAAACGGCTTGATAATATCTCACATATAATGGAGAAATCCCACAACGGTAAAGAAGATGTATATTTAATATTTATCCAGATAATATATCTTCTCAAACCTTTTTAGATATATTGTTTAGATAAATTCAAAGCCTCTTTAAAAGATAACCCACTAGATAAAAACTTTAACTTTATCTCTCTATCTTTTAAAGTGGCGTGTAACATCAATCTTCCTTTCCGATATTCAAGGTATTATAGTTCCAAGATATCTATAATCATTATCCCTTGAAAAACCGCACACACACATCATATCACAAAGATGTGTAGCTACCATCCTTTTAGCTTCTAGGCATGCACGCGTAATGCATATACACACGTATATACCACAAGTAAAATTCAGAATATATAACTCAAGAATATCAAGTAACGATTTATAAAATAAAGCATTAAACCCTTTTGTACTTGATAACATATATTAATCTAATCTCAAGTAATTTATTATTAGAAAAATCTTTTTCATTAGATTTAAAATACTTTTCATTTAAAACATATAAAATTAAATGCCAATGATATGTTCTAGAGCCTTTAAATGAAAAATTAATTATTATGCAATTGACCTTACACTTTGTTTCCTAGTAAACAAAAACTCTTCAACCACTTGAATATCCCACCAATGTTCTTTATCATCAGATACCTGAAATGTCATAAAACAATTTAGTATACGAACAATTCATCATCAAAACTTAAGGATGAAATATGTCTAAGTCAACATATTTCCTTCCATACTCGTAAGGGATATCATTTTCTTTCATACTTCATATCATGTAAGTGATATTATTTCATCTCATAATCCTAAATCTGAACTTACTATGGTAAATATTGCTTCTATAATTCCTAAAATGATTAAAAATTTCTTAAGGATTGCGCTTCATCTAATATCATTTCACTGGAATATTGGTCTGAAATTTTGTATTAAATTTTAAATTTTTTTTCATGTCTGGGTATTATTCATACGGTACTATTTATACGGTACTATTCATGAGTATTGTTCACAACAGAATTTAATTTCTTTTCTTTGTCCAAGTTATCTTTTATGAATCTTATTCTTAAAATTGAATTCATGTTATGGTCTCATTTGATTCATTCTCATAATTCTCAAACTTAAATTATGTTGAAAGTTATCTTTGGCCCGTAGTGCAAAGATGAACTGTTGATTGATGAATATCTTTGGCCCGTAGTGCAAAGATGGACAGGTGTTTGACATGATCATGACCACTGGTGATATAAACGATGATTATCTTTGGCCCGTAGTGCATAAATAATTCGTTGTTTGGATATAATTATTGATTGGTGTTGCAGGGATAAAATATTGATGATGAACTTTTAAATCATAGAAGATAGTAGAAATCATGCTCTACTTGACTCTTCTAATGGATTGTTGTTTCCGCTGCAGTTGTTAATCTAAAACTTGTTGTCTATTGTATTCTATCAGATTTTTTCCCTGTTAAGGACTAAGTATAATTTGTTCTACATTATCTTAGTCATAATATTTTTTACTGGGCTAGTTGAGCTCACCCTTTTCCTTTTTGTTCCATTGTTCTTCTCAGGAGGCGAGAATATAGCAGGGACTAGTCGGGGTGTGGAGTGATGGTTCAAGAAGGTTATTATAGCAGTCATCACTATTTTGTAAAATAGTGTATCAATAATTGTAATGAGGACTTTATTTGAGTTTGAATATTATCTACAAGATAATATTTGTATTAAAACTCACAGCACGTGTTGTCATATTTTGCACGATAATTGTATTAATAAAGTTTGTATTTGATTTCTGTACCATGTATTTGGCGACTCAGAATGGGTTGTGTGAACCTATTTTGGGGGTGTTACAATTGGTATTAGAGCTTAGGGATATAATTCTGGTGGAGATCTGGGATTAGAACTAGGTGGGGAGAGACGAGTAAAACATTCGCTAGTGTGTCATACCTAAGGCTGTAAACGAGCCAACACAGTTCGGGCTCGATTCGAAAAAATACGAGCGAGGCTCGGATTCGTTAATAATATGATCCAAATCTGAGCATTAAAAATAGTTCGAATAAAAATATGAGTAGAATCTGAGTAAGGTTATACTTGACTCATTTAAGGTTCAAACTACTCGAATTTTTGATTGTGATTCGATACATACTCGGTTAATACATATTCGATTAGATGTTCGATACATTCTCTTATAATATATACAAATTTAAATCAAATTAGGATAATTAGTTATTATTTTGTTTTGTTTTTAATTTTAATTGTGATTTTATATTTGTAAAGTGTAATAATAAATATATTTTTTCATTTTTAAGTAAAATAACAAATTCAATTTATAATTATATTTATTATAAAACTAGTTATTATGTGGAGATTCGAATTCGAGCTTGAATTTGAAGCTCGCGAGTAGTTTGAATAAATATTCGAGTCGAGTCGGATCAAATTCGAGTAATAAATATTCGAGTCGAGTCGAATCTGAGTAGGAATTTTCAAATATAATTCGAATTCGAGCCGAATTCGAGTATGAATTTATCATTTCAAGTCGAATTCGAGTAGTTCTCTGTTAGCTCCGGTTCGACTCGTTTACACCCTTAGTCATACCTAAGCTTAATTGTTATTTGATTGGTCGGTTGGAATATAGGGATAATATGTGGCATGTTAATTTCTTAATTAACCCTTGTTTTGTGCCAGTAATCGAGAATGACATCTAAAATTTTTGAGATGAGCAATGGAGCACATGCGACCATTGAGACACCGACAATCAACAATCAGGATAATGTGCATCAAGAAGGCAATAATCCTCATGTAAATAACAACACCAACCAAATGACGAACAATGGAATGTTTAGGAGATTTCTATAATTCATGCAACACCAAATGAGAGAGACTCCTGTTCAAAATATAGGTGGAAGCAATGGAAACTCATGGCTGGTCACTGCTAAGTAATTCAAGGAGTTGGGACCGCCAGAGTTTTTGGAAAATCTAGAGCCACTTAAGGCAGAGGCATTGATTAAACAGATTACCAAGATATTTGATGTCTTGGGATGCACTGAAGAGTAAAAGTTTCCCTTTGCCGCCTTCATGTTGCGCGGAGAAGCAGACTACTAGTGGAAATCTGTAAAACGTACCCATCTGTCCATACTTAAGATGTCTTGGGAGAAGTTCCAAGAATTGTTCAACGACAAGTACTTTCCATAAAGTATTCGTCACATGAAGGAGGTGGAATTCATCAAGCTAGAGCAGAACAATATGATTGCATCGCAATACGAGGCTAAGTTTTCGGAGTTATCCCGGTTTGTATCTCATTTGGTAGATAACGAGGAGCGAATGACGTGAATATTTCTTAGAGGTTTGAAACCCGAAATTTGCCAATATCTCATCTCTCATAAACTGTGTTTGCATTCAGATGTGGTGAATAGAGCTTAATTATTGGAGCGGGATTATGAGTCAGCTCAACCAAAAGATAGCAACCGACAATAAGATAATAGTCATACCAGTGGCAACAATCATTGAAGCAGTGATAACCAACGTGCAAGAAATGGTAACCACTTCGGGGGTAATCATGGCCAAGATAATAGGAGAGGTGAGTCAAGTGAAAATTTCAAAAAGAGAAGATTCAACAATGACGGGAAGACATTGGTAGCAACACCAACACCAGCAAAAAATTCTAGGGGAGGAGAACAACCGCCAGTTAGATACTACAGATGCAGATAGGAGGGACATATAAGTCCAAACTGTTCACAGCCTTCCAAGGTGTGTTTCAGTTGTGGAAAGGACGGTCACATAGCTCGATTTTGTCTGGTAGCAAAGTCAAGTCCAGCTGGGACGGTGGAACAAAAGGCGGCTATGGACAAAACAAAGTTGGTGGTTCAAGGGAAAGCGTTTTTCGTAACGTCTCAAAAGGAGAGGAACCCGAACGAAGTTATCACGGGTAAGAAAATTAAAAACTCTTGCGAATTCTATACCTTATTAGATACCGGTTCTACCCATTTTTTTATTTCACCTACTTATGCTCAACGTTTGAACTTGACCCCTAAAAAATTAGACTTTGACTTATCTGTTGAAACTTCGTTAGGAGAAACCTTCATTACATCCACTATTTATAAATCTTGCTTGATTCAAATTGGCACCATCACAATACATGTTGATCTCATCTCTTTGAAAATTCTTGCATTTAATGTGATTTTAGGGATTGATTGGTTAACTACTCATCATGCTAAAATTTATTGTTTTCGTAAGGTCGTTAGTTTTTATATTCTTCACCAACCTGTTATGTAAATTCAAGCAACCAAACCACTAAAGTCAATCATTGTCATATCAAGCCATAAAGCCATTTGTTTATTGAAAAAAGGATGTCAAGCTTTCTTTGCCCATGTCATGGATTTAAACAAAAATACATCAGATTTGAATAATATTTCTGTTGTTAATGAATTTCTTGACTTATTTCCTGAAGAACTTCATGGCCTACCCCTAGAGCATGATATCAATTTTTGTATTGACCTTGAACCCGGTACAAAACCCATTTCTAAAACCCCATATCGAATGGCTCTATTGAACTTCAGAGTTAAAACCCAACTATGTGAGGCTATTTACACATTGGTTTCATTCGCCCTAGTACATCTCCTTGGGGTGCTCTGTTTTATTTGTAAAGAAGAAAGATGGCGATATCGAATTTGCATTGACTATATGGAGTTGAACCATGTCACCATCAAAATAGTAAAATCACCTCGCATTGATGACATGTTTGACCAGTTGCAAGGTGTTAAATACTTCTAAAAGATCGATCTTCGTTCTGGATATCATCAGTTAAAGATTAAAACTAATGACATTCCAAAGACTGCTTTCAGAACTCGGTACGGGCATTACAAATTTCTAGTCATGTCTTTTGCATTGACTAATGCTCCTGCTGCCTTCATGGATATGATGAACCGAGTATTCAAGGAATATTTGGATCATTTTGTGGTTGTCTTTATTGATGACATCCTCATCTATTCCAAAAGTCATGAAGATCATGAGCAACACTTGAGGCTGATACTCCAAAAGCTTCGTGAAAATAAGCTATATGCCAAGTTAAAGAAATGCGAGTTCTGGCTTGAGGAAGTAGCATTCCTTAGGCAAGTGGTATCGAAGTATGGAATATTAGTTGACCCGAAAAAGATTGAAGCAATACAAAGTTGGGAGCAATCTAATTCTATAACCGAAGTACTTAGCTTTATGGGCTTAGCTAGTTATTATCGGAGATTCGTGGAAGGATTTTCTCGAATTGCTACTCCATTAACTCAGCTAACTCGAAAGATACAAAATTTGGATGGAACGAAGAATGTGAGAAGAGATTCCAAGAACTCAAGAGGAGACTCATTTCGGCACCTGTTCTGACAATACCATCAGGTTCGGAGGGATTTGTCATCTACACCGATGCTTCAGGCAAAAGTTTAGGATTTATTCTCATGTAAAATGGGAAAGTCATAGCCTATGCCTCACGACAACTCAAAGAATATGAGAGAAATGATCCTACTCATGATCTAGAGTCGGCAACAATTATTTTCGTGCTAAAGATCTGGAGGCACTACCTGTATGGGGAGAAAGTGGAGATTTATACAGATCATAAAAGCCTCAAATATTTCTTCACCCAAAAGGAAATCAACATGCGGAAACGACATTGGCTCCAGCTGTTGAAAGATTACGACCATACCATTCAATACCATCCTGGAAAAGCGAACGTGTTAGCTTACGCGTTGAGTAGAAGATCGTATACAGGTACGAGTGCGATGTTGTTAACACAAAGAACCATTTTGTATGACTTACAAAGGATGGAGATAGAGTTAAAGGCTTTAAGTACCCAAGTGATGATATCAAATATACGAGTAGAACCGACTTTAATCGATAAAGTTAAAGCTGCTCAAGCTACAGACCCGAAACTGATGTGTATGAAGAAGAAAGTATAAGAAGGTGCTATTCCAAAATCAAGAATCAATGAAGAAGGAATACTTTGAGTCAAATCCAGACATTGTGTTCCTAACGACTCTAATTTGAAGTACAAAATCATGATAGAGGCACACAACACACCGTTTGCAATCCATCCTGGAAGTACCAAAATGTATCGTGATCTTCGACATACATTTTGGTGGAGTAATATGAAGAGAGACACCGAGTTTATCTCAAGGTGTTTAACTTGTCAACGTGTCAAGGCAGAGCATCAAGTACCAAAAGGTCCATTGCAACCACTTAAAATTCTAGAATGAAAGTGGGAGCACATCAACATGGATTTCGTTACCGGTCTTCCCAAGGTTTCTCAAGGCATAAATGCAATTTGGGTCATTATCGATAGATTAACCAAGTCTGCTCATTTCTTGCCTATACGAGAAACTTATTCACTCGAACGTCTTTCTCGTATGTACATAAATGAGATTGTGAGATTGCATGGTATGCCAGTATCTATAGTTTCTGATTAAGACCCAAGATTCACTTCACAATTTTGGGTCAGTTTGCAGAAAGCTATGGGCACGGATTTATGATTCAGTTCTGCATATCATCCCCATACGGACGGACAATCGGAGAGGACTATTCAAAATCTTGAAGATCTATTAAGACTCTGTGTCCTAGACTTCAAATGAATTTGGGACAAATACTTACCATTGGTGGAATTCTCCTACAACAACAATTATCAAACAAGTATAGGCATGGCTCCATTCGAGGCGTTGTATGGACGAAAGTGTCGTTCTTCAATATGCTGGGACGACGTGGGTGAAGCAACGTTGTTGGGAGCAGAAATGGTACGCATAACTACGGAAAAGATTCAAATGATCCGGCAACGTATAAAAATCTCACAAGATCGATAAAAGAGTTATGTTGATCTTCATCGAAGGGACGTGGAATTCAATGTTGGAGATCATGTATTATTACGTGTTGCTCCATGGAAAGGACAAGATTCGGAAAAAAAGGAAAGCTCAATCATTGATTCATTGGTCCATTTGAAATCTTTGATCGAGTAGGAACTGTGGCCTATAGACTCGTTTTATCGCCAAGTATGTCTCGTGTTCATAACATTTTTTACACATATACATGCTATGTAAATATGTGAAAGACCCGAACCACATTATTGAATTACAACCAGACGAGATAACAGAAGACTTAACGTATGAAAAGGTACCTATTAAAATCTTGTATAATAAGGAACATATTTTATGCTCAAAGGTTATACCTCAAGTCAAAGTTTTATGGAGAAACTACGATATTGAAATGAAAACAAGGTATCCTCACCTTTTCGACATACTAGGTACGTACATCAATTTTAAGGACAAAATTTCATAAGAATGGGAGGTTGTAAGTGTGACGCCCCCAAAATAGGTCCACACAACCCATTCTGAGTCGCCAAATACATGGTACAGAAAACAACTACAACGTCATTATTATAATTATCGTGCAAAATACGACAACACATATGCTGTGAATTTTATTACAAATATTATCTTCTAGACAATATCCAAACTCAAATAAAGTCCTCATTACAATTATTGATACACTATTTTACAAATAGTGAGGATTGCTAAAACAACTGTCTTAGACCATCACTCCATACCCCGACTTGTTCCCGCTATATTCTCACCTCCTGAGAAGAAAAATGGAACAAAAAGGAAAAGGATAAGCTTAACTAGCACAGTAAAGAATATTATAACTATAAGATAATGAAAAAAAAAATTATAGTTAGCCTTCAATAAATCAGATAAAATATAATGGACAACAAGTTTAGATCAATATTCGCAGCGGAAATAACAATTCATTATAAAAGTTCAGTAGAGAATGAAGTCTACTATCTTTTATGATTTAAAAGTTCATCATTAATATTTTATCCATATGACATCAATCAATATACATCTTGAATCAAATATTCATCTTTGCACTACGGGCCAAAGATGTTCATTTGTATCACCAGTTAGTCATGTTCATCTCAATACCTATCCATCTTTGCACTATGGACCAAAGATATTCATCAGGTAATCATT
Source organism: Panax quinquefolius (assembly GCA_020205615.1). Classification (NCBI taxonomy): domain Eukaryota; kingdom Viridiplantae; phylum Streptophyta; class Magnoliopsida; order Apiales; family Araliaceae; genus Panax; species Panax quinquefolius. The sequence continues at coordinate 11,096,997 of CM035159.1, forward strand.
CATCTTTACACTACAGGCCAAAGATATTTATCAAGTAATCATTCATCTTTACACTACAAGCCAAAGATATTCAGTTATATCACCATTTAGGACTGAGGATGAAAAAAAATATTTTAAAGAAAACGAATCCAGTGAGATAAAAGAACAAAGATTTGGAATTCGTACTTTAGTTTATCCAAGTTCAAAAATACTCCATAATAATCCATTGTAGAGCAAAATTCCAAAATGAAGATCAAAACATGGATACAATCAAAGATAGTAACCATAATAGACAACTTGGACAAAGAAAAGAAAATTTAATTTTTCTGTGAATAGTGTCGTATTCGTGTATAGTGTCGTATACATGAATAGTAACCCCGACACGAAAAGATAAAAATTTCATATCAATGTTTCGGTATAATGATATTAAAAGAAATAACATCCCTTACCTCAAAAGAATAGTACTTCTGACCGGAATATTCGATATAATACTGAAGAAAACTTGAACTGAATGGTAACACTCAAAGTATTTAAATACTCACAAAAATGAGCTCGATATTATAGAGAGAAACTTCTGATTCTGGTGTGAATTTCAATTCTAACCTAAGCACCCTAATTATAAGAAAATGCTTAGAACGCCAAAGTAGAAAATTTAATAAAATATTATATTTATATAAAAAAAAATTGCACACCTCCTTGACCATTTCATCAGCCCACACAAGTGGGGCCCACCTCACAAAAAATATTTTTTATTAAGAAAATATTTATAACCCCAAAAATCAATTCAGACCCAATATTCTGGAACTTCAATAATTCATAATAAATAGCCCTTTTATCAGAAAAATGCGAATTTTATGTTGATTCCATAGGAAATTTAATTTTTTACAACTTTGTAGAATAAAGTTTTTCCAAATTCTAAACAGAAAATGACCGAAATCCACATACGGATGGTCTTGCAGGCTATAATCAAATTTCAGTCAAAAATGGGGCCTACAAACATATTTAACATGTTTTTTGTAACAAAAAAAATACTCCGAACCCAATTTGCTCTCTTCCTCCTCATTTATTCATATATCGTGCATTCATTGTAAAAATATCATCGTTATTATATTATTATAGTATTACATCATACACTTATAATGTAATATTACAATAATATATTTGAATGAATTATTTTATCGAAGAAGATAAAATATCAACTCTTAATAATTGTCTCTTTAAAAATTTCTCCATTAAATAAATATTTTCTTATTATTTTTATCAATAATTATTTTTTTACAAATATTACAGAATTACAATAATGACAACCAAGTCGTTCCCAGGAAAGAGGGGGCTTTCCGATAAGGATTTTTCCTTACTAGCGCGCAATTAGGTGACCAAACTCTTTTCTAGACAGAACATCCTTAGACATTGTCAATAATGCTATCCAATAATATTATTCAAATAATATGAATTATTGATCTGATAATGGAAAATACTGTACAGTGACAATTATTGAATCAAAAGTATAAACGTAGCAATTATTGAATCAATAAAATAAAATATTGAACAGTAATTACTATAAAAATTATTGAGTAGTGACTTCTTACATAAGAATCAATAATTAGAAATATTGTGAAATACTGTGTGCTACTGTGCAACACCGCGTATTACTCTATTTTAACCACCGGGTATTCCAACAGTTTTAATGGTAACAACTACGTCGTTATTTATAAAAAAACTCATACTTGTCATTTTCTTCATCCGACAGTTTTCCGTTATGGAGCCCACAAATGTTTGCGCTATCGTACGAATATTTTCCGACAGCAAGAATATTCCACAATCAAACGAATACTCCCTGACAACAATGAGTATTTTATAATCACTTGCTTATTTAAAATATTTGCGCATTTTACCCATAACTAACCACATTAATCAAATCAACCCCTTACTATTTCAAAATAATAAATAGAGGAAATTCAATTTTATAAAAAGTTGGGGTCTTACAGTAAGACCCCAACTTTTTATGAATAAAGATTTAATTTTCTTTAAATATTATTTTTGAATAATAAGTTGTTGATTTTATATAATGCTTTAGTTATGGGTGAAATGTGCAAATTTTGCAAAGTAAGCAAGTGATCATAAAATATTCGTTTTGGTCGGGGGATATTCTTTTTGTCAAGAATATCCGTACGATGGCGCAATCATTGGTGGACCACATAACAGAATAACTATCGGATATAGAAAGAGACATAAATAACTTTTTTTATAAAAATAACGGCAAAACTTTTACCGTTAAAATTGTTGAAATACCCGGTGATAAAAGTATAGTAATACGCGTGGTTGCACCGTGGCACACGGTATTGCATAGTATCTCTGATTATTGATTCTTACGTAAGAAGTCACTCAATAATTGATACAGTAAAAATTGCACAGTTTTTCATATTATTGATGCAATAATTGCTACAGTGATAATTGAATAGTATTTTATATTATTGATTCAATAATTGTCACGACACAGTAACTCATATTATTGAAATGATATTATTAGATACCATTATTGATAATGTCTAGAATGTTTTTTCGAGGAAAGGGGTTAGGTTATATAATTGCGCACTAGTAAGAAAAAATCTTTATCGGAAAGCCCCTTCTTTCCTGGGAACGATCTGGTTGTCAGTATTGTGAATCTATAATATTAATTAAAAATAATTATTGAAGAATTGTAAATAATTGATGAATATGGTAAGTAAATATTTCTTTAAATTTTGATATAATTGGAGGAATTTTAGAATGAGACATTTGTCGAAAGTTTGTTATATTTTCTATGAAACCATAATTATCTTATTTGATAAAATATTTATTCAAATATATTATTATAATATTACATTATAATAGTATAATGTGATAATATAATAGTATAATTTTTATAATATAAATAGTAATATTATTATAATGAATTTATTGCATAAGAATAAAATAAGGAGGAAGAGGTCAAATTGAATATGAATTAGTTTTCAAATTGAATTTGAATTCTTTTATTTTTTTAAAACATGTGATAAATGATGGTGAGCAAGTTGGTTTGAAAAACTTGGTTCAAGTTAGGTGTTCTGCAAGAAAAATCATCTGTATGTAATTTTGTCAGAAGTGGTGTGCTACCACTTTCTTATAAATGAAGTTAAACAATGAAACTCACACCAGAATTAAAAAAAATTCTCTCTATAATATTGAGCGTATTTCTTGTGAGTATAAGGATATTTTGAGTGTTGATAGTAGTGCAAGATTTTCTCTACATAATCTCCGTTATTCCAGTCAGAACTATTTTCCTATTGAGGTAAAGGATAATATTTTTTTCTCGTAAAGGATGTTATTTTCTTACAATACTCAGAAATTATATTACTTCCTTCTATACTCGTAAGGGATATCATTTTCTTTCATACTCCATATCATGTAAGTGATATTATTTCATCTCATAATCCTAAATCTAAAGTTACTATTGTAAATATTGCTTCTATAATTTCTGAAATGATTAGAAATTTCTTAAGGATTGCGCTTCATCTAATATCATTTCACTGGAATATTGATCTGAAATTTCATTTTAAATTTTTATTTTTTTTCATGTCTGGGTACTATTCATACGGTACTATTCATGGGCACTATTCATACGGTACTATTCATACAGTACTATTCATGAGTACTATTCACAACATAATTTCTTTTCTTTTCTTTGTCCAAGTTATCTTTTATGAATCTTATTCTTAAAATTGAATCCATGTTATGGTCTCATTTGATTCATTCTCATAATTCTCAGACTTAAATTATGTTGAAAGTTATCTTTGGCCCGTAGTGCAAAGATGAACTATTGATTGATGAATATCTTTGGCCCGTAGTGCAAAGATGAACTATTAATTTATATCTTTGGCCCGTAGTGCAAAGATGGACAGGTGTTTGGCATGATCATGACCACTGGTGATACAAATAATTATCTTTGGCCCGTAGTGCATAGATAATTTGTTGTTTGGATATAATTATTGATTGGTGTTACATGGATAAAATATTGATGATGGACTTTTAAATCATAGAAGATAGTAGACATCATGCTCTACTTGACTCTTATAATGAATTGTTGTTTCCGCTGTAGTAATTAATCTAAAACTTGTTGTCTATTGTATTCCATCATATTTTTTCCCCGTTGAGGACTAAGGATAATTTGTTCTACATTATCTTAGTCATAATATTTTTTACTAGGCTAGTTGAGCTCACTCTTTTCCTTTTTGTTCCATTGTTCTTCTCAGGAGGCGAGAATATAGCTGGGACTAGTCGGGGTGTGGAGTGATGGTTCAAGACAGTTATTATAGCAGTCCTCACTATTTTGTAAAATAGTGTATCAATAATTGTAATGAGGACTTTATTTGAGTTTGGATATTGTCTACAAGATAATATTTGTTTTAAAACTCACATCACATGTGTTGTCGTATTTTACACGATAGCTGTATTAATAAAGTTTGTATTTGATTTTTGTACCATGCATGTATTTGGCGACTTAGAATGGGTTGTGGGAACCTATTTTGGGGGCGTCACAGCAGCTGTTAAAACGAAGTATCCGAAGAAGTTGTTCGAAAGTTAAACTTGAAAACGGATCGGCATCCAAATCCATATAAGTTATCTTGGTTGAATAAAGGCAGTGAAGTAACCGTTGACAAAAAATGTTTAGTATCTTTTTCAATCGAAAATAAATACTTTGATAACGCTTGGTGCGATGTGGTGAAAATGGATGCTTGTCATATGTTATTGGGAAGACTGTGGCAATATGACCAAAGTGTTGTCCATGATGGTCAGAGGAATAATTACTCCCTCAATATAAAAGGGAAGAAGATTGGGTTAGCACCTCGGCTAGAAGAAGACAGTTCGGCTAGAGCATGCGGGAATCTGAACCTATTGTCTATGACGAGATTCCTAACAGGAGTGGAGCATGAAGGAGTTATGTGTGCATTGCTTCCTTGTGAAAAAAGTTCGGAGAATGGAAATGTAGAAGTATAGGTTGATGTACAGAAGTTGCTAATAGAGGTCGCTGACTTAATGCCCGAAGAACTTCCATCGGGATTACCACCATTAAGGGATATTGAAAATGAAATAGATCTTATCCCAGGATTGAGTCTACCGAATAAACCAGTCTACAGACTCAGCCCCAAGGAGTCAGAAGAGCTACAAAGGCAGGTAATGGACTTAATGGAGGAGGGATACATTCGTGAAAGCATGAGCCCATGTGCAGTTCCAGCTCTATTAGTGCCGAAGAAGGACGACTCATGGAGAATGTGCATTGACAATAGAGAAATCAATAAGATCACAGTGAAGTATCATTTTTTAGATACCTCGTCTGGATGATATGTTAGATCAGCTGTCAGGTGCAAAAATTTTCTCAAAAATTGACCTAAAGAGTGGATACCATCAATTTTGGGTGAGACCTAGAGATGAATGGAAGATAACCTTCAAAACACAACAAGGCTTGTATGAATGGATGGTTACACCCTTCAAACTTTCCAACGCACCCAGTACCTTCATGAGGTTTATACATCCAGTACTACGACCTTACATGAGAAAATTTGTGGTTGTTTACTTTGATGACATTCTTATCTACAGTAAGACATCAGAATTACATCATGAGCACCTCTGAATTGTATTTGGAACGTTGAGGAAGGAACGATTGTTTATAAACTATAAGAAGAGTTCCTATTTCACGACTTCAGTAACCTTCTTCTGCTTTGTTATTTCTACCGAAAGCGTTCACGCATATTAGACCAAGATAATGTCAGTCTCAGCATGACCTACACCGAAGACCATACATGACGTCAGAAGCTTTCATGGATTAGCATCTTTTTATAGATGGTTCATCCGAGACTTCAACACGTTGGTCGCGCCTATCAGTGAATGTCTTAAAGGGAAATCATTTCAATGGTTCTAGGAGGCCAAAGATAGTTTTCAGTTGATAAAAAAGAAGATGACCGAAGCACACGTACTGGCACTTCCTGACTTCGAGAAGGTCTTCGAAGTAAACTGTGATGCATCGGGAGTTGGTATTGGTGGTGTTCTTAGTCAAGAAGTTTGGCCAGTTATTTTCTTCAGTGAAAAATTATCAAGGTCAAGAAAGAATATTCTACTTATGATCTGGAATTTTATGCCCTAGTCCAGATTGAAGCATTGGCGTCATTATTTAATACTGAAGGAATTCAGTCTTTTTACTGATCACGAGGCCTTAAAGTATATTAATGGTCAACATAAGCTCAGCCAAAGATATGCTAAATGGGTAGAGAACTTGCAAGACTTCACTTTCACTCTTCGACATCAAGCAGGAAGTCTGAATCGTGTTGCTGATGCGCTAAGCCGAAGAGCATTACTCCTTAGTACTATGCAAAACAAGATTGTAGGGTTTGAAGTCTTCACTGAGATGTATGAAGGAGATCCTTCCTTCGATAAGATAGTTCAAGACATACGAGAAGGTCAACAATCTGATTTTATTTTACATGAAGGGTATTTGTTTCGAGGGCTCCAGCTGTGTATTCCTGATTATTCACTTCAATAAAAAATAATGAGTAAAATTCACAAAGAAGGACACTTCGGACGAGATAAGACATTGACCTTAATAACAGCTGACTATTACTGGCCAAAGATCTTGAGCTATGTGAATCACTATGTAAAAGGGTGATCTACTTATTTGAAGTCAAAATGAGTTCTTACCAATGCGGAATTATACACTCCCTTACTTGTTCCTAAAAGGCCTTGGTGTGATGTTAGTATGGACTTTGTTTTAAGTATGCCCCGAACTCAAAGAGCTTCAGATTCTATTATGGTTATCGTCAACCGATTCTCTAAAATGGCCCATTTCATCGCTTGTCGAAAAATCATAGATGTTGTTCGGATTACCCATCTCTACTTTCGGGAGATTGTACGCTTACATGGCGTTCCACAATCTATTACATCTGACCGAGATACTAAATTTAAGAGTAATTTCTAGAAGAGTCCGTGGGAAAAGCTCGAAACGCAATTGAACTTTAGCAGTGCTTACCATCCTCAGACCGATGGTCAGACCGAAGTTGTAAATCGAATTTTGGGCAATATTCTGAGGTGTTTGGCTGGAAATAAACAGAAGCAATGGGATCTGGCACTTTCTCAAGCAGAATTTGCTTATAGCCGTTCGAAGAATTGGACCACTAACATGAGCCCTTTTCAGATAGTTTATGATCAGAACCCTTATGGAGTCTTAGATTTAGTTCCTGTTCCTCAGATTGGTCGAATACATCCCAAAGCGGAAGAAATGACAGATCATCCTTGGGTTATCCATGATCAAGTGTACAAGTCCATCTTAGAAAATAATGTTAAATACAAGGATCAGACTGACAGTCATCGTCGTCGGGTTATTTTTAAAGTTGGAGATCTTGTTTGGGCCTTACTTACCCATGATCATTTTTCTTTTGGCGATTATAATAAACTTAAGGATCGAAAAATTGGCCCTTGTGAAATTCTGCAGTGAATCAACGATAATGTTTATCGGTTACGCATTCTGAGTCATCTGTGGACTTCAGACATTTTCAAAGTTAAACATCTGAGCCCCTGTTTCGAGCAGTCTACTGAAAGAATTGAGAACTCGAGGAAGAGGTCTTCTCAACCTGGGGTGACTGATGCAGGATGGTTCGAGACCGAAGACATTGAATTATCGGATAGTATGTTAATAGCCTTGGAATATCACGAATGTGATGATCATCACAAACGAAGAGGCCAATAAACACCTTCGACATTAATACCTACAGTTTCGGGAAATGAGATCTTTCAACTTCGACTTCGGGTAATGGAACACCTTCAGGTTCGGGAGTTGGGATGACATTTTTACCTTTGACTTCGGAAGACAGAATGTCGTCTTGATTTCGGCATTCGACAGACTAATAGTTTAATTGCTTTCTCTTTCTATTTAGTTCTTTAATTAATAATATTTTATTATTTGCAAGTTTGTTATTTTGTTTCCATAAAAGTAAGAAGTTTGTTAGAATCCTTTTCATATTCGTAAGAGGATTTTATTTCCATATCTCTAGTAATATTCTAGAGTGACTTGGGGATAAAGTCTTACTAAGCTATATAAACCCAGTTTGTGGGTTGGAATAGAGGACTTGAATTTTTGATAAATATATTATACACATTAGAGAGATTTTTCTATGTTTTTCAGTGAAACTCTTTCTTCTTCCTGTGAATTCATTTGTTATCTTAGCCCGCGGGATAATCACTATCCCGTCCGGCGTCAGTATGTCAACAAACTTCAATTTGAAGAGTTTTTTTTACTACTACTCTTGGAGATGCTCTAACCCTGTATTCTTATTTAAAATAATAATAATAATAATAATAATAATAATAATAATAATAATAATAATAGTGTTATATTAAGTTAATGACTAGAATTAAGTTAGTGACTTTTAAATGAGATAGTAGCTTCTAAGCCTTAGATTCAATAATTTTAAATCTAAATCTTTAAATGTATACTCTCCTTTTCAAATTGTTCAAATTAAAATGGAGATGACACGGGGTGTGGTTTTTTTCAATATTGATTATTCCTTGAAAACAATTGGAAAAGATATAGCCATGGCCTATGGGTGCAGATTTTTCCACAAGTGTCTATTTTTCAATTTTAATTATTCCTTGAAAACAATGCATGGGAAAAGATGTGGCTATGCATGCATGCAAATTTTCCACTCGTACATACACTATTTTCCAATTTTAATAAATGCATACCCAATTTCCAATTTCCAATTTTGCAATAAATACCCCTGTTCCATACACTTAAAAGTACTCCCTCCTTCCTTCAGCAACCAATTTTAGTTTGCCTTCTTAATATCACTTGTAGCAACATAAATTAGCAATGAAACACCTAAACTATGACCAGTTTTTTTCTTTCTTACCCTTACCCTTGATGTTTTTCATACTCATGATTCTACCCATTTCTTCTTCAGCAACATTAAAAGAAGACGAAGCAGCAGCTCTTTTGACGTGGAAAGCAAGCCTTGACAACCGAAGCCAATCATTGTTGTCCTCGTGGGCTGGAAGCAGCCCTTGCAGAAATTGGACCGGAATTAGTTGCGACAAAGCTAGCCATGTATCCTATATAATCCTCCAAAGTTACGGTTTAAAAGGTATGCTTCGCGATCTTAATTTCTCATCTTTCCCCCATCTCCATACCCTTGACCTTTCTGACAACGCACTCCATGGGAATATCCCCTCCCAAGTTGGTAGCCTTTCCAAGCTCAAAAACCTTGATATTTCTGCCAATCGTCTTTCCGGAGAGATTCCATCAGAAATAGGCTTGCTCAAAAACCTCGAAATTTTTTACGCTTCTCGAAATCAATTCAGTGGCTCAATTCCACAAGAGATGGGGATGCTCACCTCTCTTAGAAAATTGTCTTTCCATACAAATAACTTGACCGGTTCTATCCCAGCTACTATAGGAAACTTACTCAACCTAACCATCTTATACCTCTACGAAAATCAACTTTCAGGGTCCATCCCACAAGAGATAGGAATGTTGAGGTCTCTCGTCGATCTTGAACTCTCGGCAAACAGCCTGACTGGTTTGATCCCATCTAGTATTGGAAACTTGCTCAACCTAACCATCTTATTCATCCACGAAAATCAACTTTCAGGGTCTATCCCACAAGAGATAGGAATGTTGAGGTCTCTCGTCGATGTTGAACTCTCGTCAAACCATCTCACCGGGTCAATCCCGAGTACTATAGGGAACCTGGGTAATCTAGAAAAGCTTTTACTCGATATGAATAAACTCACGGGACCAATCCCTCAAGAAGTTGGCATGCTCAGGTCACTTAGGGAACTGATTTTGAGTGCCAACAATCTCACCGGGTCAATCCCGAGTACTATAGGGAACCTGAGTAGATTAATCGACCTCAGACTTTTTGATAATGAACTCACAGGACCCATCCCTTCCGAACTGAATAATCTTACACATTTGAAAGCTTTGGGTTTAACTCACAACAGTCTCACCGGTCGTTTACCCAATGATATATGCCTTGGTAGATCACTTATAAAACTTGCTGCAGCCCACAATTATTTCGATGGTTCAATCCCCAAAAGTTTGAAAAATTGTTCTAGTTTATATGGCGTTGGGCTTCAAGGAAATCAAATTACAAGCAATATATCAGAAGATTTTGGCATTTATCCCAACTTGTCCTATGTTGATTTGAGCCATAACAAGTTCTATGGTGAGTTGTCTCCAAATTGGGGACTCTGCCATAAACTGACAAGCTTAAACATCTCCAACAATGATCTGACTGGAAAGCTACCATCTGAGCTAAGCAAGGCAATTCAGCTACAAAGACTTGATCTTTCATCAAATCACATCGTTGGTGAAATTCCTAAAAGTTTTGGAGATCTAAGCTTATTATTTGACCTATTTCTCGAAAATAATAAGCTTTCTGGTTTTGTTCCACCAGAAATTGGCAAGTTGTCCGATTTACAAAGACTTGACTTGGCAAATAATAATCTTAGTGGTCCAGTTCCAGAACAACTAGGTGACTGCATGAAGTTACAGGGTATGAGTTTGAGCATGAACAGATTTACCCAAGATATTCCATTTCAAATTGGTAATTTACAGTATCTTCAATATCTTGATTTTAGTCAAAACTTGCTCGTGGGCATGTGATACAATCCTGATCAGCAAGTTATTCACACGTATAAAATTAGTATTATGGGTGCCTTTATAACTTTACATAATCAGATTACATGCAAAAGAAAGAAAGCAAGTTTCACGCTGAAGAAAAGATCCTAACGTGGCAAGGATTTTGAGATTTTAGGAAAAAGATTTTGTTTCCTAAAATATTAGGCATATTCTATTGGCCTAATTTTTGGGATTTATTTTCCAGATACTTATCAAATTCTATTATAATTAGGATTTCTTTCCAGGTTTAGATTTACATTCTAAATAAGGTTTCTATTGTTTTATAGAAATAGAATTTCTTTTTCCAAATTGATTTCTACTTAGAAATTAGGGTTATGGTTTGTAATTCCTATTAGGATTAGAATAATTTGTTCCTATTGTTATTAGGATTTGGATTGTTTTGAGTAGTATAAATAGAGGTCTCAAGTTAATGTAATCAAATACAATATACATTATTCATTATTCAATATATTTTTGAGGTTATTCTCTACTTTTGGTTTTTTGAAGAATTTCTAAGTATTTTTCTTAGTTATTTCTTTGAGATTCAATTTGACTTATCATACAACAATTCATATAGTTGTGTGTGGCGTCTTTCACCGCGATCAATCGTCGATTGTACCGAGATTACCGCTCAATATAAGCGAGGGTCAAGGTGTCGTTGGTGTCCATTCAACGCAGAAATTCGAACGCGAGCAATTGTACCAAAATTACCGTCTACATATAGGCGAGGGGTTAAGGTGTTGCAAGTAATTCACCCAACATTCGTGCTTTAGAACGATCGAAGACGACGACCACCTCACGCAAGCGTCTTGTGGAGTCTATCATTTGGTATCAAAGCTAAGCCTTTCTAGCAAGTTACTTATCTTTAATTTTTTCGTCAAAATATATATTGTAAAAAAAACAAAAAAGAAACAAAAAAAAAAGAGCAAAAAAAAAAAAAGAAAAAAGGAAAAGAAAAAATTCATATTCTATTGTATAACCCAATTTGTAGCACACCATCAAATCATCAAATTCCAACTAAGAGTTCATATTGCTCCATCATCATTAATTTCAAACGAGCTATAATTTACAATCGACGATATAAGAGGAGTACAAGACAATCGATCGGTGATTTTGTGATATTCTAATAGTTACACCATCTATAATTTTGTTTCGTGATAAGTAATTTTGAATTGATTAGTAAAACCAAAAATTTTGCTAGAATTCAATAAGAACCTATTAGAGAGAATATTTGAGGTAAAAGGCAAGAGTGTAAGATTATTAGAGGGTAAAAGCCAAATTTGAGCGATACACGAAGTGATTCATCATTATTCGAAATAAACACGTAAGTGGAGTGTGAGAAAAATTTTTATCTACTAACCTTTGTTTTACAAAGAAACATGTATAGCTACAATTATGAAAGTTCTTATGGGTCTCAAAGGAATACTTTCCAAGGCAATATTGATCACAGAGGCATATCCGAGATGGGAGAGAAAAATGGAGCGAGAATTTGACTATCATAATTACTCAAGGAGAGGAGGAAGGTCTGGACGGCAATTCAAGAGTTCTCCGATCATACAATTATATGGTGGCGACTTATCAAACAAAAAAACATGGGGAGCGTCTGATTCGAGACACATGGGCGAATTAAAACAAAGCATGCGAAAAGGCAGTTTGCCACCAAGACAAAGCATGAGCATGAGAGGAGGAGTATACATCTCAAAGACAATTAGAGCAACCTTCAAGGCGATTTATGAGACAATAATAGGAGGGTTCGCACACAAGTAAACAAGGAAGATTATTGGATGCGGTTACAATACTTCTAAGTAAAAAAAAAACAAGATCAACGGGGAGGTGGAAGAAATTATAGAATATGCGATCAAGGAGAGTTATTGGGTTCGAGTGTTCAAGATGAAATCCATGATCTAAAGCAAGATGGTGAACATCCGAAAGAAAGTAATCAAGAAGATGAGTTTGTAAAAGGAAATACATGTGGAAAAGATCGACAAAAAGAAATTGTTCAAAAGATTGATAATATAAAAGAAAAAATTAAAAAGAGTGAGAATGAAAAGAAAAGAGAGATTGAGAAAAAAGAGAATGAAAAGAGTGACCTTGATAAACGAGAGAAAAACAAACGAGAGGGTGAGCATAAAGAAGAGAGAGAAGAAATATGTGACCATGAAAAAGATAGTGAGTTGAAAAGTGAGTTATATTTTGAAAAGCCAATGACTGTACATTCGTACAAGACGGCGCTTTTGAATACTAACACTAATGATTCTTCTTTGTCTAGTTTTGTTTTTGTCTCTTGTGCAAGGTTGTTGATGAAATACCCGTGCTACTATCATTCCGCATCGATCACCGATAGATATTCAGGAGGAGACAACGAAGTTACCAAGGCGGGTTGGAGAGTTGGTGAAAGTGGGTATCGTGAGAGAAGACATGAGTTCATGTGTTGATTATGAGATCATAGTATCTAAGGAGGATGGGACAACGAGTTTGTTCGTCGATTTTGAATTGGTAAACAAGTATCGTTATTCTTTTTCTTGTTTGGATAATATGCTTGATAAATTGCATAGTACTTGTGTTTTATCTACATGTGATAATGATACAATGCCTAATCAATTTAGCACGAGAGATTGTGATAAATGGAAAATTGTTTTAGCATGTAAGTTATATAGGTGGTTAGTTATTTCTGTTAGATTAACTAATGCATCTAGTGTTTTCATGAGTTATTTAAAACATGTTTTGCATGCTTCTATTGGAAAATTTGTTGTTAGCTATTTTGATGGTAGAATCATTTTTATCATAAACTATGGAGGATATTTGATTTATGTTGAGTTAGTTTATGATCATGATATATATTCTCGTTTTCGATGTGTTTACTTGCATGAAATTAATTTAGGTTTTGTTATCCAAATATTGACTTAGGGTTTCATGCTAGTCAATCTTTACATGAATTGTCGTTAGTTAACAATGGTAGTAATCATGTTGTTTCGTTGGAGCAATCTTCATTGCATGATTTGTTATCATATGGTTTCGATTCAAGAAATGTTTATCATCAAGATGGTTTGAGAGATGAGTTATTTGCAATGTGTAGTTAGTTCACTTGGATTAGCTAAGACATCGCATACTTCCATGGAATTGTTGAATTATATTTTGCATTTTTTCATGGGAAAATTTGTTATTCTCTCTTTTGATGATATTAGATTTTTGTCAACATTTTGGGAAATTCTTTAGCATGTGTAGAGTTTGTTTGTGATCATCGTCGATATGCTATTGAATTTTCAACTTATGATTGTGACCTTTTACTCCATTGATAACATTATTTGTTCTTTATTGTATTAATGTCAATGGAATGAGGGAGGTTGGTTGTGTTTTGCAGATTCGTGATAGGATCATATTCATCGAGGAAGCATGGATCCTATAGTTCATCCTGATTCAATGCATAAGACATCTCTGTGGAAGTGTTTTGAATATTGTTTTAGTAGAGACTATGCATATGATTTTGGTTTATTTAATTTCTTTGTGATTAGACAAAAGGAACTTATTGATTTGTTTACATTTTGTGTTTAATCCAGAATTAAAGAGAGTTTCATGTGAGAAATATGACAAATTTCAAGTATTGATATTTGATCCACGTGCATTGATGAATGTGTTTCTCGCGAAGGATTGAGATCATTATATTGAATTTTGATCCAGAATTTCACACGGGAGAATCTACCACATAAAGAGTTTTGTGTGACGATTTTTGATCCAGGAGGATATAAGACTTTTCATATTCTTTCTTACTTTGCATTCATGATTATTTTAGTAGATAGTAGATTAGTTTATATATATAATTAGTGTTTCGGGATTAACTGGTCTACAAATTGTCAATTCTCGGGAGAGAATTCGGGCATTGTTATGTTCTTAGTGGAGTTGGAGTTTTTTTGTTGCTTATATATGTCATTTGCGAGTTGAGTTTTGGCATTATGATTGGTTTGATGCTACTAACTTAGTTTGTTTTATGTAGGAACAATTTTGTGGTTGAATCATTTTTGAGAAGACGATGGGCGGTTGAGGACAAATCCTTTTGAAGAGGAGGAATGATACAATCCCGATCAAAGAAGTTATTCACATGTAGCTAGTATTATGTGGGTCTTTATAACTTTACATAATCGATTACATACGAAAAGAAAAGCAAGTTTCACGCCAAAAGATCCTAACGTGCAAAAGATTTTGGGATTTTAGGAAAAGATTTTGTTTCCTAAAATATTAGGCATATTCTATCGCCTAATTTTTAGGGATTTATTTTTCAGATACTTATCAAATTCTATTATAATTAGGATTTCTTTCCAGGTTTAGATTTACATTCTAAATAAGGTTTTATTGTTTTATAGAAATAGGAATTTCTTTTCCAAATTGATTTCTACTTAGAAATTAGGGTTATGGTTTGTAATTCCTATTAGGATTAGAATAATTTGTTCCTATTGTTATTAGGAATTGGATTGTTTTGAGTAGTATAAATAGAGGTCTAAGTTAATGTAATCAAATACAATATACATTATTCATTATTCAATATATTTTTGAGGTTATTCTCTACTTTTTGTTCTTTTGAAGAATTTCTAAGTATTTTCTTTAGTTATTTTTTGAGATTCAATTTGACTTATCATACAACAATTCATAGTTGTGTTGTGTGGCGTCTTCTCACCGCATCAATCGTCGATTGTCAGACGAGATTACCGCTCAATATAAGCGAGGGTCAAAGTGTGTCGTTGGTGTCCATTCAACGCAGTAATTATTAACGCGAAAGAATTGTACCAAAATTACCGCTCACATATAGGCGGGGTTAAGGTGTTGCAAAGTAATTCACCCAACATTTGTCTTTAGAAACGATCGCATGACGACCACCTCACGCAAGCGTGCCGTTGAGTCTATCAGCATGCTACCTCAACAACTTGCAAAGCTAAAGAGTTTAGAGATGTTTAATCTTTCTCACAACGAGCTCTCTGGTTTCATTCAATCAGTCTTTGATGGAATGGTGAGTCTGACATCTGTTGATATATCCTACAACCAGTTTGAAGGTCCTCTCCCCAACATCAAAAATTTTCAAGGTGATTTGAAAGCGGCATTCAAAAACAACAAAGGTTTGTGTGGCAATCTAACTGGTTTGATCCCTTGCTCACGTGGAATCATTCGCGGGAAGAGCAAAAACATTGTGATCTTGATCACACTTCCACTTTTGGGCTTTTTGTTCCTTTTATTTTCCATTGTTGGAATAAGTTGTTATTGTCATAGAAGAGTGAAGAGAAATGTAAAGGACGACACAAGCGAAATTAAAAGTCAAAATTTGTTCGCCATATGGAGTTATGATGGAAAGATGGTGTATGAAAGCATCATTGAAGCTACAGAGAACTTTAACTCCACATATTGCATTGGGGAGGGAGGATATGGAAAGGTGTATAAAGCTGAGTTGACAAGTGGTCAAATTGTTGCTGTGAAGAAGTTTCATACGTCACAAGATGGTGAGCTTTGGAATGTAAAATGTTTTATTAGTGAGATCCGCGTTTTAACAGAAATACGTCATCGTAATATCGTAAAGCTTTTTGGTTTTTGTTCGCATCCACTACACTCTTTGTTGGTATATGAGTTTTTGGAAGGGGGAAGCTTGGCAAAAATATTGGGTAACAACGATGAAGCAATGAAGTTAGATTGGAGAAAGAGGCTAAATATTGTTACTGGTGTGGCGAATGCTTTATCATATATGCACCACGATTGCTCGCCACAGATAGTTCATCGAGATATTTCGAGCAAGAATATACTGTTGAATTCAGAATTTGAGGCCCACATGTCTGATTTTGGTATTGCAAAGTTTTGTAAGCCAGGCTCATCTAATTGGACCTCATTTGCTGGAACTTTTGGATACGCAGCTCCAGGTAAATACTTTCCTGTGGCTTTAAGCTTTAATTCATATTTATAGATATATTTAATTAATGCATTATCAAAAGCAAAGCTATGGAAATTAAACTTGTTTTGCTAAAATTCAACATCAAAACATGATTTAATGTCTATAAGTAATCATATATATATTGCTCTTTCATTTTTCTTTTTATATGTGAAACTCAGACATGTAAAATCACCTGACATTCACCCTACCAAAATAACAATCCTAACATTCACCCTTCCAAAATAAACTCACCTAGACTCCAACCGTCAGGGTTCCCTAACATAAGCTCATCTTAATTACACATTTGGCAAAAAGCACTTTTTCATCATTGTGATTATAGTGTTTTAAGCAATTAGCCACTGTATTTTTAAAATATTCAATTATCCCACTGTGTTTTTTAAAAATATACAATCAGGTCATTCCGTCCATTTTTCGTAACTGACGTTAACAAATCAACTTCAATTTCTTACGTGTCTTTTTTGAAAAAAATAAAAAATTACGTGGCATATGCTTAATTATGTGGTTTATCCTTATGTGGCAACAAAATAATTTTTTAATGAATTTTCTTTATAATTTTTTCTTCTCAAACAAAAAAATAAAATCATTATGTGGTAAAAAAAATAATTAAAATAATAATAAAATTAAAATAAATATTTTAATTCATTTTTTTATAATTTTATCTTTTCCTTTCTTTTAATAATTATTTTTATTTTAAAAATTAATTTCAAATAATACAAATAATATATCAAAATTTTATATCAATGAGATCTATTACAACATTATATTAATTCCTACAAAAATTAAAAATAAAAAATCATTAATTACGTGCAAAAAATAATTAAAATAATAATAAAATTAAAATAAACATTTTAATTCATTTTTCTTTATTTGTATTCTTTTCCTTATCTCTTTTTTTTTTTTTAATAATTATTTTATTTTAAAAATTAATACTAATATATATTTTAATGATATAAAAAGGTAAGTACATAATTAACATAAAATAGGAAATTCGATACAATTAACAAAAATTAGTTAAACAAATGACATAAAAATTAAAATTATTTATACAATCAAAACCACATTATTTTTTTATAATTTATTCTTTTCCTTTCTTTTAATGTTCTACTGTGCATCTTCTCCACAAGAATCGGTTGAGACCTCTCGAAGTATATCTATGGCTGAGACCTCTCGAAGTTCATCTTCTCCACCCATTTCAGCTGCAGCTTATCTATGGCTCACCCATAGATAAGTATATTCTTATATACTTGAATGGAAAATTCCTTTTGCCGGTAGGCTCCCAAGCACAATTTCAAATTCCAAAATATTATAAACTTTATTTCAAATGTCAGGCTCCGATTCCGGCAAGCGGTGAGAGAATCGGCTGAGACCTCTCGAACGGCGATGAGCTTTGGCAGAAGAATAGTCGTCGGAGTTTGACTTTGTTCCGATTGGAGTTCTCTTGGTGGTTGATTTGAAAGCCGATGTCGCCATTTCATTATAAATAGAGAGATTAGGGTTTACATAGCCAATTCTGCAGAAAGAAAACTATTGAACAGAGAGAGGGAGATAGAATTAATTCGGAAAAAAAATGAGGATAAATAATGTTTTTTAATAATTAAACATAAAAACAAAAAACAAAAACAAAATAAAATATAAAATTACGTGGTAAAAAAATAATTAATTATTTTTAATATTTATTTTAATTTATTATTTTAATTATTTTTTGTCACATAATTAATGATTTTTTTTGTTGAAATTAATGTAATGTTGTAATAGATCTCATTGATACAAAAATTTTGATATATTATTTGTATTATTTAGAATTAATTTTAAAATAAAAATAATTATTAAAAGAAAGGAAAAGAAAAATTATAAAAAATAAATTAAAATATTTATTTTAATATTATTATTTTAATTTTTTTTACAACATAATGATTTTATTATTTTATTTTTTGTTTGAGAAGAAAAAATTATAAAGAAAATCCATTAAAAAATTATTTTGTTGCCACATAAGGATAAACCACATAATTAAGCATATGCCACGTAATTTTTTATTTTTTTTCCAAAAAAGACACGTAAGAAATTGAAGTTCGATTTGTTAACGCTCGATTTGAAAAATGAATCTGAATACTTTGATTGTATATTTTTAAAAAGCAAATTAAATTTAATTGAATATTTTAAAAAACACGTTAATTTAATTGCTTAAAACACTACAACCACGTTGATGATAAAAAGTGCTTTTTGCCTTACACATTTACAATACAATTAGTATTTGTAATGTTTTTCTTACTAGCACATTTGTAGCACTTGGAAGTCTCCTCCGCTCCATAGCTTATAGTTCGATTTTTACATTTTGAGATGTCCCAATATATGCGCTTACTTACTATTTATAAAATTTAGTTGGTTCATTGTTTTACTTTTATGCCCTTATAATAAATATTTAACCATTACTTTTTTTTGAAGAAACAACATTCAACATCATTATTTTTATCACCGCATTTAATGTTGTTGTATTTTCAATAAAAGAATTTAACTTTTTAGGCTTTACTAGTTTAACATATTTTGTGTATAAAAGACAATTGATTGAAAGTTTATGTATTAAAATTTTATGGTTAAGGACTTTAATGGTCAGTACACGTTAATCAATTAAGTTGAGAATTCCAATGTGATAAGTAAGGAGTAATTAACTTATTGATTAATTCCATATTAAGGAGTATATGTGAAAAATTTTTGTTAAAAATTGTCACTTAAATTAATTTTCTTAAACTATGTGCCAAAAGAAATTAGCCTATAACTATGGGACGGAGGGAGTATATTTTATCTTTAGTACAATCATACTAGAGACCAATGCAAAATATTATGGACAACTTCAAAAAGAACAAATGTTTCTGAAATAAATTCACGAACATATATTATTTATGAAATGAATTTTACAAAAATATATATTAGATAAAGGTAAAGATTCATAACTATACACATACATATAAAAATAAATTTTAGGAAATCAAATAGATACAAGAGTACTACAAGTTTAATTCACTCTTTCCACTTCAATGTTTCTTTTCCTTTCGTTTCTTTTTGTTTACGTACTTGTATTGCAGAACTTGCTTACACAATGGAAGTGAATGAGAAGTGTGACGTTTATAGCTTTGGAGTGCTTTTACTGGAAGTGATTATGGGGAGGCATCCAGGTGATTTCATCTTATCTCTCTTATCGCCAGCAACATTGGCAGTTGCATATGGTGTACTATTAAAGGACTTGTTGGACCAACGCCTCTCAGCTCCGTTGGATCAAGTGGCTGAAGAAGTAATCATTGTCGCGAAGCTTGCATTTTCTTGTCTACATCTAAATCCACAGTCTAGACCCAACATGAAACAAGTTTCCGTCAGATTAACAAAGCAAATGCCTCCACTTCAAAACGTGCTAAATGTTGTTACAGTTGGTCAATTGTTTGATCCTCAGTGTTCGACTCTTTGGTGCCCCAATAATATAAAGTTAACTTGATAGTTTCCAGACACATCCGCTTTATGTTCTGTTAATGTTATTGAATTTACATTTAAATGTGAAGAAATTGATTATGTTTTGACATGTCCTGTGGTTTTAGTACATCACACCTGTGTAGACTGACCCAATATTGGACCACCTCCTTACCTAAAAGGTTAACCTATTAAATTTGAGACTCTACCGTACTTATTAACTAATCTACAATTTATCCAATGTGAGATTATGTGAAATATCCCAACACCCTTCATTCTAAATTATAAGATTATTATTAATTTTTAAAGATTAATTTAAAATATTTTTAAATTAAAATAATTCATTAAAAATTATGAAACAATGAATAATACTATTAAATAATTTATAACATTCAGAATTAAAAGAATAGACGTCAATTCTAAGTTTAAAATTGTTTAAATTAACTTCAAAAAATCAATAATAATCTTATATTTTAAAATGGAAGAATCACATTTTTTTTAAATGTATTTAAAAAAAAAATCACAACACATTGTCATTTCCCTTTGCACTTGAAAAATTATCGACGACAACATCTCAATTATTTTATACTTGCCAAAACAATGGGATAGATAAATGATATGGTAACTAATTCTACATTGATCACATCATCTTTTCTTCAGTTTAGAATATAACAGAAAGTCTAAACTATAACTGTGGTTCTCGGTTATCAAACTATGTCCATTACTTTTCCTTTCCAACTAATTTAGGCCAAATTCTATTTACTATGACAAGGAGTAGTATGCTACAATCATACTATGGAGGGATTTTAATTTAGAATTAGGAAGTAGCTTGCTGCCTCATCCATTTTGTAGCTGACCACTTTTCTCCGCCCAGTACCTCGCATCCTCCATGTATGCTATTTGGATCCGATTGTCCATCTAGTCCCTGAAAGAAACAACACAAGTTACTTGGTCATTCCACAAGCCAACTTGAGGACATCTTAATATTTTTAGGAAATATACAGAATTCCAGGTTAGGAAACTGTCTGAGAATATATCCTGATTTTCGTCAACTAATATAAACTCGGAGAGCTACTTTATACGTTAATTAATTACTAATAATATGCTCAAGTCAGTTAATTAAGTAGTATGTTAAGGAAACAGACCATGCTCCAGAAAAGCACTGCATCTCCTTTAATAGGTTTCACACACATCCCTTTAACCATTTTCCCACCGCAGCTGCACTCTCCTGAACCAGCCTGGCATCATTGATAGATTGCAAAGTCCAAATATACCAAACAATCAAGAAAATGATGTATGAATAATATGTAGATAAAGATATTTTAAGCTATGAAGGTTCAAAACATTGATGCTTAATGTATAGTCCACGGAAATAGAGATTAAAGAACCATATGAATAAATCCAGCTTTAATATCTATGCGAGAATCTCATATGATCGAGTCAACCCAACTTATGCCTTTACTCCCAAAGTAGTTTGTGGTAGGCTATCTCATATTGTCAAATACAGTTTTTAATTTTAGTGGTCAACCAAAAGACCATAATGCGAGTATCTCATATGATCAAGTCAACCCAACATGCCTTTACTCCCAACTAGTTTGTGGTAGGCTATCTCATATTGTCAAATACAGTTTTAAATTTTATTGGTCAACCAAAAGATCTTCTGATTAATCATGTGATTTAGAGGGCATCAAAGCCTAACTTTCGGGCCATCCTATGTCCCTTGTAGCCTAAACACAAGGGCGGTAGGCGTGAGGCACGTGTCATTTTGAAATGAGGCGCATAATGTATGAAATACAATAAATTATTATAAGGTCGAGTTGTAAAAGTGTCTCTCCACGTTGCCAACCAATTTCACTTTGGCCCTTTAATTAAGTGGCAAAAATCTCATTTAAGTGGTCATTTTGATTCAATTGAGTCCTTCATGGCAAAGATCTCAATTGAGTCGAAGTCGTAGTGAGAAGTCAATTAAACCAAATTGGCCACTTGAAGGTCCAAACTGAGATTTTTTCCATATAAAGATCCAATTTAAAATTCGGTGGCAACTTGGAGGGACATTTTTGCAATTCGGCCTTACCATAATTCAAGACATTCAATATTTTCTTTGACATTTAAGTATCAAAACTAACAAGAAACAATTTCTTTTACCCATATAACTACATCAACTACTATCATGCTCAAACAATTTATAAGAAATTCATCAAATAAAAGCATATATATAAACTAAAAACACAAGTCCAGAAAAGATCCATTAATATAGATAATCGTTTAATTCACCAAAAGTAAGAGAAAGTAAAAGGATAAATAAATTCCAGATTCAGTTAAAAAATCTGTCACCCTAAAACGTCGAAGAAAACGACTTTTTGTCATGATCACGGAGATAGACGAAAATCTAAAAGTCGCGCAGGAGAGTCAACAATGGTAGACAAAGTTGCACATATCGCGCAACTGTTTGTTGTATTTTTTGTTTTGGACTTTAGATTTTCTAATTACATTTTTAGATTTCTTGATTGGTTTCTTTTTTCTTTTTTTTGCATGTTTGGGTTTTTCTTTTGTCTTTTTAAATTAAGTTAGGTTGATCCCCTAGGCGCACCTCACTTAGCAATTCACCTTGAGCGAAGCGCAAAAGTCACGCATTGCCTTACATCGAGCCTAGGCACGCCTTTGACAACTATGGTTTGCAGGATAATGACTATGGATCATTCCATCCACCAACACATGTACCTAAATATATATATATATATATATATATATATATATATATATATATATATCCTTCCTCACTTTAATTGATACTTTAATACATAAAACCAAGTCTATATAGCAGGTCATATACATGTCCAGGTCGAGTTAAAAAAACTAATACACTAGTAGCAACTAGTGGAAAATGCATTAATTTTTTTGTAAAGTTGTGCAAGAATACATGGTTTTTAACATCAATGAGTACTTTAAACTTTTAAATTCAAAGAGCACCAAAGTTTGAAATGCAATTACCACAGGAAAGAATGTTTCTCCCCCTTCAACATTATCACTTAAATACATGAGCATTGTTGCTACTCTTTGACCTCCACGCTTCAAGTTAAACTGCAATTAAAAGCACTATCATGAGAAAAGACAGATAAAATGATACAGGCAAAAGTTATGCCATCAATATCATAGATTAAGCAGTAACAAAGATGTATGTAAGGTGTAAAAAACTTACTGTATCAGAGAAATAGTCATGATGGGGTCTGTAAAATTGGTTTTTTTCGTACCTGTGCTTCTGCAGATGTTAGCCTTGATACTAAAACATATTAGTATTCCCATTCATATGAAGCATTTGACAAACAAGTCATTCAGAAACCCACCGTAACACTTGGATGAGTTCTCCATTTTCAATTGGTACTTGAGAATAGATGGATATTCGTTTTTCAATTGCCTGACCATGCAAAAATAAAATTTGAAAGCATCAAGTCTAAAGGTTTCCTATTTTTGTAATGACATTAAGAGATATTCGGTGGTTACTATGGGGAATTCCTTTTACTTCCAGATGGCGAAAACGTGTATAGGGAACTAGAAATAGTAAATATATAAAAAGAATGCACAATGTTCTAAAAGGCGCTAGACAGGAGGCGGGCGGCCAGGGTGGGCCTAGCGCCTAGGGGGCTTGGGCGAGATTTTTTATTTTAAGCCAATTTTAATATTTTAATTTACATTTATCCAAGCAAAACAATAATATAAAGCGAAACAATCTATAATAAAAATAATAAAGGTCTTTGCTTAAAGTTCAAACACATTTATATTGCTGCTAATGTCAAAGTTTAAAACCAAACATGCAATTGTTCAAAGTTCAATCATATTTTTAACGTATTAGTTTTATTTATAAATTTATAAACAAGATTGTTATTAAATAATAAAATTTAAAATTTCAAGAATTTAATTCCATATTAAAACTTAAGAAACTAAACATAAATTTAAGAATTATATTGAAGTAACCTAAATATTACAAATGTATCATCATTTATATAATTTGAAGTTGGTTCAAATTCAAAAAATTACAACTATAATAAAATTATCCATTTTGACTTGATATTGTTCACTTCTTGTTGTGATTTGATATGTTACAACCTGTATAATGAATATAGTAAATCATTAAAAAAATAAATATATCAAGATCTGGTTTGAGTAGTTATTAAAATAAAAAAAATCTCTTCGTATAGACCCTGTCTAGACCCCACCTAATTTTCTGGAGAGATTTTTTTGCCGCCTTGAGCCTAGGTGAGGCGCCAAGGGGGGCCTAGCGCCTAGGCGGGGATATTTAGAACAGTGAGAATGCATAGGCCTCTTGTGCAGACACATGTATACAAACATAATGTCTTACATTACATTAGGAAAGATTGAAGGAAAACTTGAAATATACCAACCTGTACCATTGGATATTTTCTCTCCTGAGGGTTCAAAAACATACCGGAGCTCGTCCTAACGTCACTCTTAATTCCCTAGAAATTGATACGCATTGAGATCAATCAGATACAAATTTTGGGACACTTAATGCATACACAGATCTAATCTAGAAATAAAATCATACTTTATGAGCATATACAAAAATATGAAGATGATCAAGCAGCTATGTTGTCCCGACCTGAAGTAAACACAAATCAGTAGATGTATATTTTATGAAATCAGTACAGCATATATGTTATGAAATCAGTACAGCAAACAGTTTTCTATCCTATTTTCAAGGCAGAGTGTCTTTGCGCATCCTAAAACCAATTACTTTTGAACCACTAATTAACTAGTTGGTGCAATCATGGCTAGAGAACGTCAAGTACAAACCCTTTGGAAATCAGAAAAGAACTTACTCACTTAACATGTGGTAATGCATTAAGGAAACAATTGGGAAAATTCTTGCAATCGGCTAAGTGGTAGTTCATTTCTATATTGCTTCCCTAGATTACATAAAGGAATGAAGACAAATAAAGGAGAAAATAAATATAACATATTTGTAGTTTTATATAGTGAAAGACCAACAATTATGAACTTCTCTTCTTTTTTCTGATACGTACAGACATTTATGAACAATAAATCCCATGGTTTTCTAACAAACCTTATTAGTAGTTCGGAAATATATAAGTAACTATTCTAAGATGACCTACTTGATCATGACTTACCAAGGAAACAGACAGAAACTAACAACTGATAAAGGTACTTTGGCTCAATTACTTGTTACATTACAAAAACATCAACTCTAGTCAGACGCAGGACAAAGCAAAACTTTTGGCATGTAGCAACGAACAAATATGATTCTTTGGATGTATAATATAATCGGATAGAATCTTAAAGAAAGTCTGTGATAAACTGAATTGTGAGAATTCAACTAATGAAATGGGAGGATTAGGACAAGCCATTAACTAATGAAATGATGAGATAGAATTGCATTTTGGACTCACCTTTCCAGTTTTTGTGTCCACAACAGTGGAAACCTGAAGTCGGGGCATTGCAAGTGCTCTAAGGTAATCACATTCCTATAAAGGAAACAAAACAAACTTTTCAGACTTCAGTGCCATTAGTAATATTCTTCATTCAACATCAAACCGAAGGAGCATGAAAGTGTAACAGATGTGATAGAATTATTGTACACTAAAGAATTTGTGCAATATCCATAAACAAGACAAATACCATCCAATACAAAAGTTATCAAATATGTCAAGCTAGAAATAGTCTGTAAACGTAGATATACCAAAACACTGTATATGACGCATGATTCGGATGGCAATTGATATATATATATATATATATATATATATATATATATATATATATATATATTGGTGCAAAAATGTAATGCTACTTTGAAATGACCAGTGAGTCTAGACTCTAGACTGCATACTTGCTAATTGGTGTTTCTTTATTATCGTCATTGTAACATTTTTCTAAGTGTATTTTAGTTCAATTTTTACTTCTTTAAAAATGCAAGCCTAATTGATTTTGCCTTATAGTTGGAAGAGGTCTTGGTGTACAAGGATGGAAGTCATTTGGTTCATGGACTATCATCCTCTAAAATCTTAGGGCTTCTCAATTTTGATAGTGTATTTCTCTAAGTTTTTTATAAACTTTTTTCTCATTTCTTGCCCTGTATTTAGTGTGTGTTTGTGTATATGAAACAACGTTTCTAAATGATTTAATCTATATCCAATTGGAGCCGAAGGTGCCATTTGTTTCATTTAGTGACAAGTCTTGAATCTGAATAGCAGATCTAAATGAGCTGAATTTAATAAGAGGTAATGTCTGAATCTGAGTATTAAGCTATCTTCATGGTTAATTTGTTGTTTGACTGATGATATGTTCAAAATATCTGAGTTAGTGTATTCTCCTATTTTAACCCTCTAAACAGCCACAGTTACAACCATGAAACAAGAAGTGTACACGTTTATCAAATGAAGTAAATCTACTGGCTACAGAGCTTCGAGCTTAGCTTGCATGTAGCTAAATCCAAAAACGGCTCTACAAAGTCAATTTCCAGCTTGAAGTCTACTCCTAAGAGCCATATATCTAATGAGCCCAAAAATGGATGAGTAGCAGAATTTATATAAATTTACATGCCTGTATCATAATTAAGTTTTTCTTTGTAGTTGCACATCTCTTTGGTATGGAAAGTATTACACCCTTCCGCTCGTACATATAACATCAAATATAGCAGAGTTCTTGATTCAACCATGAACTCAGGTTTTAAACCACATCTACAAATGATTCATGATCTTATTAAATTCTAATTAAACAGAATCAAATCCAGATATATACTTCCATATACAGAATTATCACTCCACTAACAAAATATCATATTTAAACAATGAGTTCAGCAAAATAATATCAACCAAGAATCTGCGATTAAAAAAGAATGATAACTAACAAATCTTTTCATACCTCCATACTCAAAAAATTATGAAATATTATAATTCGCGGTGACCAGCTAATTATTTCTGGTTTAACCTGCATAAACAAATCACAGAAAATTCAGGTACAGGCAGCACGTATCATCACCCCACCCCCATCCCCACCCTCCAACCCTAGGAAAATTTTATTTAAGAAATGTAAACTTGAACAATATTCTTGATAGTGTATGGTAGAATGATCTTCTAAAACAAATTCATTGAGAGAAAAGATGAGAAAAAACAAGTATGTATACAAATGTACGTAGTGATTACTTGCATGCAGAAAAGTTTTTCAACTGAGATTTTCCTTGTTGGTTGAGCTGCATGAAAGAGAATTTTCAAAAAGGATTCTAATTATCAGAAAGATCAACTGCTTTATTAATGTTTCCCATATTTATTCAATTCCAAAATAAAACCAAAAAACAAATGAGATATATATACATTAATAACTGCAATGAGGTTTTGTAATTTGTTCAACAAGGTCTCTCAAAGCTTTTCAACCGACCATCTCTCAGGAGTGGCTTGACTAAAGAATGTTACATATGCTACAAACTTAACCAACATGGCATTCTTGGAAAGAAAATTATCATGTTCAAGACCGACATAAAGGGCATATAATCCTTTCAATTAGAAATTTTCAGATTATGAGATGGAGACGGAATGTTTTTGGATTGGACGAAGGATAGTTCTGTTATGATTATCATGGCCAAGAAAAGGATAGCACAAAGCAAGAAGACATATAAAGTAGAAGACCTATTCTTACTTTCTGTTCACATTGACCATCGACATTTTAATTGGAGAACCATAAGCACATTATCATGGTCTCTAATCTTCAAAACCTGAAAAAGAAATTCTCCCTCCATCTCAATTTAAATGTCAGTCTTTTTATTTCGTGATATTGCAAATGAAGTGCCAGTCATTTTGTAACTGCCGATCTTTCTACAAGTGGTCCATCCCGCTCTTACCATGAAAGAGAACAAAAGTAGGAGATGTACTTAAAAGAAAGTCTGAAGAAAAAAAAAGTCTGAAGCTTATTTTCGGACACCCTGATACAAAAAGTTGACATTTATATTGAGATAGTAATTATAATTTGACCAACATGTTGCTGGGTAAACTGTAGAGTGGAATGCATCAAATCGTTTGCCTACCGAAAGCTTACTGTACTATAAACTCAAAATACTCATTATATTTGACAGATCATAGCACCCTTAGTTAAAGCAGTGATAATCCGTCACCCAGATCTAAGACAAAATGACCCCCACCTCAAAACAAAACAAACAAAAAAAGTGGGCATTTGGTATAACTGGGTATGCCCACAATTAAGCCAAAATGACAATTTTATTGGTTCTCCTCTGAAGCCATAAAATGAAAAAGCATTGTACGCCTGTGACATATCTTTTCTAATCTTGATCTTGTACACTGATGAATCCAAGGTTGTAGACTAAGCTTTTTCCATTTTTTGTTTTTTCTGTAGGTTGTTGAAGGCCTAACTTGCTAAAAGTAGTATACTAGTTTCCCTAGTATGAATAAAAAACTTGACCAAATCACTATCCTATATGAAGTAATTAAGGTTGTAAAAGTTCGGGCTCGATTCAAAAAAACGTGAGCAAGACTCAGATTCGTTAATAATATGATCAAAATCTACGCACAAAAAATAGCTCGAATAAGAATACAAGTAGAATATAAGCAAGGTTATACTCGGCTCTATTAGGATTCAAACTATTCAAATTCTTGATCATGATTTGATACATATTAGAATAAATACTGGATACATTACCTTATTATAATATATGCACAATTTAATAAAATTAGAATAAATAATTATTATTTTTTAATTTTAATTGTATTTTTTTATTTGTAAAGTGTCATTGTAAATATATTTTCTAATTTTTAAGTAAAATAATAAGTTCAATTGGTAATTATATGTATTATAAATCTACATTAGACTCAAATTCAAGCTTGAATTCGAAGTTCACGAGTAGTTTGAATAGAATTCGATCCGTCGAGTAATAAATTCGAGCTGAGTCAAATCTGAGTAGAATTTTTTAAATACAATTCGAATCCGAGTTGAATACGAGTAAATAATTTACTTTTCGTAGAAGTAATACATGTAGTTGTCTTACTTGTCTACCAAGTGACTAACACTCATTAGGATCACATTTGTAACTGAATGGGTGTAAAGATGAAAATTAGTCACCAACACAAGCAAAGCACAAAGAAGCAATAAGTCAAGATCATGCATGTACAAATGTTGACATGAAGGTAGAATAATTTATCTCAATGGAGTCGAATAATAATCACATTTCTGATTCCTAATAAATTGAAGTCTAATTTTTTCAGGTAACATAATTTAATTGTATTTTACCATTCATGGTTTGAAAGTAGGTAATATGCATGAAAGACCAGCATTTGATTATAAAAATTTGAACCAAGAGTGAGAACATACATATCCAACACGTAAAGTTACTGCATCTTTGTCATTCGCCCAATGAGAGAAACCTAAAACCAGGGATGAATAAAACAATTAAAGAACATACAAACCAAATAAGAACAGACATTTACTTAACACTCCCTCCTTTGGAATCCTATTTTCTTCCGACCTTAAAGGTTTGTTCAATATTAAATAAGAAAAATATCCAAAATAATTATACACAACTTGATATTCGAGAAAATAAAAAATTCAAGAAAAAAAGTACGACTCTTTTTTCAAACAGAGGAGTATAAAAACAAGAATCTAATGATCCACCAAATAATGAACCCCCCACCCTACCCAATGCACATGGAGGGGATCACCCTCCCTATCCTTTTTCAGAAAAAAGCATTTTCAACTACATAGAAATTATGACACTAGGCTAATATGCTGATGTTTCTTGCTATTACTTTTTACACAATAACAGCAAGACAATACACAATGTAATTAAACTTTAAGCAAATAAACATGCAGTAAATTTATTCAGGCAACCAAAGAAATCTAACATAAAAACAAGTCACTATACATCTACATTGTTCTCCAAATATAATATATATATATATATATATATATATATCCATTTTAGATGAGGCCAACTTGCTATACCAAAATATTGAAAAAAAATACAAACATAATAAGTTACTTAACATTAAAAATTTTACAAAAGCTCAACTATGAGGATAATGCTGTGATTTTTGTATAAAGAAACAGAACTAGCATGAACAAACCAACCTCGTGGCAACTGTAGATTTCTGAAATTGTCATTTTCATGCTTTCTTCTGAATGAAGGAAACTTGGACCCTGTGATGATATAAATTTTAGCAATTCGTTAAAAAAGTAAAATACTGATTTATTGGTACAACGAAATGAGTTATAAATCCCTCAGCAGAGAGCTAGAAAAAGTTATACCTGGTTCTGAGAGAATTTTATTGGTCTTTATATGCGATTTATTTTATTTTTTTCAAAACTTTGTTTGGCTAGATTTTAAAATTAAAAGAAAAGGAACAGGAAGAGACTAAAGCATGCAGGGACTGTTCTAAAGTATAGTTTGAAATAGCAGGTGTTCATACTTGTAAAAATAAACAAATTAAGATATTAATTTGTACAATTTTTGTTATAGGTATTACTGCCTCAAGTATGGGGATTGGAACTGTCAGCCTTGAGGCTACTCCTCAAGGTTTCTGCCATTTCTCCCAAGTCTTAGGGTTAAGAATATTTATTTGTATAATTATAAGCCGACCATAAGCATATAAAAGCCACACAAACCAAAAATAACAGTTATTCACATGGAAAATAGTGATTGAGAAAGTATACCAGAGGAATCTTCCAACCTTCGGATAAATGCCAATTGAAACAAAGCTCCTACATACTCCATTATGAAATGCCAATGTTATTACCATTTAGTAAGGCCATTGCGGAAAAAACAACAGAAATCTCTGTTTATTGTAAAATAAGCTTTCACTGAAATATTTGCAGCAAACCAACCATAAATCAAACTTAAAAATTCCATACCAACGAATCATATGTTACTGATATGTAAGCTTTCTAGTTTTGCACATACAATTTACAAGGGCCAAAAAAATGTCAACTTCCAACAAAATCTACTTTCTGTGTATTAGTTATTCTAGTTCAAAGCATAGAAGGATCAGCCAGGTTTTTAAAACAAAATAAATTCCAACATGAGTGCAACAACTAAATTTTGGCTGTAATAATAGCTTCGGGGGCGGGGGCGGGGGCGGGGGCGGGGGCGGGTACTCCTTTAGTCCCAATGCAGTTATCCACATTTGACTTTCACAAATATGAAGAAAAGTAATGACATTGATGTATAAAAATTGCATAAACTCTAAAATTACCCTTTACTGGACCCTGTTCCAATAAAATTCAACACCTATAGAATCGAATCAATGGATTAACACATTTTACATAAATTATGACATTAAGCCGTATCATATACCCAAATAAAAGTAATGACATACAATCTGTTAACGGTGGTGACAACTTTGTGTTTATTAACAATTTATGAACGATGAAAAAGATATTGTGAAATTCTAACCTTTAAAAATATATCTAAATTATTTTAATTCGTACATAATTGATCATATTATTACAAATTAGCCACTGAACAATAGATTATCAGCTAAGAGATAGCAGCATCTAGCTGAATCAATTATATAACTATTTTCTTACATACCAATGTAATATAAGAGCATATACATATATAGCAAGCAAATTTTATAAAAATTAGCAAGAACCAAAAAGTAATAATATAAAGTTATAATAAAAATAAATAAATAAAAATTAAACAAACAATTAAATACATATATGTGGACACAAATATCTATACTTTGTGTGATTTAGAGAAAAATAGAGATAATTGATGAGAGATAAATACCGATGATCATTCCGACAGTTACAAGTGTAAGCAATCCGAAGACAATTTTCATGGCAGGTGGTGCCATTTTGTGAATTGTAATAGAGAGAATAGATCAAAGGGGAGATTTTGGAGAAATGGTATCCGAAAGGAATGGCGAATCTGGAGCTGATCTGAGCTGAAGTGAAATGAAAAACCCACTTTATACGCCCACTGTCTTTGCATTTCCCTCTTTCATTACTTTAATCCCTTTTTCCAGATGGTTTGCCTTAATTTTGACCGAACACTGCGCCAAGACAGGTCATGGACTTGTTCATGTCTAAGGTCTTGGTGGTGTTTTCTGAAAGAAAAAAAAAGTCTTGGGATATTTTCTATTAATTAATTCGTTTAAGGGTAAAATTAAAAAAAAAAATTGATATTTTTACATGACTTTTTGATATTTCTAAATTAAAATATATAGCGACAAAGAAAAAAAGAAAAGAAATTGCAGTATGAGCCATGGTAGGAGGCTTTGAAATTGCAAAATTTTACCAAATAAAAATCGGGCCTTTTTGGCCGCCTGACATGAATCCGTACTGTTGGGTAAACCGTAAAAAATAACATAAAATAGGCACAAAAGTTGTCTCTCTACTGACCCGCATGCGCCACACGCACGCTTTCAGGTGCAAAATTTTGACCCAATAAAAACTGGGCTTTTTGGCGCTTTTTTTATTTTCATGCTTTGCCAGTTTGGTAAGTATGCCCATTGCATATGTATACTAAAATATGAAGAAATAAAATTAGAGACAATTACATTTTATATGACATTTTAAAAAGTAATTACAACAATAGTGCACTCATTAAATATTTACAATATTAATGTATATAAATTTTTATTTTCATTATTAGTGAAAAATAATTATTACTTTAATTATGTTGTGTTATTTAATGTGCTGATGACATGGCAATTCAGTTTTTTTTTTTAAAAAACTGTTCACGCTTTATGTGGGATAGTGGGCTCTTGTGTCAATTCAAATTTTGTTATTATTTTTGTTTGCCGTTTTTTTCCTTTGGAAACCCTTATTATGTGTTTTGGGAACTCTGTAAGCAAAACATTTCTTTTCTAAGCAGTCGGCGGTCGTTCTTTTCCGGCAGAGATTCGTTATCGGCGTTTTGGTTATTTTTAGTTCGTTGTTTTCGTATTCTTCTTTTACTCGTGATTATTTGTAAGTTGTTCTACATTTTTCGATTTATTTGGTTTTTGTTTGTGATGGTGTCTACGAGGAAGAGAATGGAGGGAATGGGGGATAAGAAGAGTGATAGGAAGGGTAAACGAGTTAGGGATGATGATTATATGAAAGATTTGAAGACATTTGTAGAGGTGAAGGATAGTATGTCAAAGTCTTCAAAACAGGGGAAGTTGTTAGTGGTGAAATCAAATGTTGAAGATAAAAACTGGGGAGACATACGAATAAGAAGGCTAAATCATTGGTATATATTGATTCTGATTTTGAAGGTTCTCCAGAAAAAGATGGGAAAGAAGATGAAGTTGAGGCTCACAACCGAAAAATTGTTCCCCGGCAAAAACAATTGAAGGCTTGTTATTTTTTTTTAAGAATATATATTTTTTGGTTGTTTTTGGTTACATGTGTTTTTGTTTTTCTGTATGGTGATGTTTTGGTTCCCAGTGTTGTTTATTTTGTTTATGAGTAGTGTCATTATTGTTGAGGTTGTTGTTTGGTAAAATTTTTGTTTCCATTCTGTGTGTAGTTTCAGAGACTAGTATATTCTATTTTGGTTACTAGATTACATTATTGTGATTATGCATGTTGATTATGTTATGATGGTAACTTGCTAATTATTTTTTGGTTACCAACATTTATATGTTTGGAAACTGATGATTACATAGTTATTAAAATGTATTATATTACATTAGAGTTGGAGTTGTTTCAAGGATTGTTCAAATTGTATTTGTTAACATTATTGTTTTCATTCCTAGTTGAGTGTTAATTATTAGTATATTCTGTTTTGGTAACTATATTACATTATTGTGATTATGCATGTTGATTATGTTTTGATGGTAACTTGCTAATTGAGTTTTGGTTACCAACATTTATTTGTTTGGAAACTGATGATTACATAGTTATTAAAAATGTATTATATTACATTAGAGTTTGAGTTGTTTTAAAGATTGTTCAAATTGTATTTGTTAACATTATTGTTTTCATTCCTATTTGACTGTCAGTTATTAGTATATTCTGTTTTGGTAACTAGATTACATTATTGTTATTATGCATGTTGATTATGTTTTGATGGTAACTTGCTAATTGTGTTTTGGTTACCAAAATTTATATGTTTAGAAACTGATGATTACATAGTTGTTAAAATGTATTTTTTATTATAATAGAGTTGGAGATTGATGCATGTTTATACTGTAGGAAGGTAAAATGGTTATGATGTTTTCGAGTGGATGTGTTGTTAGTATTATTTTCTAAATTTGTTAGTTTATAATTTTTTATATATTAAATAGTTTGATTAATTTGGGTTTTAGTCACCTACTGATATTATTTGGTTACTAGTATTAGTGTTTTTGGATACTGTGGATTTATTTGGTTAATGTGTTTGTAATGTAATTTTTTGCATTTTCAGATTTGGGAGCTATTCTATGAGGAGCATCATCGAAACTTTTCTGCAAAAAGTTATTTATTAGTGTGATATGGAAGTGTCAAATATTATTAAGAATAAATTGTCTGTAGTTCAGTTGGATAAGTTTAAATTGACTTGTTTTGGAAAAAATTTAGATTTTGGGCAGCCCCAGATGTTTTCACAAATAATACATCATGCTTTGATTAGGGAAGTTTATCAGAGGGATACCGGGGAAATGTGGTTTATATTTGGTGAGAGAAGGGTAAGGTTTGGATTGCCTGAATTTTGTTTAATTTCTGATTTAAATTGGCAAGGAGATGAAGACATTAATAGTTTCAAGGGGATTAAAAATTTGTTGGTGGAGAAATTTTTTGAAAATGAGGTTCTAACCCGTTCTAGTATAGGGAGGATATATAGGAGTGCTTGTTTTGATGATGATGATGAGGCAGTTAGGATGTCTATCATTTTCTTGGTTTTTAATTTCATACTAGCTACTGTTTCTGACAATTATGTGGATGAAGCTTTGTTTAACTTTTTGTCTTATGGGGATATTGCAAGTTATCCATGGGGAAAAGTTGTTTTTGAACAAACAAAGAATTCTCATCCCTTCTTTGTAAAGGGGCGTAAAGAAGGATAAGTATGGTGGGGTGATATACAATTTTTATAGGGATAGTTATTGTAAATCTTACAAGCTTAGTGGTTTACCTTATGTGTTTCAAGTTTTTTTTGTTTGAAACAATTCCTACATTGAAAGTTAGGGGCTTCTGTATTGATGATCATGATTCAGAATTCAGATTATTCAGATGGAGGGAGTTAGGAAAGGCTCCCAAGAATGAGAAGGTGAATGACCTAGTTTTTGGTTCTGGTCAGGTATGTTGGTTACCATTTACATTATATTCGGTTACCTTTTCCTATGTTATTGGTTACTGGTCTTTTTTTTTGTGTACTGTCTTGTTTCTGTTTTATGTTCAATGTTTCTAACATGGTATATTTGTTGCTATTAATTTGTTTCAGTTGATTATTCAAAATCTTATTCCTACGGAGGATGAGAAGGTGCGGTTAGATTTAGGTGGTTTTTATTTTTTCAGTGGAAGTGATAGTGGAGCCAAAAGTTCTAATATTAAAGTTGAATCATCAAGGAAAGTTAAAGACCTTATGTTTTCTCTTTCTGATGTGAAAAAAAATATTGATGAACGGGTGAAGCCTTTAGAAGGGAAGGTGATGGAAGTGAAGAAAGAGATTGAGAATTTGGGTGTTGAATTTAAAGATCAATTGCAAGTGTTTCATATTCAGATTTGTAGGGACATAAAAAAGATGTTTAGAAAATAGTTATATGGACAGTCTAGTTATACCAAACGGAGAAATGTAACTGTTAGTGACGATGGTGGTGATGATGATGATAATGATGATGATGATGATGATGATGATGATGATGATGATGATGTTGACTTGGGTGAGAATGTTGATGGTGACAATGTTAATGTTGTGGTTGATGATGTTATGACCGTTGATGTAAGACCCCGAATTTTATGAAATAAAAGTATTCAATTTTATTACAATTATTATTTTATTTCGTAAATGGTTAAATTGATAAAAGGTTAAAGTTAAGGGTGATATGTGAAAATTTTACAACGTATGCAAGTTGTTATAAAATATTCGTTTGGTCGGGGAATATTCTTTTTGTCGGGGAATATCCGTACGACGACACAATCATTGGTGGACCCCACAACGGAAGTATTGTCGTAGTAAAAAAATGACATAATTATTTTTTTATAAAAATAACGGCGAAAGTGTTACGTTAAAACTGTTGAACTACGCGGTAGTAAAAAAGTATGATGTCTGCGTGGTTCCGTAGTAAGCATCTTGTATTTTTTTTTTGTCTTTGTCTTGTTTACATTTTATGTTCAATGTTTCTAACATGGTATATTTGTTACTATTAATTTGTTTCAGTTGATTATTCAAAATCTTATTCCTACGGAGGATGAGAAGGTGCGGTTAGATTTAGGTGGTTTTTATTTTTTCAGTGGAAGTGATAGTGGAGCCAAAAGTTCTAATATTAAAGTTGAATCATCAAGGAAAGTTAAAGACCTTATGTTTTCTCTTTCTGATGTGAAAAAAATTATTGATGAACGGGTGAAGCCTTTAGAAGGGAAGGTGATGGAAGTGAAGAAAGAGATTGAGAATTTGGGTGTTGAATTTAAAGATCAATTGCAAGTGTTTCATATTGATTTGTAGGGACATAAAAAGATGTTTAGAAAAGCAGGTTATATGGACGGTCTAGTTATACCAACGGAGAAATGTAAGCTGTTAGTGATTAGCCCGATTTACCATTTATTAACGTATTTAATTTGATGATGATGATGATGATGATGATGATGATGATGATGATGTTGAGTTGGGTGAGAATGTTGATGGTGGCAATGTTAATGTTGTGGTTGATGATGTTATGACCGTTGATGTAAGACCCCGAAATTTATGAAATAAAAGTATTCAATTTTATTACAATTATTATTTTATTTCGTAAATGGTTAAATTGATAAAAGGTTAAAGTTAAGGGTGATATGTGAAAATTTTACAAAGTATGCAAGTTGTTATAAAATATTCGTTTGGTCGAAAAATATTCTTTTTGTCGGGGAATATCCGTAGGACGACACAATCATTGGTGGACCCCACAACGGAAGTATTGTCATAGTAAGAAAACGACATAATTATTTTTTTATAAAAATAACGGCGAAAGTGTTACGTTAAAACTGTTGAACTACGCGGTAGTAAAACAACAATAATCTGGCGTGGTTAAGTAGTAGCATCGGTATTGATTATTGATGCTTACGTAAGAAGTCACTCAGTTATACTCAATTATTGCTACAGTAATTGTTGCATCATATCTTTTATATTATTAATTCAATTATGGTCACAGTATCATCTGCATAATATGATATATTATTAAAATCAATAATTGAGATGACAAAGTTATTCATATTATTAATTACAATATTGACAATGTCTAGAAGTTTACATCGAGAGAGGTTAGATAATCTAATCATGTGCGATAAGGAGAAATCCTTATTGGAAAGCCCCCTCTTTCCTGGGAACGACCTGGTTATTAAATATTGTGAATTATAATATTAATGATGAATAAGTTCGTGTTGATTAAAGATGAAATTGATAGTTTTATTGTGTTGGGATTATTAGTGCTAGTGAAAATCGACATCTATTCTGATAATAATTGATGTCTGGAGGTTATATTGATCAATCGGGTAATTCACCGGATAAATGAGCAATTAATTGCTATTAATTCACATGCTTATAACTATGTCTTCACATGTGTGTACTATTGATTCACATGATTTACTACTAGGGGAGTTGGTGCAAGATTGATAATACTTGCATGACTAAATTAAAAATGGAGGTATAAATGAAGGTACTATACTATAATTAATTTTTTCACATGTTTAGAACTATTGAGTCACATGATTTACTATTGATTCACATGATTTACTATTAGGGGAGGTGATGCAAGTTTGATAATACTTGCAGGACTAAATTAAAAATGGAGAAAAAGAGGAAGGTATTATACTGTAATATTTCGAGCCCCAATATGTGCAATTATTGAAAATATATTTTCCTATAAATAAAAGCTCATTCTTCCTTCATTTCTCACCAATTCACTAAGTCTCATAAGAGCAATTATTATAGAGAAATTATAGAGAGAAAGAAGAAGAGAAGTCTGCTACCTCACTATTCTAGTATTCAGTTTTCTTCTAAGGTAAGGGGTATTATTTATTTCATATTCTGAAGAGATATTATTTTTCGTATTCGTATGAATATTATTTTCGTTCAATATTCGTAAGGAATATTATCTTCGTTCAATATTCGTAAGAATATTATTTTCATTCAACAGTCGTAAGGGGTATTATTTTTTTCGTATTCATGAAGAGAGTTATTTTCTTTCAATACTCGTAAGGGTTGTTATTCCATTCTTTATTATTACATTGGAAAAAATCATGCATGCGATTCATCGCATGCCCGGTGAATTCATTTGTTATTTCATTCTTTATTATTACATTGGAATAACACATGCGTGCGATCTATCGCATGTACTGGTGAATTCTTACATTATTTCATTCTTTATTATTACATTGGAATAACACGTATGCATGCGCCTATCGCATGCCGTATTGAATTCTTCGTTATTCCATTATTTATTATTACATTGGAATAACTGCTCACGCTGGACTACCGCATGTATGGTGAATTCTTCTCATTATTCCATTCTTTATTATTCTATTGGAATAATCATACATGTGGATTACCACATGCATGGTGAATGATCCTTCGTATTCATTCCTTATTAAATTGTGGAAATGATCTATCTCACGTGGATTACCGCATGGTGGGTGAAAATCCATTTGCGATTTCATAAATTCTATTATACTCGTTTTGGTTAAAGTTTTGGCTTCTATATTCCATAAAATTAGTAGAATATCCTCGATATTTCATAGCTTTCATCCAAGATCTTTTCATGGAAATATTTTTACGAGCATTCTTGAATTTTACTCCATAAAGCGATGATCATGTTGACAATTTGGGCGTTATTGATTTACGGATAAATTAAATTATAAATCTTTAAAATTTATCCTTGAACTTGTTTTATTGAATTATTATGTCATTGTCATCATCCTCATGCTTATATTGTGATGAAAGTCATCTTTGGCTTACGTGCATAGATGGACTTGGTATGATTATGACCAGAGATTATTCGGTATAATCATGACCGTAATGTGACAAATGATGTGGTGAAGGTTCTCATTTGTGACGCCCCCAAAATAGGTCCACACGACCCATTCTGAGTCTCCAGATATTATACTATAAAAATCAAATATAAACTTCATTTATAAACTTCCAAAGTTGGGTTCACCTCACCCTATTCGGTTCACCAAAATTAAATATCAAATGACGTATACAATACGACACACTTATCTAAAGTTCTCAACAAAATTATTTCCATACTATTTAGGAGAACCTCAATGACTATGAACCACCGATTCTATTCCTTATTATCCCACTTTCGACCCAAATACACTCTTATTACCTGAAAGAAATTGTGAAGCAAAAAGGGTGAGCACAACTAGCCCAATAAAGAATATCACGACTAAAGATAATTTACATCATTAATAGCCTTCATCAGTAATAAATCAGAGATTTATAACATATGGTAGATGATAAAACTTTTCAACCATAGTTGCAGCGGAACGAGCAATCCATTAGAAGAGTCAAATAGACCATAAGGTCTATTATCTTCTCCATGTTAAAAGTCCACCAACAATGTTTTATCCCTGTAACATCAATCAACAGTTCATGTCCACAATCATATGAATAGCTCATAATTATAATTGTGGTTCTAAATTCCTCTTCGCACTCAGGACGAAGATAATTTTCATCACCTATCTTCACCTGAACATCAAAAAGCATGGTTATACCAAATCACAATTCCTGCTCATAATCATACTAATAAATTCATCTTTGCACTACGGCCAAAGACATTCATTAACAATTCATCTTTGCACTACATGTCAAAGAAATACAACTGTATTTTAGAAGAGTCAAGTAGAGCATGATATCTACTATCTTTTACGAATTAAAAGTGTATAATCAATATTTTATTGCTGAGACTCAGCAATAAATAATCCACATCATTGAATCATCCCCGACTACGCCGAGGATATTCATGTAATCATCGATGGTCATGATTATACCGAATAATCCACGGTTATAATCATACCAATAATCGTCCATCAACGACGCTACGGGCCAATGAGGACTTTTACCTCATCATCTATAACATTATGGGTCATGATTATACCGAATGATCATGGTCATAATCATACCAATAAGCAGTTCATCTATACACATAAGCCAAAGATACTCATTAATCAATACTTCATCTTTGCACGTAAGCCAAAGATATACTGTTGTAAAACCAATAATCGGTGAGTCCATCTTTGCACGTAAGCCCAAAGATATCAAATCAGTAAAACCAATAATCAGCGATCCATCTTTGCACATAAGCCAAAGATATACAACTATAAAATCAATAATCAACGGTCCATCTTTGCACGTAAGCAAAAAGATGACTTTCATCATAATATAAGCGTGAGGATGATGACAATGATATAAACATTAATCGAAGCGAAATCAAGGATAAATATTAAAGACTTTAAATTTATCCGAGTTTAAAATATCCAAATGTTATCAATCACTTAATAATCTCATAATCTAATATCATTAATATTATAACAATATTTTAATCATTTCTTAAACTTATAAACAATTTATTTTAATTATTTACAACTGTACCCAAATAATGCATTTAATCATTCAAAATGTCATACTCATAAGATTTCATCACCAATGATCAAATCCTCATCAAAATTTGCATATACCTTATATAGATTTTTAAGCCATAAAATCCTATTTACAATTTTTCAACTTCACA
This sequence comes from Panax quinquefolius, assembly GCA_020205615.1. Classification (NCBI taxonomy): domain Eukaryota; kingdom Viridiplantae; phylum Streptophyta; class Magnoliopsida; order Apiales; family Araliaceae; genus Panax; species Panax quinquefolius. The sequence continues at coordinate 11,137,915 of CM035159.1, forward strand.
TAACATATTTAATTCATATGTTAAATAACTAAACCATTTTCATGAAAATAACAAATCATTCCCAAAAAGTTTTCTTTTCGGGATTTAGCGAGAATATAGTCCCATATTGAACATATATTTTCTCGGAATTTTTAAAATTCATTTACTATTTTTCATATGGCCAAAACTGCCGAATATTTAAACATTTATCATAAATTGTGCTTCTGTCCAAAAATTCCAAAATTTACAGGATATACTCCTGTTATATATATGTACTCCCAATAAAATTTTTACCAATTTTGGAGTTAACCACAAGGAGTTATAAGGGTTTACTTTTAAAATAGTCTTTTTTCAGTAAAATTCATAACTCTAATCTATACATCCAAAAATCGCCATTTTGGACACAATCTAGAAAACTCATCAAATTATCATTTCAAATTTTCCAGAATTTTGAGGGTCAGAAAAATTACGAAACTACAAATGGATTTTACCGCCTATGCGGTAATCCACGTAAACATGGATCATTTCCATAATTTAATAAGGAATGAATACGAAGGATCATTCACCATGCATGTGGTAATCCACATACAAAGGTTATTCAACGAATAATAAAGAATGGAATAATGAAGAATTCACCATGCATGTTGTAGTCTGCGTGAAGCGAGGTTATTCAGCAGAATAATAAGGAATGGAATAATGAAGAATTCACGAACGTGCGATAATCGCATGAGCGAGTTATTCCAACAGAATAATAAAGAATAGAATAACAACGAGAATTCACAAGACTGCGATAGAACCGCATGACGAGTTATTCAACATAATAATAAAGAATAGAACCGTGTCATGCGTAATCCTTTGAGCATGAGGATATTCAATGAGAATAATAAAGAAAGAATGGAAGCGAAGTCGTGCGTAATCCATGCGGACATGATATTCAATGAAGAATAATAAAGAATGGAACCGAGGTTATGCGTAATTGCACAGACACGAGGATATTCTAACAGAATAATAAAGAATGGAATAATGGAAGAATTTCACCATGTATGCGATACTTTCCATGTATGAGGTTATTCAACATAATAATAAAGAATGGAATAATGAAGAATTTCACCATATATACGGTAGTCGGCGATATCTGAGTTATTCCAATGAGAATAATAAGGAATGGAATAACAATAGCTCTCTTCATGAATCTGAAAGAAATAATAACCATTACTATAATAATAATATCCCTTACCTCAAAAGAAGACTGGATAGTGGAATAGTGAGGTAGCAGACTTCTCTTCTTCTTTCTTTCTATAATTTCTCTCTATAATTATTGCTCTAAAGCTTTAGCGAATTGGTGAGAAATGAAGGAAGAATGAGCTTCTATTTATAGGAAAATATAGTTTTGATAATTTCACGTTTTGGGACTCGAAATATTTACAATCTGATACCTTGACTTTTCTTTCATTTTAATTTAGTCTTGCAAGTATTATCAAACTTGCACCACCTCCCCTAATAGTACAAGAATGTGAATCAATAGTACACACATGTGAACAAATAGTTATAATCATGTGAATTAATAGCAATTAAATGCTCATTTATCCGATTAATTACCCGATTAGTCAATATAACTTCCAGACGTCAATTAATATCGAAATAAATGTCGATTTCCACTTAACACTAATAATCTCAACACAATGGAACTATTTTTATCAAAAAATTTATTTTTAAAATTTTGAAGTTTGACTTTTTCTGAAAAAGTCAATTGTTGACTTTTTGACCAAAAAGTCAACCCCGGAAAATTTTGTGTTTATAATCAATTTTTACTAATTTTATCATTCTGGACTCAAATATCACATTCGCGTCTCCAAATTCAACTCCGAACTCAAATTCGATTTTTAATAACATTTATTCATTATTATTATAACTCGCAATATTAACAACCAGATCGTTCCCAAGAAAGAAGGGGTTTTTCGATAAGGATTTCTCCTTATTGGCACGCAATTAGGTGATCAAACCTCTCCTTGACAGAACTTCTAGACATTATTAATTATGCAAATAATAATATGAATAACTTATCATCTCAATTATTGATTTAATAATATAAAATATTGTAACAATAATTGAATAAAAGCCGAAAGTGACTTATCACATAAGCATCAATAATCAAAGATCTGCATAACAATCGTGGTAATACTCTTATGCAATGCCGTATTACTATACTTTTATCACAAATTATTTTATAACAACTTGTTTACTTTGAAAAAATTTCACATATCACCCTTAATTTTAATCTTTTATCAATTTAACCATTTACTAAATAAAATAATAATTATAATAAAATTGAATACTTTCATTTCATAAAATTCGGGGTCTTACATCATTGGCCTATAGTTCATTGATTCGGGATTATTCGGGGTCTCACATAGTTGTTGGTATGAAAGAAAAGTGAGGACTACTAAAGCCACTTATCCTGGACCATCACTCCATTTCTCGACTCGTCGTCATTTATATTCTCATTTCAAGAGAATAATGAAAGAAAAGGGTGAGCTCAACTAGCCCCGATAAAAATATTATGACTAAGATAATATATAATAAATTATCCTTAGCCTTGATAGTATAACAATTTGATAGAATATAATAGACAACAAGTTTTAGATCGACAAGCTGCTTGATGGAATAAGCAATCCATTAGAAGAGTCAAGTAGAGCATAAATCTACTATCTTTTATGATTTAAAAAGTTTTTCATCAACTTTATCATTGAGACTCGACAATTTTAATAAATAAAATCGAATCATCCTGCGCATCACGACCGAGGATATTCATGTAATCATCAATGGTCATGATTATACCGAATAATCCCTGATCATAATCATACCAACAACTATGTGAGACCCCGAATAATCCTGAATCAATGAACTACAGGCCAATGATGTAAGACCCCGAATTTTATGAAATGAAAGTATTCAATTTTATTTTAATTATTATTTTATTTTGTAAATGGTTAAATTGATAAAAGGTTAGAGTTAAGGGTGATATGTGAAAATTTTGCAAAGTATGCAAGTTGTTATAAAATATTCGTTTGGTCTGGAAATACTCTTTTTGTCAGGGAATATCCGTAGGACGACACAATCATTGGTGGACCCCACAACGGAAGTATTGTCGTAGTAAGAAAACGACATAATTATTTTTTTATAAAAATAACGGCGAAAGTGTTACGTTAAAACTGTTGAACTACGCGGTAGTAAAAGTACAATAATACGCGTGGTTGCATAGTAGCATACGGTATTGATTATTGATGCTTACGTAAGAAGTCACTCAGTTATACTCAATTATTGCTACAATAATTGTTGCATCATATCTTTCATATTATTAATTCAATTATGGTCACAGTATCATCTGCATAATATGATATATTATTAAAATCAATAATTGAGATGACAAAGTTATTCATATTATTAATTACAATATCGATGATGTCTAGAAGTTACATCGAGGAGAGGTTAGATAATCTAATTGCGGCGCCCAATAGGAGAAATCCTTATTGGAAAGCCCTCTTTCACAGGAGCGACACAGGTTGTTAAATATTGTGAATTATAATATTAATGATGAATAAGTTCGTGTTGATTAAAGATGAAATTGATAGTTTCATTGTATTGGAATTATTAGTGTTAGTGAAAATTGACATCTATTCTGATAATAATTGATGTCTGGAGGTTATATTGATCAATAGGGTAATTCACCGGATAAATGAGCAATTAATTGCTATTAATTTACATGCTTATAACTATGTGTTCACATGTGTGTACTATTGATTCACATGATTTACTACTAGGGGAATTGGTGCAAGATTGATAATACTTAATGACTAAATTAAAATGGAGGTATAGATGAAGGTACTATACTATAATTAATTTTTCACATGTTTAGAACTATTGAGTCACATGATTTACTATTGATTCACATGATTTACTATTAGGGGAGGTGGTGCAAGTTTGATAATACTTGCAGGACTAAATTAAAAATAGAGAAAAAGAGGAAGGTATTATACTGTAATATTTTGAGCCCCAAAATGTGCAATTATTGAAACTATATTTTCCTATAAATAGAAGCTCATTCTTCCTTCATTTCTCACCAATTTACTAAGTCTCACAAGAGCAATTATTATAGAGAAATTATAGAGAGAAAAAAGAAGAGAAGTCTGCTACCTTACTATTCCAGTATTCAGTTTTCTTCTAAGGTAAGGGGTATTATTTATTTCATATTCTGAAGAGATATTATTTTTCGTATTCGTATGAATATTATTTTCATTCAATATTCGTAAGGAATATCATCTTCGTTCAATATTCGTAGGAATATTATTTTTATTCAACAGTCTTAAGGGGTAGTATTTCTTTCGTATTCATGAAGATAGTTATTTTCTTTCAATACTCGTAAGGGTTGTTATTCTATTCTTTATTATTCTGTTGGAATAACCCGTCTGTGCGGTCTATCGCATGCCTGGTGAATTCTTCTGTTATTTCATTCTTTATTATTCCATTTGAATAACTTTTATGCATCTTGATCTATCACATGCCTGGTGAATTCTTCTATTATTCCATTCTTTATTATTCTGTTTGAATAACCTGTCTAGGTAGACTACCGCATGCATGGTGAATTCTTCTGTTATTCCATTCTTTATTATTTTGTTGGAATAACCTATCTATGTGGATTACCGCATGCATGGTGAATGATCCTTCGTATTCATTCTTTATTAAATTGTGAAAATGATCTGTCTACATGGATTATCGCATGGCGGGTGAAAATCCATTTGCAGTTTCATATATGCTATTATACTCATTTGGTTAAAGTTTTGGCTTCTATATTCTATGAAATTAGTAGAATATCCTTGATATTTGCGCTTCATCTAGTATCTTTTCATGAAAATATTCTTCTGAGAATTCTTGAATTTTACTCCACAAAGCACTATCATGTTGACAATTTGGACGTTATTGATTTCTAGATAAATGAAATTATAAATCTTTAAAATTTATCCTTGAACTTGTTTTATTGAATTATTATGTCATTGTCATCATCCTCATGCTTATATTGTGATGAAAGTCATCTTTGGATTATGTTTATAGATGGACTTGGTATGATTATGACCAGGGATTATTCGGTATAATCATGACCGTAATGTGACGAATGATGTGGTGAAAGTTCTCATTGGCCTGTAGTTCATTGATGGACAGTTGTTGGTATGATTATGACCAAGGATTATTCGGTATAATCATGACCATTGATGATTACATGAATATCCTTAGCCGTGATGCAGGGATGATTCGATTTTATTTATTAAGCTGAGTCTCAGCGATAAAGTTGATGAAAAACTTTTTAAATCATAGAAGATAGTAGATTTTATGCTCTACTTGACTCTTCTAATTGATTGATTATTCCGCTGCAGTTGTTGATCTAAAACTTGTTGTCTATTATATTCTATCAGTTGTTAAACTGTTGAAGGCTAAGGATAATTTATTCTGCATTATCTTAGTCATAATATTTCTTACTGGGCTAGTTGAGCTCACCCTTTTCTTTCATTGTTCTCTTCAGGAAATGAGAATATAGCTGGGACGAATCGGGAAATGGAGTGATGGTCCAGGATAAATGGCTTTAGTAGTCCTCACTATTCTATGAAATAGTGTGATAATAATTGTAATGAGGACTCCATTTAGAGTGGATATTGTCTAGAAGGCAATATTCTTGTTTAAATTCTCAGCTATATTTTTTCGTATTATACACGACTGTTGTATAATTAAGTTTGTATTTGATTTATGTACCATGTATTTGGCGACTCAAGATGGGTGATGTATACCTATTTTGGGGGCGTCACAGTTGAGGATGATGTCGTAATTGAAGTTGCTGATAATTCAAAACAGTTTTATGTAAGTGTTGATGCTGATGTTTGTGGGGTTGGTGTGTTTCAGTTTGAAGAAGTCGATGCAAAGGTTTATACATATGTTAGATTTTCATTTGTGTTTCATGTTTATTAAGTAAATGCTAATTTTTTTTTCTTTTTTGTTGTACAGATTGAGAACAAGAATGACAATTTAAATTCTGATGGTAAAGAGATTGTTGTTTTTACTCCTAGACGGGTCCTTATTGATGTTGAGGATGAAAAGGTGTCATTTTTTTTGTTTTGTTTATGTTATATTTTTACGTCTTATATTGATCAATTCTATATTTTTTATAACAGGTTCAAAAGATTAATGACATTCTAAGATTTGATATTTTAAGTCAGTCTAGTGGTCAAGAAATTGTTGTTTTTACCCCGATTGAGGTTTGTAATTTTTTTCAACCGTAGTTACCTTTACATGTTGTATTAGTTACTTAGATATGGTGTATATGTTACTATTGATTCTGTTTTGGATTTTTAATTTGATATTATAATTGTTTTTTGTGTCATGTCTTAAAATACATTAAAGGGTAGTAAAAGTGAAGCACCAGATAGGTCGATGCTCAATGATATGGTTTTGACAACACAGGATTTACTCCATTGTGTTGAAGTTGAGAAATCTGCAACTAACCCACTTGGTAGGCTTTCGTAAAATGCGTATGTGAAGAGTCTTGGCGTTGAAGAGTCCTTATATCGTCGAAGTTGGTTCGGTGATTCAACCGCCTGTGTGGTTGATAGAACATTACTGTGAAAAGGGTATGCTGCATTTCCAGATGTTTGTATGGGTATGCCTTCGAAGTTTGAAGATGTTATGTTTGAGCAGTGGTTTAAATTTGGCTTAAATAACAGAAAAAGGTATGTTCATTGGAGTTTAAAATATTTATATTATGTTTTTTCTAGGAGATAAAATCATTTATCCTCTCTTTCCAATATGTTTTTGTTTTGAAGGATTGAAAAATTTGCGGAAAACAATGACAAAATAGAGCCTTCCTTTAGATTTGGGTCTATGTCAATATCCTCAAAAATGTAGTTTTACAAGCTGAAGACCCCTAGTCAGTGGCTTGATGATGATATGAGTTTTTTTACTCTTTTTTTAATTATGCTTGTTAGTTTCGGTTACCTTATCTTATTATTTTGGTTACTATATGTGACTGTATTGGATACTATTTTTTTAAAGTTTTATTTTTTTTATTTGTTAATATCTGATTGTTATTATGGTTTTATTTTGGTTCGACACATCAACATCTGTTTTGTATTATATCATAAATGGCGGCTAGATACTTGAACAATATTCAAATAAGGGTTACGACAACAAATTGTTGGTTTCATGTGAAGTTGACCAACTTATATGGGGAATATTGTAATAAAAATGGTGATAAGAATCTGTTGTTGGGCAACGGTAATGTGGCTGAGTATATTCATGGCTTTTTAATGGATGTAAACACACCGTGGGTTGACGTTGATTTTGTCATGTTTCCCGTTCACATGACAGTTCCTGGACATTGGTTTTTACTGGTTTTTGATGTTTATTGTAGAGTGTTAGTAGATTATAATTCTCTATAACAGAACAGGAACATCATGCGAACAAATATTATGGATGTGTGTGAGCCGTATATTTTCATTCTACTGATAATATTGTCTGGATGCGATTTTTGGAAGAAAAGATCTGATATTGATTTTAATAGTGAACCATATCGCACCAAAGGAGAACATGATATTATTGATCTTGAATTTGCTGAGGGTTTACCTGAGCAAATTGAAGGGTAAGTTTACATTGTTTCTATTTTTTTAGTTTTCCATATATTATGATGTTTGTTTTGATTTGCTTTATATCTTGATTGTTTTTTCAGTGATTGTGGTATGTTTACTATTTGTTTTGCGGAACATATTCTCCACAAGCAGATTTCTAAAATGCCAAATCCATTTCCAATCATTAAATATCGCAAGAAACTATGCGTCAACTTGTTCATTCATGCGAGGAACAAGCAAGTAGGCGGATATGAGTCTGATTCAAAACACCCAGGCAGATTTGTTAGTGAAGAATAGTCTGGTTTTGCACATGTTATTTTTCTGTTTGGACATTTGATACCATTTGATATGGTTATTAACTGTGAAATGTTTTCATAAATATTCTGATGATGGAATGATGTATTAATTTTTACTATTACAAGTATGATATTGTTTTGTTGGTTCACATTGTTGTTTTTTTGTCTTGTATTATAATTTTTTAAATAATATTGTAATATTTTTTTATGGTTCAGTTAGTTGCCAAACTTGCATACAAAGGTAATAATTTTAATTGTCTTTGGTAACCAATCAATCCTAGTAGTAAATTATAAAAGCAGTTAACAATTTTGTATCATGTATTTGTTTTTTATGGTTTAGTTGGTTGTCAAATTTGCCTAAAAAGGTAACATTTGTTTATTACTGTTGGTAACCAATTAGTCCTAACAGTAAATTCTAGAAACAGTTAACAATTTATATCATGTATTTGTTTTTTATGTTTAGGTTGGTTGGAAATAGTCATACAAAAGTTACCAAATAATGTTGATTACGGTTATGATCATCAGTATTTGTGGGTGGCCATATAGTTACAGTTATGTATAAATTTATTTTTTTTTGCTTAAAAAATAGTACTAAAATTAAAATACAAAACAATTATCAAGCTAAAAAATATCTGTTCTTTATATGTTATATTTGGTTGCCAAATTTGTATAAAAAGGTAACAATTTTAGTTGTTGTTGGTAACTAAATTTTTCCAACAGTAAATTTTAGAAACTGTTAATAAGTTATTTCATGTATTTGTATTTCTGCTACACATGGGTTGCCAACAGTCATACAAAGGTTACCAAATAATGATGGTAACTGTTATAATCATTATTATTTGTGGGTAACCAAATAGTTCTAGTAATTTAAAAATCAATTAAACAATTATTGATTCTATGTGTTTTTTAAGGTTTAGAGTTAAAGGTAAAATTTTTAATTATTTTTGGTAACCAATTAGTACTAAATGTAAATTGTCAAAATAGTTAACAATTTGTTTCATGTATTTGTTATTTATGGTTTACTTGGTTGCTAAATTTGCCTACAAAGGTAACAATTTTTTATTGTTTTTGGTAACCAATCAGTGCTAAATGTACATTCTAGAATCAGTTATTAATTTGTATTATGTATTTGTTTTTTATGGTTCGGTAGGTTGGATACAGTTATTCAAAGGTTGCTTAATAATGTTTATGTCTGTTATGATCATCAGTATTTGTTGGTGAGCATATACTTATAGTTATGTTTAAATTTTATTTTTTATGCTTAAAAAAATAGTAATAAAAATAAAATATAAAACAATTATCAAGATTAAAAACATATGTTCTTTTTATGTTACAGTTGGTTGCCAAATTTGTATATAAAGGTAACTATGTTAGTTGATGTTGGTAAATAAACAGTGCTAACAGTAAATTTTAGGACACTTAATTATTTCTTTCATGTATTTGTCTTTCTGCTTTAGATGGTTTGCAAACAGTTATATAAAGGTTTCCAAATAATGTTGGTTACTGTTACAATCAATAGTATTTGTGGGTAACCAAATAGTTCTAGTAATTTAAAAATCAGTTAAACAAATTCTATGTGTTTTTTAAGGTTTAAAGTGTAGCCAAACATACAAAGAAATGTATACATTTTATTTTCTATGCTTTAAAAATAATAATTAAAACAAATACAAAAAATAATTATGAAGCTTAAAACTATCTGTTTTTAACTTGGTTTAGTTGGTTGTCAAATATGAATACAAAGGTAACCAATTAAATGTTAGTGTGTAACTAGAAGGTCATAAAGAAGAATTACAAATTAGTTAACCAATTATGACATGCCTGTCTTTATTTATATTGTTATTTGAAGATAAAATTACTTTATGTTAAAAGTAAATTAATGAAAATAATCATCTTTCAATATTGTGCAATTGAAATTTGTTTTTATTACACAAGTAAAATGCTTACAATATGTATGGCTATTGAGCAACCATAGTACTTACATTTGTTTTGATGTTGTATTATATCAAACCCTTCGTGGTCTCATAATTGGTGGATTATTGCATGTTTTCCTGTTGTGTCCTTTTTCTTGGCATTTACTGCATTTATTTTGAAATGTATTTTCAGATACGTGCTTGTATCTACCTTTCTTTGGTCTTCCAGCTGGTCTTCTTGTATTTGGTGGTCTGACACATAAGTTTTTAATCTCTTTTGGAACATCCCAATTCTCTTTGTCATCTAACGGCATGATGGAAGTTAAATACGTGTCTACCAAAGTTTTACTTGAATAGTATTTTGAGCAAAAATCATAACAGCTCAAATTCCTTTTGCTAATAACAATGACGTGTAGCAATGAGCAAGGCATCTCATGGTCTTTGAAATTTCTGACAAGTGTGCATGTATTTTGTTCCATGTCCACGATAAATTGTTTGGCGATATCGTAAACAGTGAAAATCACTAGGTTTGATGTCTCATCCTACAATAGCATTTAATATTGTAGTTAGTATGTATAATATTTGTTTTGTATATGTAATTTGGAATAATGAAAGTCATATGTCTTGTTGGTATCTTTTTAGGTTTATCCCCAGTAACAAAGCGCATAATTTTGTTTTCTTTAATTTCAGATGCAATTTTTTGTAGGTATTCAGCTAACAATTTAAAAGTTGTATGACTAACCTTAAGTTTCTTTGACTCAATGATATTAGATTGCAATCTTCTCTCAACTGTTGTGGAAAGGGTAGTGAAAGATGACATTGCTGATTATTTGTTTGTGAAATATCATCTTTGAACCATACAATGTAGGCATTCAATCATCGACGCAAGTGGAAGATTTCTGATTCCCTTGATTGCATTGTTAATAGATTCGGCGGTGTTTGAAGTCATAGTTGAGTATCTGCTTACAGTTCCATGGAGCCTCGTGCACTTTTCTAGATGAACTTCTTCCTCCAAATATTTCCTTATTCGAGCATCAATTGCATCAGTTGAGCCATGTGTGTGTTGAATTTTTCAATGGTGTAAGCTCTACAAACCACGTTGTATGCTTTTTTGATTTCTTCTCCTTTCTTCTTGAATCTGTTTTTTATATTTTTCAAAATATGATATGTGCATGAACCGTGCATGACATCCGGGAACACACAGTTAAGTCCCTTTATAATTGCTTCATGTCTATTTGAGACAATACATTGTCCTTCTCTAACTCCACAAGCATCCCTCAAATTAATGAAAAACCATGTCCAGGATAATTCATTTTCACTGTCTACCACTCCAAAAGCAATTGGTATAATATTTCTGTTTGCATCTTGTGTGTTTGCTATGAGAAGTGCACCCCCGTAGGTTGATTGAATGAAGGTGCCATCAATTACAATGATTGGGAAACAATGGTGTCATGCTTCAATAGATGCTCCTATTACAAAGAAGAGATATTTGAAGCGACCATTTTTCTCCAACTGCAAGAATGTGATGGATCTTGAAATGATTTTTTAGTCTGGTTAATGTAAATATATGTAATAAATATTGTCCATATTTGTAGTTAAGGATGCACTAAGTGTAGTACTACTAGTATCCAATTAATCAGCATTTCATATTTTTCATAGTGTTCAGATGGTGTCTAAAATGCTTTTTATTAGTTACATTTCATGTAGATACCGGTTGCATGCAAAAACCCTTTTTTATTTATATTTCATTATTACAGTTAGTAGCCAAACCTTCATTATTAGGTAACCAAATCATTTAATTTGGGTAACTGAAATATTTTAAAATGTAAACGAACAGTTTCTAATTGATACCTGGATTTGTTTTTTCTCAGCATGTGTAACCACGAAGGAATCAGAGTGTAGTCGTGTGGATTCCCTCTTACTTTTTCCATTGCTTTTTCTTTTGCTCTCCATGCTTTTTGGTAGGAGATGGACACATTATACTCCGTCATCACGTCTTCCACAATATCAGTTGGTGTGTAAATTTTCTTGAAGTTTGTTAATCTATGCATTATGTATTCACTAACCATCTGACTATTTGCTTGTCTGTGATCTCCAAGTAGTATGTTGGATGAACAAGTGTGTAAATCATTAAATTCTCTCACCTTGAACATATTTGTTTTCCGAAATTTTGATGCTCTTAGTTTCCATTTGCAATTTTCACTGTTGATGCATACCAGAACAAAGTCTCTTCCACTTTTTCTTTCAACCTTGTGTTGTCTGTTTTGCCTTATTGAATGTAGCCTTATCACTTGTGTTAAGATTTTTTTATCTTTGTAAGTTTGATGAATCTTGACTTCAAACTTATTCGGATCTTATATGACCTCATCACATTGTTCTCCAGTTTTTGATACATTTTTTTGTCTGTCTTGTTCTTTATCAATAGCTTCAATGGCCAGGTGCTCAACAAAATGTGATCCAATTTGGTCTTCTTGTGTTGCCAACAATACAAGATTAGAATTCCTTTGTGTCAATCTCATCGGCGTTTCAGCTTGCATTATATTTTCTTCTTCAATTATCACATTTTTTAGGATTGTAGTGCCTCCAGTGTTGTATTCAGAATCTATAATCAATGGAAACTTGCCATGTTCACTTGAGTTTCTACTGACTTCCATATAGAATCTTAAGGTTGCTTCATTTGTCACCTTGATTGGAGGGATGTTGCTGCTAATATGAAATTTGATTGACAACTCTGTTGTGTTGCATTCTAGGCTTAATGCGTTGTATATCAAATTGTGCATTTCTGTGAATGAACAAGTTGAAGGGACTAGTAGGCCGATAACTTCGAAATTTTGATATTGGTTACTGTCACTCGACGTACCGTTGAAGTAAATTACAACTGGAATCATATCCATGTTACGGCAACTGAAACATTAAAATCAATACAATTATGTAAATACTCAGCATATGAACATCACATAGTAATCACTTTTCACTTTTTTAGTAATCATAAATTTTCAACACATTGTTTGCATTGTCAAATTTAAGAATGAATAGATAGACGAATGTAACCAAAATATTTTATGAATGATGCCAGAATATGAATGTGTAACAAATACATTTTGGTAAATTAAAAAATTATTATTATTTTCCAGGTGACCTAATCAACAATTTTCAGTAACCAAAATAGACGTACTTAGTATCTATGCTTATGTAACATACTGTTTTCATTCAACTTTATAAACAAAACACAAATTATGTTTTTGCGAAGGTTAAATACTAAAGAATGAACATTTAAATTCGAAACAAAATTGTATTGGATTATGCATTCATTTAAAGTAACCAAACCTATATATGAATGTAGCCAATATATTATATGAATTCTTCCAAACTATGAATGTGCAATACAATTCCCTTTCGTAACTGAAATTAATACTATTACTTTATTGGTTTCCAAATCAATATTATTTTGTTACCAAAATATTCCTTATTATTATCAATGCTTTTGGAAAAACAGTTTTCAAACCTTTTATTAAATTTTTACAAGTTATGCTTTTGTAAGGGTGAATTGCTAAATATTGTACACTTAAATCAAGGTAACCAAACCTTTATATGAATGTCCCTAAAGTTTAATTTTGTATTGAATACGTAACTAAAGTGTGTTGATTATGCAAATTCTAGTTGCTTCAATATATAGACTAATTGCTTCGTACCTTTGTAGTTTCTTTGCAGATTCAGTTTGATGTCTCAGAATCAATTTTTTGCTTCTGTTTCGAAAATCCTTTGATCGATTATGTGAATGTGGTCTTCGGATGCTCTGTTTTTGCTTCTTGTTGCTTTTGATTTCGGTTTCTTCTCTATTACTGATTATGCTTCTTCTCGATTGCTCCTTTGTTACAGATTACAATGATATATGATGTTTCTTTTTTGTTCTTCGTCGGATTCGTAAATTGGCGACGTGATTTTTGAGTATTTGGTAACTGCCAAACTAAGTGGAGTAGTTTTCTCCTTGAATTAAGGAATTTCTTTTTTTGTTGGATTAGATATAATGACGTGTTTTGTACTATTGTTGATATTATTATACAGTATTTCACTGTTAATATAATTATTTGATTGATGCACTATTCTTGTAATTACTTTCTATTTATTGTATACTTATGTAAAGAATCCATAAAATTATAAACTTACAAACAAGTCTTATATAAAGAGCTCGAAGTTGTGTTAAGTTTGATATATTGGAGTTACTAAATATTTAAAAATTATGATATTATTGTATTTTCATTGATTAGTCGTAATTTAATCTTTAAAATATATAAAACAAAAAATGTCAAGTTTATAAAGCTTAATATATTAATTTATCACACTTAAATAATCGGTGGCGGTTACATACTGAATAAAACATGAAATTGAAAGCTAAATTAACATTACGATTACAATTAGTATATCATTAGTATTAATTAAACATGCACAAATCATGAAATAAAAATGAGTGTAATTATTACATTTAAATAATTGATGGTCATTGAAATTTAACATAAATTAAAAATCAAATGAAACAAAAATCATATGCACAAAACTAACATATAAAATTGGATTTTTTTTTATAAAGTAAGAAAGCTTACAAATCACGATTATCCTCTTTTAACCTCATAATATAGTACTATAGACGAAAAAGATCAAGAGCATACCCGTTGATTCGACATACCTTGTATACCCCTTTACAAATCATCTCCATTAAAATCCTGTATTCCTGACTAAATATTACTACATTCATCCCTTAATATACGTCGTTTTAGAGTTGTGCACAAGAATTAAAGAAATAATTGTATAGTGTCAAGTATAATATCAATTGTCTATAATACCCTTAAATTCTCGTAATTATCATACTTATCTTATACTCTCTCTCATTCGTAACATTTTTCCATGAGGGATAATTTTGGAAAAATTATATTTAATTCTCCTAGATTATACTAAACGACAAATAATTAGAAAAAAATAAAATAATTTAAAATGACATATATTAAGGGACGGATGAAGTAACTATTTGCATGTCTTCTTATTCTTTTTCATTCATATTTTAAACTACAAGCATGACCAAGAGTTCGAAACTGGTAAGTACCATCTTTAAGTAATATTGAGATTATTGAATTGTTTCAATTGTTTTGTTTGTTATTCTTTTTGGGCTCATTTTGTAATTTGTGTTTTTAATATTTCATTAATCCTCTTAAGTAAATCTATAGGTACATCAACTTATTCCCTCCTTTCCGATACACAAGTCTAAATGTCGTTTTGGCAAAATATATAAATCACTCTCCAAATCTCTAACGCAGTTCTCTCTCTTCTCTCCCCGAAATCCTCTCGTTCTAAATGTCGTTTTGATAAAATATAAATCGCAGACTTGTATGTCTTTTCTATTTTATTTAGGTCTTCTCTCCAACTCTCCCGCATTTCTCTCTCTTCTCTTCTACCCTTCCCAAAATGCTCTGTTCCGGTGAAATCTCTTAGCCCCTAGCCCAGCTCTTCTCGATTAGTCATTCTAACTTAGAAACAAATTAAATCGATATTTCCTTTTTAGAAGACACATAATTTCAGTAAATTGAGCACACATTTGAAATGGAAATTCTTATGAGAAGGAGACCCATTAAAGAATTCGACTTTTGGGCAGTACAAATTCATTGAGGAATAGTTGTTATAATAACAATTCAGTGGTAGTAGTGATGGAGAAAACAACAATTTGTCTAAGTATTCTAATTTGGGTCTAAGGATTCCAATTTGCGACGGTCGAGCCAGTCGGAGATGAGGAAGAGAGATAAAGAGATGGCAAGGCTGATGGGTGCCGAGTGATTTCAGCATGCGATTACTGGGCCAAATAGAATTAGAGAGGAGAGAGAGAGGTTGATTTGGGTTAGAACGAGAGGATTTCGGGGAGAGAAGAGAGAGAACTGCTTTAGAGATTTGGAGAGTGATTTATATATTTTACCAAAACGATATTTAGACTTGTGTATCGGGAAGGAGGGAATAGAGTTGATGTACCTATAGATTTACTCAATTCTTTTTTAGGAACTACTGTGTGATTTTGTACGGATGATTTCAGGGAGACTTTTACTCTTAATATGTATTATTTTTTAATTTTTCGAGTATATGATACTCCCAACATTCCACATAAGTATTTCATTTGTAAAAAAAAAAATGAATTTATATTTATATTATTTTTCTTTTATATAAAACCTTAATATATGCGCAGGATATTATTTTTTATCAGGCTAAATAAATGTCATAGCAACAATGTGAGGGAGGAGAATATAATGTAGAAAATAGATCTATTTCATATCATCCTTTAATTCCAATTAGTAAAACAATGTCGTTTTGAATAATATGAATTTCAAACATTTATAATTTGGATGAGAATGAGTCTCATTTTAAGGTACACAGTTGCTTATTTTGCTTAAATAATATGAGATATTGGTAGTGTTTAAATGCCTTTATTTTAAACTAGGTGATAGCATGTGCACGGGATAGTTTGAAAAATTGATTGAATAAGTTGTCAAATATGCGATGAGAATGATTTTTTTTTTTCAATATAGACTTTTCAATAACTAAAGACAGGAAGAGCAATTGAATATAATTAAGGAGAAGATGAAATTGAAAAAAAAAAATAATACATAAGATGAGTGATTGTTAGCCTAATCAAGAAAGAGAAAAAAAAAGGATTGGATTAATTGAGAAGATGGAAGAGCGGGGAAGGAGAAGAACCGATGTATTAATTGAATGAGTTATCATCCGTGGCAACTCGGTGAGTTTTCAATTGAAAGTTGAATTTTCCGATTGAAAATTGAGACTAACTTAAACCTGAACTTACATGTAAGGTTCTGCATATATAAAGTATTAACAACAATTAAACCATTAAGGAAGAAACAACAAAAAAGATATGCAAAATTTTAATCATATTAAACTATAATTCGGTCGCATTATTACGCTTTGACACAGTTCCATTAATTATTATTTACATTGGAATAACACATGCATCTTGATCTATCGCATGCATGGTGATTTGTTGTTGTTATTCCATTCTTTATTATTACATCGTAATATCCCGTCGGTCTTGAATTTTTTACGACTGGTTCCGTTATTTATTATTACATTGGAATAACACATGCATGCGATCTATCACATGCACGGTGATTTCATTTGTTATTCCATTCTTTATTATACTCGGTTGGTTAAAGTTTTGACTTCTATGCTCCATGAAATTAGTGGAATATCATTAATATATGCGCTTCATTTAGTATCTTTTCATGGAAATATTCTTCTGAGCATTCTTGAATTTTACTCTACAAAGAAGTGTCATGTTGACAATTTGGACGTTATTAGTTCCTGGATAAATTAATTCTTGAACTTGTTTTATTGAATTCTTATATCATTGTCATCATCCTCATGTTTATATTATGTTGAAAGTCATACGTGGCTGTAGTGCATAGATGAACTTGGTATGATTATGATGACGAGGATTAATCGGTATAATCATAATAGTAATATTACAAATGATATGATAAAAGTCCTCAATGGCCCGTAGTGCATTGATGGACAGTTGTTGGCATGATCATGACCATTGATGAATACACGAATATCCTTGGCCCGTAGTGCATGGACAATTTGTGGTTGTGATACTAATGAATATCCTTGGTCGTAGTGCAGAGATGATGTGGATTATTTATTAAGCTGAGTCCCATCGATAAAAGTGATGAAAAATCTTTTAAATCATAAAAGATAGTAGATTTTATTCTCTACTTGACTCTTTTAATGGATTGCTTGTTCCGTTGTAGTTAAACTTGATGTTTGTTATATTGTATCGGTTTAACCTTTGTTGAAGGCTAACGATCATTTATTACGCATTATCTTAGTCATAATATTTCTTCTTTGGGCTAGTTGAGCTCACCCTTTCTTTCATTGTTTCTTCAGAAATGAGAACGTGGCCGGGACTAGTCTGGGGAGCAGATAATTGGTCCAGATGATAGCATTAGTAGTCCTCACTATTCTGTTAAATAGTGTGACAATAAATATAATGAGGACTCCATTGAGTGTGGATATTGTATAGATGAAAATATTCTTATTAAAACTCTCAATTTATGTTTTGTCGTATTTTACACGACTGTTGTATAATTAGTTTGTATTTGTATTCTGTACCATGTATCTGGTGACTCAGAATAGGTGATGTATACCTATTTTGGGGGCGTCACAATAACCGAACTGAAATGGCTATTCGATTATAACCGAAAACCGAACTATCGATAATTCTACTATCCGAAATACTAACCGAAATTTGAAACTAATCGAATTACCAAATACCGAATTACCGAATGTACAATTCGGTAACTCGAGTAATAACCGAACCTATGCTCAAAATTAAAATTAAGAATAAAGCAATAGATTACAAAGTAACTTAAGTACTTAACAGTTAACAGCAACATCCAACATGCCAACATAAACAGCATGACACAGCAGCAACAAGCCAACAAATACAGTAGCAAATTAACTGTTACAAAATAACTGTCTAGCATAAAGTTTAAAATTACAGCAGCATGAAGAGATTGAGTCAGAGAGAGGCGGAGGCTGGAGATGATGTAACGAGAAGCAAGAAGAGGCTGAGGAATTGATTTGAGATCTCAGATCTGGGAGCGACGGCTAGGGCAAAAAATGACATAACTGAATAAGTGATTAAGTGAAATACTCGTAGATATTAGATAATAGTATAAAATTATTATTTTTTAAATATTAATATTTGGGTACCCAAATTATATGTTTTTTAAAACCAAAACAGAAACTAAATAATGAGCAATAAATCGGATATAACCGAAATAAGAAAAAAAAGTAAAAAACTGAAATAATTCGGTTAAAAAAATTCGGTTCGGTTCGGTAGTTCAGTTTTATCTGTTTTTTGCTCACTCCTAATATTCAGGGTCTCCCCACGAAAAGTCAAATCTAGCAACTACCAAAACACGAACCCAAAAACCATTAATTGAGAGAGAAAAAAAGTCCATCTTTCGTATCAAAAAGAAAAATAAAAAAAATTCCTTCCAATCCAACTAAATACCAATTCATCTAACCGTATACAATTTAGAATATAATTTTAAACAATTTAATAGAGAAACTAAACATTCTAGCTTAATATATATGCATCCATGATACCTGACATTCTAGCTTAATTCACCATGTATTCATTTTAATACATAAAATGAATAAATACCTAAAATTCCAATACGTTTAATAAGAAAAAACACACACTCTAAGGCTACCATGTACAATCCACACCCATAAAATTCAGCAAACGCACATACCACATCAAAAAACCCAACTCTTAGCAACAAAAGTAAAGTATAAAAACCTAAAGCCAAATGCATTTAGAAAAAGAACTTGGTTCTTGTTATGATTACCAAAACACCATTCAAGTATTGTTGCCTTCTGATTACGGAAGGGGAATTCAGAATCCATCAAACTCTTTTGTTGTAATTGCCCACAAATTTTTAAACTTGTAGTACTTCATAAGCACTTCATTAAACATATATGGTTCAACATATCACAAATGTAAAGCATACATATAACACTTGAGACCAAATATATTGAACATTATATTGCTGGAAATAAATAAACATATAAAATAAAATTCATGGATAATATTATACAAACATAAAATACCTTGGTATTCATCCTTCTAAGAGGCTATCCGTAACCCAAGTTAGATCGGTGGCAGAGTCGTCGGCGCCGATGATAAAATCCTAGGAAATTAACCCATTTCGAAGCCTTAAACCATACCCATAAGGTCTCTGGATTTTCCTTCTCTTTATTTCTGTCGGACTATGGAAGACATCGCCGCCGGTCGAGGCGGCGGCGAGGGAGGTGGAGGAGTAGGAGGAAGAAGAAGGGTTGTTGAGGCGTTGGACCAAGTTCATAAACTCATTTTTTATGGTGGGAAATTGAAAGGAATAAGAGAAGGAGGAACATGTATATGGAAGTGAAATAGGGGTGATGGTATAGTGAAGAAGAGAAAGAGGAAGATGAAGAATTGAGAAATCTGAAGAGACGAACAGTTTTGTCGATTGAAGGCTCGATTCCAATCTTGCGTGAGTTTTTTGCAATTGAGCGAGTTAACTCCTAATTGATTTAAAATTGATTCAGTTTAGGATCGACTTTGCTGCCTTTACATATAAGGCATTGATTCATGTGGTGAGGTGCTACATTTGACCGTTTTTAGCATGATGTGACGTTAGGATAGTTAAGTTTTTATAGGAAATTGATATTTTTATATGATTTTTTGATATTTTCACATGAAAAGTGTCACTATGTTATACGATAAAAATCATCGCTATAGGATTTATAGCGACGATTTTCATGTGAAAATATCAAAAAGATATGTGAAAATATTTGTTTCCTTTTTATATTATTGCGTTAAGAAATTAAATTTATCTTGATAATCTATTTTGTTATGTAGAAATTACAAGGCCTATAATATTTTTAGTGGGATAATAGATCTTTTGGTCACTGTACTAGGGTCCGATTTTCATTGTGGTTACCAAAATTATTTTTGTTAGAATCGCGTAACTATACTCTAAAATAATTACCAAATAGTCATTACTTATGATTTTTGTAAGACCCCAACTTTTATGAATAAATATGAATTTTTCTATAAATATCATTTTGAATAATTATTATAAAACCCCAAATTTTACGAATAAAGATTTAATTTTCTCAAATTTTTTTTTATAAATATTATGGTGTGGATTTGAGATAATGTTATAGTTGTGGGTAATATTTTTAAATTTTGTAAAATACGCAAGTTGTTTTATAATATTCGATTGGTCGGGGAATATTCGTTTTAACAGGGAATATTCGTACGACGGCACAATTATTGGTGGACCACACAACAGAATTATTGTCGGATTGAGAAAATGACAAAAATATTTTATGAAAATAACGGCGGAAGTTTTACCATTAAGCTTTGTTGAAACACACGGTGTTAAAAGTACGATGTCTGGCGTGGTTGCATAGTAAGCACGGTTTTGATTATTGATGCTTACGTAAGAAGTCACTCAGTTTTGTTCAATTATTACTATAGTAATTGTTGCATAGTATCTCACGTTATTTGATTTAATTATTGTCGATATTTTATATATTATTAAATCAATAATTGAGACGACGAAGTTATTAATATTATTATTTGCAATATTAACGATGTCTAGAAGTTCTGCCAAGGAGAGGTTTGGTCACCTAATTGCGTGCCAATAAGGAGAAATACTTATTGGAAAGCCTCCTCTTTCCTGGGAACGACATGGTCGATTAATATTGTGAATTATAATAATGATGATAAATGTTGTTAAAATATTGAGGTGATTTTTATGAAGTATTTATTGTAAGTTTGGCGTATTTTTTAGACCCCCACTTACCCATTTTTAAAATTGTTGGTGGAAAGTTATCTCAATTTTGTTTATATATATATATATATATAAGTATTATATTTATATATTTATATATATACGTGTTAGTCAAAATGGGTGGGGGGGGGGGGGAATCAAATTGTCACATGAAGGAGTATTATTTCATTATTATATGTTAGTGGGTTTGAAAAAGTGGCAGAAGAAATAAAAGGAGTTCACGGGGTTTCACCCGTGATATTTTTTTTTCTGCACAAGTTATATATATATATATAATATTATATTTTATTTAAAAGTTTTTGTTTTATTAGAATATTTTATAGTAAACCAATCTGGACCGTCCGTTTAAAAGTAAATCAATCTGGACCATTCAAAAATTAGTTACTATTCAGTCCATTCTTCTGTAAATAGAAGTTCATTCCTTCATTAGTTCTTACGAATTCACTGAAACTCTAGAGAGAGAAACTATAAAGAGAAAGAAGAAAAGTATTCTGCTACTTCATTACTCCTATATCTAGTACTCTTCTTTCTAAGGTAAGGGGTATTATTCTTTTGTATTCATGAAGAGAATTTCTGTTATTCCATTCTTTATCATTATGTTGGAATAACCTGTCTATGCGAAGTACCGCATACATGGTAAAATTCTTCTATTATTCCATTATTTATTATTCTGTTGGAACATCCTGTCTGTGCGTTTTTGTATGACCTGGTTCCGTTATTTATTATTCTGTTGGAACATCCTGTCTGTGCGTTTTCGCATGACCTGGTTCCGTTATTTATTATTCTGATGGAACATCCTATCTGTGCGTTTTTGCATAACTTTGGTTACATTATTTATTATTACATTGGAATAACTTTATGCATTTGGCCTATCGCATACTGGTGATTTCTTTTGTTATTCCATTCTTTATTATACTTAGTTGGTTAAAGTTTTGACTTCTATACTCCATGAAATTAGTAGAATATCCTTGATATTTGCGCTTCATCTAGTATCTTTTCATGGAAATATTCTTCTGAGCATTCTTGAATTTTACTAGACAAAGAAGTATCATGTTGACAATTTGGACGTTATTAGTTCCTGGATAAATTAATTCTTGAACTTATTTTATTGAATTCTTATATCATTGTCATCATCCTCATGTTTATATTATGTTGAAAGTCATACGTGGCTTTGTCTTTGCATAAATGGACTTGGTATAATTATGACGAGGATTATTCGGTATAATCATGGTAGTAATGTTACAAATGATGTGGTAAAAGTCCTTATTGGCCCGTAGTGCATTGATGGACAGTTGTTGGCATGATCATGACCATTGATGAATACACGAATATCCTTGGCTTTTTGTAGTGCATGGATAATTTATGGTTGTGATCTTAATGAATATCCTTAAGCTAGTAGTAATACGGGGATGATGTGGATTATTTATTAAAAGTCGAGTCCCAAATGATAAAAGTGATAAAAAACCTTTTAAATCATAAAAGATAGTAGATTTTATTCTCTACTTGACTCTTTTAATGGATTGCTTGTTCCGCTACAGTTAAACTTGATGTTTGTTATATTGTATCAGTTTAACACTATTGAAGGCTAACGATAATTTATTCTGTATTATTTTAGTCATAATATTTCTTACTGGGCTAGTTGAGCTCACCCTTTTACTTTCATTGTTCTCTTCAAGAAAATGAGAACGTAGCAGGGACTAGTCGGGGAACGGAGTGACGGTCCAGATAATATCATTAGTAGTCCTCACTATTCTGTTAAATAGTGTGATAATAAATGTAATGAGGACTCAATTGAGTGTGGATATTGTCTAGATGACAGTATTTGTATTAAAACTCACATCATATGTTTTGTCATATTCTACACAACTGTTGTGTAATTAAGTTGTATTTGAATTTTGTACCATGTATTTGGCGACTCAAGATAGGTGATGTATACCTATTTTGGGGGCTTCATAATTATTGTGTTGATTTGTTATAATATTAAAGTTGTGGGTAATATTTATATATTTTGCAAAGTAAGCAAGTTGTTATATAATATTCGATTGGTCAGGGAATATTCATTTTAACAGGGAATATTCGTACGACGACACAATCATTGGTGGACCCCATAACGTAATTATTGTCGGATTGAGAAAACGACAAAAATATCTTTTTATAAAAATAACGGCGAAAGTTTTACCATTAACTGTTGAAACACCCGGTGTTAAAAGTACAGTAATACGCATGGTTGCATAGTAGCACACGGTATTGATTATTGATGCTTACGTGAGAAGTCACTCAGTTTTGTTTAATTATTTCTACAGTAATTGCTGCATCATATCTCTCATATTATTGATTTAATTATTGTCACAGTATCATATGCATAATATTTTATATTATTAAATCAATAATTGAGACGACAAAGTTATTCATATTATTACTTGCAATATTGATGATGTCAGAAGTTACATCGAGGAGAGGTTTAGTCACCTAATTGCGCGCCAATAAGGAGAAATTCTTATTGAAAAACCCCCTCTTTCCTGGGAACGACCTGGTTGTTAAATATTGCGAATTATAATAATGATGATGGTTGAAAATATTGAGGGGATTTTTATGAAGTATTTGTTGTAATTTTTGGCATATTTTATGGATCCCTATTTACCTAGAAAATTATTTAATATAATAAAGGTGGGGCCCATATATGTTGAAAAATCTGAATTTGGAATTTGGGGGGGGGGGTTCAGAGGTTTACGTAAATTGAAGGGAATTACATATATGTATATATGATAATAACATGTGGAGGGGCCACATGTTTTTTTTTCTTTTAATAGGAGATAGATTTGATGCAAAAGTCATGGAGGGTTGGTTTTTTTTTCTTCAAATCAACATGTGTATATATATATATATATATATATATATATATATATATATATTAATAAGTTTTGTTTTTTTATGAAAAATAGAATATATTATATTTTATTGAATATTTTATTAATATTTTGAAAATTTTGGACGATTGAGGAAAATAATTTCGCGTTCGTGATTTGCAAAATAATTTGGCCGAATTCCTACTGTGCGTCCGTGAATAAATTCTAAATAGTATCATTTCCATTCTCCTATAAATAGGATGCTTAATTAGAATTGAAAATCATACCAGAATCACAGAATTCTTCTTCTATAATCTTGAGCGGATTTCTTTAGAGTTTTAAAAAGCTTTGAGCGTAGAAAACAGTGAAAGTTTTTTTCAAGAATATCCCTGCTATACCAGTTGGAATACTCTTCTTTTCAAGGTAAGGGATGTTATTTTTGTTCAATATTCGCTTGAAATAATATTTTTTTCCATACTTTGTAGTATGTAAGTAATATTATTTCGTTTCAAATTTCAAATTCTATACTCATTTGGTTAAAGTTTTGGCTTCTATACTCCATGAAATTAGTATAATATCCTTGATATTTGCGCTTCATCAATTATCTTTTCATGGAAATATTAGTCTGAGCATTCTTGATAAGTTTTAACTTTTTTATGCCGGAGTACTATTCACGGGATTACTATTCCTGAATTACTATTCACGGGGTACTATTCACTCGAGTACAATTCACCCGGGGTACTATTCATGATAAAAATTAATTCGTTATCGATCCAAATTATTTTTGGTATAATATTATTCTTGAATTTTACTCCACAAAGCAGTATCATGTTGACAATTTGGACGTTATTGAATTCTGGATAAATTAAATTATAAATCTTTAAAATTTATCCTTGAACTTGTTTTATTAAATTCTTATATCATTGTCATCATCATCATGCTTATATTATGTTGAAAGTTATTTGTGGCCTGTAGTACATAGATGGACTTGGTATGATTATGACAAGGGATTATTTGGTATAATCATGACCGTAATGTTAAAAATGATGTGGTAAAAGTCCTCATTGACCCGTAGTGCATTGATGGATAGTTGTTGGCATGATTATGACCATTGATGAAAACACGCCTGTAGTGCATGGATAATTTGTGATCGTGATACTAATGAATATCCTTGGCCGTAGTGCAGGGATGATGTGGATTATTTATTAAGTTGAGTCTCAGCGATAAAAGTGATGAAAAAACCTTTTAAATCATAGAAGATAGTAGATTTTATGCTCTACTTGACTCTTCTAATGGATTGCTTATTCAGCTATGCATTAAACTTGATGTTTGTTATATTTTATCGGTTTAACTTTGTTGAAGGCTAACGATAACTTATTACGCATTATCTTAGTCATAATATTTCTTCTTTCGGGCTAGTTGAGCTCACCCTTTTGCTTTCATTTTTCTCTTGAGAAAATGAGAGCGTGGTAGAAAGTCTAGTCGGGGAAGCGAGTGACGGTCCAGATGATAGCATTAGTAGTCCTCACTATTCTATGAAATAGTGTGATAATAAATGTATTGAGGACTCCATTTGAGTTGAATAATGTCTAGAAGACAATATTCTTATTAAAACTCTCAGTTTATGTTTCGTCGTATTTTTACACGACAGTTGTATTATTAAGTTGTATTTGAATTTTGTACTATGTATTTGGCGACTCAAGATGGGTGATGTATACCTATTTGGGGGCGTCACAATTTTTGTCCAAAAAAATAGACGAAATATTAACTGTGCATATTGGCCCTTTTTTTCCTGACGTGTAGCAAAAAAATGCAAGGGGGACGATTAAGTGGCATCATGTATGTGCATGTATACATAATGTGGTTCATGCACAACCAACTAAAACTAAAAATTCCAAAACTAATAAAAATAATAATAACCATAATTCCAAAACTATTAGTAGTTCAGCTGAATAATTCTAAATCTAATAATAATAATAATAATTTCAAAATAATAATAATAATAATAATAATAAGCATAATAATAATAATATTTTTTAAATAATAATAATAATTTTTTTAATTTTAAAAAAAATTATATAAATTATAAAAATATTTTTATATGAATAACAATGCTAATTATCTCTGCATAGATTTAATTGGTTCAAAATAGTAATTGTGGACACTCAAAATTTTGTTTTTCAGTTACTAACTATGCAAAAGGGCAAAAATATCTTTTCCACGGTCTAGAGATAACCCTGGAGGACCACAACATCATATCTAACCACAGAGACATCCTTATGGAACATCAAATCAACCTTAGAGATCAACCCTAAGGAAAAGAAAAGTTGGCAACAATCAAACCTTAGAGACAACCCCGAAGGACAAGTAAAAGCCCCGTCAACCTTGGAGACAACCCGCGGGAGGGCAAAAAGATCATTTTGACAAGTCAACATCAACAAACCTAATACGGATACAAATAGGGTCACAAAGAGCCATTGCAACATTTCTAAGCGTAAACTACGCAAAACAGCTCAACGGACTGCCTGTGAAGACCCGAAGAAGCCATTTCGGTCATGAACCCATCTTCTCAGATTCGAAAAAGAGCAAGCCCTATGTTATTGCATAGCTCTCGGAGAGATCTTTTCGGAATGGTATGACACATCTCCATCGAATTCCCGGACTGGAAGTTATAAGCGTTTCAGCGGACTGCACGTCGATCGGGATTGCACGTACTTCAAGGAAGTGGGGCCCCCCAAGGCACTTCCACACGTATACTTATGGAAGCCGTAGGTCTACCTGCGGAAACCCGGATCTATATATATCAGCCCCCATCAGCTTGTAGAGGAAGAAAAGAGAGAGATAAAGTGTCCGGGAGATAGAAATCAGGCCATTTGAGAGCGAAAAATAGCTTTTCTGCTGTTCAATCTTTGTAAATATCAAGTTTTAACCGGTGGAAAACAATTTTTGAGACGCTAAGAGCCGTTCGATAGCCATTCTCGTGCTTAACTATAACATCCATTCAAATCTGTTGCTTTTTCTTGCTTTAATATATATAAGTACATATATATATACCGATTAGTTGTGCTTGGATCGTGGATCTATGACTTTTTCTTGCTTTATTATATATATAAGTATATATATGTATAAATATTTTTATACTGTTTAATAGTGTCTGGATTGTAAATTTGTGGCCTTTTATTGCTTTAATATATATAAGTAATATATATATATATATAGTTAATAATTTTGATTAAATATCGTTTCTAACTTTTCATTTGATGTAAATCTGTAGTAATTAAAGCTTTTATTGACTAGATATGTATTGGATCTAGCCAGATCTAGCTTTTAACCGGTTCAAAAGTACTGAAACTTGAACCTGGACGCTAGAATGGCTAAGATCTGTACAGATCTAGTTTTCTTTTTAGTTTTTGTAAGTATTTAGTAACCCCGCGGCCCTAGATCTATTTCTAGAGGACGCTGGAAGCTTTGGCTACGCGCATGCAAAAATTTGATTGATGAATCCTTTGTTTTACGATGTTTAGTGTAAATATATCTATTTTATTTCAGTATATTTGTTATGCAGGCTATTTATGTGATATTATGTGAGCCTAAGAGCCACATGATCTAAGATTCAGCTGGCGAATTTAGATCTGGTTCCCATGATGGACCATTTTTAGTTGTACGACTACCTTTCGAATTTTGTAATTGTAAATATAGGACCTTAAAATGGTTATCCGGAATTAAGGTCCCCGTAATAGTGAAAATCATATGTGTGGTGCTCAGGAATAATTTGATGACTTTCATGCCCATAAGGAGCCCGACAATTATTTATATATATATATATATATATAGGGAAAAGATTAGGTCAGGGATCCCTTATTTTAACTAAAATCCGAACTTCGTTTATCAGCCGTGGGATTATAAACAACGGTCCAGATCAGTTCGGTTTTGAAAAAAAGAAAAACGCGCGGATCCTTTGTGGGTAAAAGAAGTTGTCGGGTCAAAAATACCAAATTCGGCAAACAGATCTGGTTTCTCTTCTTAGTCGTTTTCCCTAAATTGAAATTGAAGCTCTTCTTCTCATTTTTCCTAAATCAGTTCTCTCTTGTCGTCATTTTCCCTAAATTGATCAGGGCTCTCTTCTTCTCGTTGCAACCTAAATCGATCAGTTCTCTCTGAGAGTGAAGCCTAAATCGATCACAACGAAATTTCACAACGAAATTGACCTGAATCTCTTTATGACGATCGCCGGACGTTTCTTTCACTCACAACGAGTTTCTTTCACTCATGTTGGAAAGGTAACTGTTGCCTTGGTATTGTCTTTTCTAATCTAAGGTTGCCTTGGTATTATTTAGCAGTTTCTTTTTCCAGAACATATTTGACACTAAATTGTTGTGAAATGATCTTTGATTTTAGAACAAAAATATTCTTTTTTAATTTTTATTGCTTCGCTCTAAGGCCTCCCTCTTAGTCTCATAATTAGATATATAGATTTATTTGATTTGAGTACAAATAAACAAATTTATGTTGCTTTCAACTCTTTTATTAGTATACACATGACTAATTTTGAACTCTGACTCTTTTTATTAGTGTTCTTTGTATACTAATGTTTAGTATACTATGAATTTGCAACTCTTTTTATTAGTATACACATTACTAATTTTGAAGCGCAACTCTTTTTTATTAGTGTTCTTTGTATACTAATGTTTAGTATACACATTACTAATGTTTAGAGTATGTCTACTGTTTGGTTAATGTGACTAAAACAGAAATGTATGTCTAGTGTTTAGTGTCTCTGCATTATTACTTGTGGAAATATGGTTAGTGCATATGCTACTGAAGGTTATGTATGAACCTGAATTTTTTTTTTGTAAGGAATGAATGGTGCTGCTGTTGTTGTTTGTGAATAATGAATAAAATAGAGTATTTGCCAAGTTGTGTTTGTTGCTCTTTAATTTGTTTTCTTTTACAGTTGTGATTAATTTGATAATAGTTATTGTTTAGCCCATGTACATTATTTTTTCATACTAAACTGTGGAATGTCTCTAAAATAAACTGTATGTTGACAGATAATGTTTAACAAAGGCATGTCTACTTCAAGCAACATGAGCATTCAAACTCATGATATACGATTTTGAAACAAAATGTGTTATTGTAAATTCGAGGCTGCTTTGTGAGAATATCCGAATCGATCGGAAAAGAATCCTAAGAGGCTCTCTACGGTATCAAGGAGAAAGACAAAGGAAAATGTAAGTTTTGGAACTGGTGCAATCCAATTGGGTATGGCGAACCCAACTCATTGATGAAACACGTGCGTTAAATGGCAAAGAATGATGATGCTTGACTTGGAGTCATTGAAATAAACGTGGCAAATCTTAAACACATCATCAATATCGTCGTGTTTTTTTGTGGGCAAGCCTTGGTAGTGTCGGTCATGGCACTTGTTAAGTGATTGTAAAAATTATGTACTCTACTACCGTAGAATAGCTATGCTGTTATGTTTTTTATCCTTTGTCTTGTTAAGTGAAAAGTGGATTTGTAATTGTTGAACATACACGCACTAAATGAATTGTTGATGAAATTCATTCATGCAGGTGATTTTGTAGTTATGCTTCAAACCATTCAAGTAATGAGTGATGTTTTACATTAGTGATATTCTTGAAAAAGGAATGGTTTTTTCACAGTGCAATCAATTAAGCTCGATCAATTTTACATGAGTGAAATACTTATGTGAAGTTTATTTTACATGGGAGCATAGAAGGTTTCTCTCATGAAATTCTCATTCACCCAAATTACATGAAATTCCTATAATAACAACATATCTCTCTACAATGTAATCAAGATAAGTTTACTGGATCTCAAGTCCTAACAATGCTAACAGGGGATTTTGGAGGAAGGCAAAAGTGTTTCTAACAATCAAAGAAAGGAAACCAGATCTGAGAAAAGAAAAATGAAGGGTAAGATTGTTTACTAGTAAAATATTGAATTCTTAACCTATGTCTCAAATCATAACTTGTTTGAACCAACAAAAATAACCATTTAGGTCCTCAGGCCCTGCACCTAATTAAACACTTCCATTCGGACTGAAAACCACCTGTCCTTAATCTAAGAATTGCCAGGAATTACAATTTCTCTTGCCCTGTCTTGAATTACAATTTCTCTTGTCCTCATAATTGAATTTCCAAAAACCAATATAAGCATTGTATCCATACATGTCATTAAACACTAATGATTATACAATCAATACATAGCAGCTCTCCCAGGGAAAAAGCTACAACAATTACTACTAAAATGAATCCTTGACAATACTACTGTGTATACTTACAAAAGCCAACAACCAAATACAAATTACATTACACATAGAATTTGTACTAATTGGAGCTCTGCATCAGATACGCCACTATGCATCCTAAAATGGCACCAGCAAAAACCTGCATCCATCAAATATTAAGGAAAAATCAATGAGATTATAGAACCACTTTTCTGCTATTATTAAAACAGTGTAATTCTTACATCACAACTCCAACCTTAACCTATTAAAAGTTGCATACCTGCAGTATAATTTTTTTCATATATATCTAATTTCTTATAATAAGTACCATAGCAGACCTGAAGTGGTGTATGCCCAAGCGAATAAGAACAACATCTCCACATGAAAGCAGCCCCTGCCACAAAGACTCCCATCTTGAAACATGAAAATATCATCAATGTCAACTACAAGATGGATACAAAATTGCAATAAAGAAAACAATCAAACAAAGACTTACAATCATCGTTAATGTCAACGGCCTCCTCATCGTACATTCCAACAAGTTGTGGACAATTTCTTTTGTCATGCGACACTCCAACAATCCCACAACCATTGCATTTCCTAGCCTTCTTGATAGCCTTCTCTTTCCTCCTCCTTAAGTCGTTTACCTGACCCTTCGTCCTTACCGAAGATGGTTCTTTGAGACTTAGTTGTTGGCTCTCAAGAGAAATGGGCATGTTGCTACTCCCTTCCACATCCATGCTACCATGATTCATGGCGGCAAACTTCCTTTGAGTTGATAATAACAATTCTTTCAACTCTTTTGTGTTATCTTCACTTAATGCGACTTCATCAATAACATTAGGCCTTGATTTGGAAGAGACTACTACGCTTCAAGAATACGAAGTATCACATATTTCACTCACACTCCCACCCAAGTCATCCATAACTTTACCATATTTCGTAGATTTTGTCCACCGTCGCAAGATGTATTGATTTGGTAATTCCATAACATGTTTTTTTGTGAAATATGCCAACATATGCCTACATGGAATTCCATCACTCTCAAACATCTGACAACTACATTTCACAAAGTTTGATGACTTGTCAAACGAAAGCTTACGGTCATTAGAATCACCCTCCTTTACATTATGAACATTGTACATACAGTTGTTGTCATCTTTAAATGTACGTGTTACCACATACTTGCCACTTTCAAGCAGTTGCTTTTGAAACTTGTAAAAAATAGTTTGTGTGTACAACTCACTCATCTGGTGTTCCATGACCTCCCAATTACTGTTTGTGGCTTTTCATTGACATCCTTATGATCGAAATCTAGTTCATTATGACGCATTTTGGCAAGTCCCCTATTAAACCGCGTCACAAAATCTAACATTGAGTTTTGAGGAGACACATACTTCTTGAAAAAGGCATGAGCCCCTTCAACTCTTTGGCTACTAGTCATGTGGGCAGAAAAAATATGTCTCGAAAATGCCGGAACCCATCGCTCGCGGATTTCGTACATCTCCTGTAACCAATCATTCGTGTCAAATTTAGCTTTCCCTACAACCTCAGCCCATCTTCTTTCAAACTCGTCCAGGCTCTCAGATTTCCATATACAGCAACTCAACTCGCCATAATGTTCTTTGTAGGGAATTGGACCTAATTTTTCAGAAATCTTTTTCAAAATGTGCCAAATGCAATACCTATGAAAAGTATTTGGAAGCATAGCATGAATTGAATTTCGCATTGCCGGATCTTTATCAGTTATGATCATTTTGGGCAGGCTACCCTGCATCGCTTTCAACCATTCCTTGAAAAACCAATCAAAAGCATCAATCTTTTCACCACTTAATAATGCACACCCTAAAAATGTTGTCTGTCCATGGTGATTAACCCCTACTATAGGTGCGAAAATCAAATTGTAGCGGTTCGTATTGTAAGTTGTATCAAACACATCCACATCCCCAAAACTTTTGTATGCCTTTCTACATGTTGCATCCGCCCAAAAACAATGAATCATGACACCCTCCTCTTGCTCGAATGTAAAAGTAAAACCGGGATTCTTTTTTTTCTCATCCTTAAAATACTCAAACAACATATTAGCATCATGTCCCTTTAAAGCATTCCTCCTATCTCTTTCAGCATTATAAAGATCTCGTGTTGTACATCCAACATTTTCAGGACCTCCAGCTTCCATCTCTAAAATACTCATTTGTTGCCATGTTGGCACATTAGATTTTGATTGTTGTTCTGTTAAATTTCTTTTGGCAAGTGTCACTACACGATGAGAGTGCAACAAATTTACTTTTCTTGGGGTCGTAAGAGGATGGTTATGACCCTCAACAAATTGTTTAATAACAAACCCCCCCGCGTCGGTCCGGTCTTTCACAACTACCAATCTTGCACCACAATCAGCTCTAGTTAGGCCCCGTTTCCATTTTCGTACAATCTATTGAGTTTTGTTGGGCTTCATTCTCCTCAACCCTTCTTTATAACAAATAAATTCCTTTCTAATTATTTCACCGTTACTCTTCTTACTAGAACTTAACCGCGTACCAAATCCACCTTCTCTACCATAGTTGTTATAAAAGTCGCGAACATCGCCCAAGTTGTGAAACTGTTGCCCAATTTTTGGTATCAACTCGTTTTTAACTTGCGGAATATAAAGTTGTTGAGAAGAATTACCAGATGATACCATTTCTGTCTCTTCTACACAATGTTGCATTCTGCAAACCCAACAACAATGTACAAACAAATACAAAAATTCAGAAGATACTATCATATTTACAAACAAATATACTTTCACATTCTTTATATGAAGTTTCACATTCTTCATATATAAGATTCACAATCAATGTTCTGAATTACAAACACTAGGAGAATATACAATCATATTTACCGCACATCTGTGTGTATACCTTTTATTATCCAATATCCAGTTGCAACATATTATACAAAAGACCACCTTTAATTGAGCCATATGGAAAACAATGTACAATAGAAATTTATCACATCTGACTGACACGACAACTTGATTGAAAAACTCAAAAGTCTTACCTGTGTACAATAAAATTCTACCTGTACAAAAGTCTTACCTGACCTGAAATTTATCAAGCCTTGAGTTAAATCACATAAAATTCTATCATTATATTTACAACAAGGGTGAAACTCAAAAGTCTTACCTGACAACTTCGGCCGGAACTCGCGATTTTGGTGAAAGAGAACCTCCCAATTTCCTCCGGCGATGACCAATTCGTCTTGTTAGCTTCAATTTCGATTTAGGGAGAAGAAGAGCTTCAATTTCGATTTAGGGAAAACGACTGAGAAGAGAAACCAGATCTATTTGCCGAATTTGGTATTTTTGACCCGACAACTTCTTTTACCCACAAAGGATCCGCGTGTTTTTCTTTTTTTTCAAAACCGAACTGATCTGGACCGTTGTTTATAATCCCACGGCTGATAAACGAAGTTCGGATTTTAGTTAAAATAAGGGATCCCTAACCTGATCTTTTCCCTATATATATATATTATTTTGTCAAAGATGCTTTGCATATCGAGAATAAAATTAAAATAAGCCAAATACGGAATAAAATGAAAGTATCAAAGACCTCAGTTACTATGTGAGCATAAGGGTTTGAAAAACCTATTTTTAAAACATCATTTTATATACCTTGTATTAAAATTGAACTTTTTAATAAGTCAAACCCTTTGTATATAAGTGCAAAAGAGGCATATCAGTACTTCCAAATAAAGCACTTAGGCCCAATTAACAGCAATGCACACACACACATACACACAAATTAGGGAACAAAAAATGCGGTAACCGTGTTTCACGGAAGTCGGGGGTTGCCTAACACATTCCCCCCGATTAATCAAGCCCCCGAACTCCATGAATCTCGAGTTTCAAACCAATTAAATAGAGTCCATGTAAGACCCCAACTTTTATGAATAAAGATGATTTTTCTATAAATATCATTTTTGAATATTATGAAATGAATTTGATATAATGTTATAGTTGTGGGTATTATTTATAAATTTTGTAAAGTATGCAAGTTGTTATATTATATTCGATTATTCGGGAAATATTCGTTTTAACAGGGAATATTCGTACGGCGGCATAATCATTGGTGGACCACACAATGGAATTATTGTCGGATGGAGAAAACAACAAAAATATTTTATGAAAATAACGGTGGATGTTTTACCGTTAAAACTGTTGAACTACCCGGTAGTAAAAGTACAGTAATACGCGTGGTTGCATAGTAGTACACGGTATTGATTATTGATGCTTACGTGAGAAGTCACTCAGTTTTGTTCAATTATTGCTACATTAATTGTTGCATAGTATCTCACGTTATTTGATTCAATTATTGTCGATATTTATAAATTATTAAATCAATAATTGAGATGACAAAGTTATTAATATTATTATTTGTAATATTAACGATGTCTAGAAGTTCTGTCAAGGAGAGGTTTGGTCACCTAATTGGGTGCTAATAGGGAGAAATCCTTATTGGAAAGCCCCCTCTTTTCTGGGAACGACCTGGTCGATTATTATTGTGAATTATAATAATGATGATAAATGTTGTTAAAAATATTGAGGTGATTTTTATAGTATTTGTAGTATGTATTGGCGTATTATTTGAACCCCCATTTACCCAATTTTCAAAATAATCGGTAGAAAAATTATTCTTTATAATAAAAATGGGGCCCACATGTGGGGCCCACATGTGGAAGAATTGGATGAAAGGAAAATGGGGTGGGGGGGAAGGTAACGTATATGAAGGGTAATTAGTATAATATATATATATATGTTTATATATATATATAACATGTGTTTATATATATATATATATTATATTGTTATTTTGTTTGATTAATGAATCAGTGAATGAATCAATGAATCCGTGAATGAAATAAGCGTCCGTGAATGAAATAACTAATGCATCCGTGAAGAAATCCTTACACAGTGCCTTTCCATTCTCCTATAAATAGAAGCTCATTCCTTCATTATTTCTTATGAATTCACTGAAACTCTAGAGAGAGAAAATTATAGAGAGAAAGAAGAAGAGAAGTCTGCTACCTCTCTTTTCCTATATCCAGTTTCTTCTAAGGTAAGGGGTATTATTTCTTTCCTATTCATGAAGAGAACTTCTGTTATTCCATTTTTTTATTACATTGGAATAACTTTGATATCTGTGATCACCCTATACTTGGTGAAATTCTTCTGTTATTCCATTCTTTATCATTATGTTGGAATAACCTATTTATGCGAAGTACCGTATACATGGTGAAATTCTTTTGTTATTCCATTCTTTATTATTCTGTTGGAACATCCTGTCTGTACGTTTAAGCATGACCTGGTTCCTTTATTTATTATTCTATTGAAACATCCCGCTTGCGGTGCAATTTACTTTGACACGGTTCCGATTATTTATTATTACGTTGGAATATCACATGCGTGCTACGCCACGCATGACCTGGTTCCGTTATTTATTATTCTGTTGGAATAACCTGTCTGTGTGATCTATCGTATGCCTGGTGATTTCTTTTGTTATTCCATTCTTTATTATACTCAGTTGGTTAAAGTTTTGGCTTTTATACTCCATGAAATTAGTGGAATATTCTTGATATTTGCGCTTCATCTAGTATCTTTCATGGAAATATTCTTCTGAGCATTCTTGAGTTTTACCCCACAAAGCAATATCATGTTGACAATTTGGACGTTATTGGTTCCTGGATAAATTAATTCTTGAACTTGTTTTATTGAATTCTTATATCATTGTCATCATCCTCATGTTTATTTTATGTTGAAAGTCATCTGTGGCCTGTAGTGCATAGATGGACTTGGTATGATTATGACCAGGAATTATTCGGTATAATCATGACCATAATGTTACAAATGATGTGGTAAAAGTCCTCATTGGCCCATAGTGCATTGATGGACAGTTGTTGGCATGAACATGACCATTGATGAATACACGAATATCCTTGGTCCGTAGTGCATGGATAATTTGTGGTTGTGATACTAATGAATATCCTTGGTCGTAGTGCAGGGATGATGTTGATTATTTATTAAGCTGAGTCCCAGCGATAAAAGTGATGAAAAACCTTTTAAATCATAAAAGATAGTAGATTTTATTCTCTACTTGACTCTTTTAATGGATTGCTTGTTCATTGAGTTAAACTTGATGTTTGTTATATTGTATCGGTTTAACACTATTGAAGGCTAACGATAATTTATTACAGTATTATCTTATTCATAATATTTCTTCTTTGGGCTAGTTGAGCTCACCCTTTTACTTTTCATTGTTCTCTTGAACCGAGAGCGTAGTAGGGACTAGTCGGAAAGCGAGTGTGCGGTCAAACTATAGCATTAGTAGTCCTCACTATTCTATGAAATAGTGTGTTAATAAATGTATTGAGGACTTATTTTGAGTTTTAATCTTTGCCAGAAGACAATATTTGTATTAAAACTCACAGCTCATGTTGTATATTTAAGATTGTATTTGTATTCTGTACCATGTTTTTGGCGACTCAGAATAGGTGATGTATACCTATTTTGGGGGCGTCACAGTTGGTATCAAAGCTTAGGGATATGTTCCCTGGATAAGATGTGAGACAAGAACTATGAGGGGAGAGACGAGGAATTCCTTCACTAGTATGACCTACCTAAGTTTATTTGGTATCTAATTGGTCGGTCAGAGTATAGGGATAATATGTGATATGTTAATTAACCCTTGTTTTGTGGCAGTATTTGAAAATGACATCCGAGAATGTTGAGAACATCAATGGAGCACAGGATACCGTTGAGTCTCCACAGATCAATAATCAGGATAATGTGCATTAGGAAGGCGACAATCCTCAGGCAAATAACAACACTGACCAGATGATGAACGATGGATTGTTCAGAGGCTTTATGCAATTAATGCAACATTAGGCAAGAGAGGCTCCTGTACAAAATGTAGGTGGAAACACTTGCAACTCTCGGAATGTCGCATTAAGCAGTTCAAGGCTGGGACCACCGGAGTTTTTGGAGAGCAAGCAAAACCGCAAGAAGGAGGCGTGGATAAAAGCAGATCGCAAGATATTTGATGTCTTGGGATGCTCAGGAGCAAAAGGTTCCTTGCCACCTTCATGTTGCGTGCGGCAGAGGCGGATTACTGGTGGGAATCTATAAAACGTACTCAACCTGCCGCACTTAAGATGACTTGGGAGAAGTTCCAAGAATTGTTCAACGATAAGCCGAAAGTATTCGTCACATGAAAGAGGTAGAGTTCATCAAGCTGGAGCAAAACAACATGACCGTGTCGCAGTACGAAGCTAAGTTTGCCGAGTTGTCCCGGTTTGCGTCCCATTTGGTTGATAATAAGGAGAAAATGACGCGAATGTTTCTAAGAGGTTTGAAACCTGAGATACGTCAATATCTTATATCTCATAAACTGTGTTTGTATTCAGATGTTGTTAATAGGGCTCAGTTTTTGGAGCGCGATAATGAGTCAACCCAACCAAAAGAGAGCAGCCGACAAAATGATAATACCAGTGATAATAGTCATCGAAACGGTGACAATAAGCGTGGAGGGAATCAACATGCCAGAAATGGTAACCACTTCATTGGTAATCATGGCCAAAATAATAAGAATGGACATTTCAAGAAGAGGAGATTCAACAATGATGGAAAGGCGTCGAGACCAAGGCACCGTTGTTAAGGAAGGAGAGCGACCACCTATCATATGCTTCAAATGCAGAGGGAGGACACATCGATCAAAGCGTGCGATGCCATCCAAAGCATGTTATAATTATGGAAGAGAAGGTCACGTAGCCTGATTTTGTCGTTCACCGAAGACAAGTTCAGCTAGGATGGAGGCACCAAAGGACGTCTCAGAAAAGTCAAAGCCAGTAGTGCAAGAGAGAGCGTTTATCGTGACCTCCCAGAAAGCAAGGAACCCGAACGAGGTCATCACGGGTAAGCTTATCATAAACTCTAGCGAAGTATATACCTTATTTGATACCAGTTCTACCCATTCTTTTATTTCTCCTACTTGCGCTCAACGTTTAAATTTGACTTCGGAGAAATTGGACTTTAACTTATCTGTTGAAACTCTGTTGGGAGAAACTTTCATTACATCCACTGTTTATAAGTCTTGTTTGGTTCAAATCGGTACCCTCACATTACCTGTCAATCTTATTTCATTGAAAATACTTACATTTGACGTAATTCTAGGGATTGATTGGTTAACTACTCATCATGCAAAAATTGATTGTTTTCGTAAGGTTGTTAGCTTTCATATTCCTAACCAACCTATTATGCGAATTCAAGCAACCAAACCATTAAAATCAATCACTGTCATCTCAAGCCATAAAGCTATTCGTTTATTGAAAAACGGATGTCAAGCTTTCTTAGCTCATGTCACGGATCTAAACAAAAATACGTCAGTTGTGAATGATATTTCTATTGTTAATAAATTTCCTGACGTATTCCCTGAAGAACTTCCTGGCCTACCCCCATAGCGTGAAATTGAATTTTGTATCGACCTTGAACCCGGTACAAAACCTATTTCCAAAGCCCCATATCGAATGGCTCATATTGAACTTTAGGAGTTAAAGACCCAATTGCAGGAATTGTTAGACATCGGTTTCATTCGTCCTAGTACGTCTCCTTGGGGTGCTCTTGTTCTATTCGTGAAAAAGAAAGACGGGAGTATGCGACTTTGTATTGATTATCG
Source organism: Panax quinquefolius (assembly GCA_020205615.1). Lineage (NCBI taxonomy): Eukaryota > Viridiplantae > Streptophyta > Magnoliopsida > Apiales > Araliaceae > Panax > Panax quinquefolius. Next base: position 11,176,979 of record CM035159.1, read on the forward strand.
GGAGTTGAATCATGTCACCATCAAAAATAGGAACCCATTGCCACGTATTGATGACCTGTTTGACCAGTTGCAAGGCGCCAATTTTTTTTCAAAGATTGATCTTCGTTCTGGATATCACCAATTGAAGATTAGAACCGATGACATTCCAAAGACGGCTTTCAGAACTCGGTACGAGCATTATGAATTCCTAGTCATGTCCTTTGGATTGACTAATGCTCTTGTTTCCTTCACGGATATGATGAACCGAGTATTCAAGGAATATTTGGATCACTTTGTGGTCGTCTTTATTGATGACATCCTTATGTATTCCAAAAGCCGTTAAGATCATGAGCAACACTTTGTGGTCGTCTTTGTGTTGATTTGTTATATATATATTATTTTTATTTTGTTTGACTAATGAATCAGTGAATGAATCAATGAATTCGTGAATGAAATAAGCGTCCGTGAATGAAATAACTAATGCAACCGTGAAGAAATCCTTACACAGTTGATAAGTGATATTTTTACCTACTTATTGAATACCAATTCATGAGAATTGTGCCCAACTCAAGTACATTTTATTGTGTTTTAGTTGCATTTCATGTTATTTTGCATTCCATTTACTTAAAACTCCTTTTGGTGAATAAGTGCAGGAATTGGCTTAATTTTGGTGGTATTAGAGATACAAGGCTAATGGGCATGAAGGCAAGGCGTGGAATCTATTCATTTGTGCCAAGCTATTACCTTCATTGCATCAGCACGAGATTACGGCGAAAAGGGCCATAATACTGCGGGGCATAATTACTGGCGAGTACATTGATGTAGGTTATTTAATTCATCAAAATATTATGAAATATCTGAAGGGAACTACCACTGGGAGCATTCCACATGCTTCAGTGGTAGCCATCTTATGTCTTGTCGAAGTGCAATTGGGGCAACGAACAAATGCAATATCCAAGTCGAGGACATCACCCACGCCACCATTGCAAAATTTAAGGACTGGGCAGGCGGTGAACCACACCCGCGCGGACGAGGATTCATTTTAAGGCCTACATTTCCTGAGCCATCCCAGCAGCCCCCTCAGACAGATGAGGCAGGCCCATCCACCCAAGCACATACCGTTCCTAATGATCGACAACTCCGAAGGTTGGAGCGCAAAGTCGACGCCATATATGACAATCTTGGAATGTTTGCTACGGGACTCACAAGGGCCTTGGCCGAAGCCTTTGCGCAACAAGGAATAATGCTAGAGTGGCCTCAGTTTGGAACCGCAGTGCCATGTCCAACACCAGATTCACCACCCGAGGAGGGTGGTCAAGCCGATTATTAGGGGAGTTTTCTGTACCCTTTACCTTCATTCAATGGGAACATTGAATATTTTAAGTTTGGGGGTATTGGGGGTTATAGCATAGTAGTTTAGTTTTATTTAATTGTTGCATGTTTAGTTAATTTTGCATGTTTATGTGTTAGATAAATTTTTGCAGAAATTTTTTAATTTTTATTCATTATTGATTGTGTTAGTATGTTTTAGTTGCATGTCTCACACAAATTCTTGCTTAATAGAAAGTTTTGCCTAGCCAATGATGATAGTGAATTATGAAGGATTTTAGAATATTTGGGATAACATGAGCTGAGATATAATGTTTTATACGATGAGATTCATGTTGCTGTTTAAATGCTTTCGGTTTGCACAAATGTGTTCACAGTCACTTGTAGGTTTAAGAAATATATGTTGCACTACTTGATAGAAAATGTAGTTTTAAAAAGAGAAACATGTGGAAAATGCTCTTAAACTGTATGAAACATTGACATGAAAATTTTGGGAAAACATGGGTATGTTATGTATAAAAAAAAATCAAATAACAATAACGTGGCTAGTCTTAATTCGGGGCCTTGGCTAATTGAGTAAGTACGCCCGAGGGGATTGTCTCTACACCTAGCGCCCTAAGGTCTTTCATGGTCTGGGAGTCGTTGGTTGAAAGCTCGCTAAGGGGTAGCAGTGTGACTAATGGATTGAGACATTGCACAGTTATGTGTGAAAAAAAAAGAGAGAAAGAAAAGAAAAATAGCAATAAACACCGCGGGAAAGTGCGTAAATCGCCCTCGTGAGTAGCAATAAAGCAATAAACCCATTATTGAACCTCAGTTTGTGTCAATATAATGAAACAGTCTGTGTTGCATGAGTATACATGAGTCTTGATTTAGGCTATAATTTTTCTGTTTGGAGCAGTGTAGCATATGTATTCTTTTCTTAGATCAAGTTTTGGTGAACACCACACACACACACAGCATCTCTATAGCATATCTGAAATTATCTAAGTGCATGAGGTTATGTCTATAGTTTGGTTTGAAATTATATTCTTGGATCTCGATGATTCATTTGAGGTAATTTGAAATTTGAAATTACATTATGGCGGGATTATGTGAGGCTAGTTTGCATCATACAGTAGTTGCATAGTTTTGTAGTTGCATTTTCATTATTCATTAGTATGCATTGCTTAAGGGCAAGCAATAGTTCAAGTTTGGGGGTATTTGATAAGTGGTATTTTTACCTACTTATTGAATACCAATTCATGCGAATTGTGCCCAGCTCAAGTACATTTTATTGTGTTTTAGTTGCATTTCATGTTATTTTGCATTGCATTTACTTAAAACTCCTTTTGGTGAATAAGTGCAGGAATTGGCTTAAGTTTGGTGGTATTAGAGATGCAAGGCTAATGGAGGCATGAATGCAAGGCATAAACGGGGGAATGCATGGCATAGAGGTGCAATGGAGCAAGGAGATCAAGCATGAATGAACAAGTAGTAGTAGTAGCATGATAGAACTAGAAACAAAGTGCAGACTGTGAGCCGCGCGGCATGATGAGTTAGGAAGCGACGCCTTGCGACGAGTACCGGCGGCACCATGATGACTTATCGCAAGTTGCTGCTACCATGAAAGGAGACAAGTGCATGAGAGACGCCGCGTGAGATCTTTGGTTTGACGATGAGGCGGGACATTACAGTAAGTCTCGCGCCCATGTGAGACATATGCAGAAAAAGCTTGTGCATAGCGATGCTAATGCTGTGATTTTGTTTTATTTTAATTTTAATTAAATGATGTGTAATTGGTTTTAAAAATGATTCTGACTGGTGTCAGACACACACTTGATAATTTTTAGCGTATTTTCATCATAGTAACTAGGGTTTGCACCTTGGGAGAGATTCTAACGTAGAACGAAGCCAAAACGTCTACTTCTCCAATTCTTCTTGGGATTCTCTGTCATTGTAGATTTTCATTATTAGCTACTGGATTTCTATAAGGATTTAAGTGTTTATCATTGGTTTTTATTCAGCGATTGGGTTTGATCGTTCTATCTTTCTTATTTCAATTGTTGCTTATTGATCATGTTTAGCGTTGATCCCATAATGGCTTTTGTTTCAGTCATGAACTAAACTCCATTATGGGATTCTAACGGATTTTAATATGTAGTTGGTTGCACATTTAAATGCTAGGGTTGTTTTGCATATCATATGGAATATCTATCATGATTGTTTTACATGCATGAATGCTTGATTACCATTCATCTCTGTATTTGTATGGAATTGACAATGAACATACAGGTATGGATTGTAGTCATGATAGCATGCGAATATGGGGCTGTTGTATATGACTTGCGAATTTTATGAACCAGATAGACATATACTGTTTCACCATATGAGCTAGAATAAGGGCTTGAGTTTAAAATCAATATAATTGCAATTTCACATAGATATATAGTGATTTTGGTTGTATTGGTGATCACATGGAGTCTAACATCTGTAGATGCTGTGTAAGTAGGTTATAGTGCATTGAAAAATGGTTATAACTCTATTTGCGCTCTTAGCTATTTTCCTATGATATGTGAACACTTCTTGCATGATAGTGGCGATTAGATGAAATATTAAATGAAGTTAGGGTCCCATTACTTCCAGATTATATCTATTCCATTTGTATTCTTATTTTTAGTTTGTATTCACAATTAGTCTAATTCAACACTTTTAGTCATTAGTCTAAGCATATAAATACAGTGAGTTAATTGATGCGTAATAGTTTAAATTTAACAACTTTCTCTGTGGGATCGATACTCTACTTACTCTATATTACTGTTGATACATGTATGCTTGCATGAGTTAGAGCTCTTTTATTAGGATTATAAAAGAGGCAACAAGTTTTTGGCGCTGTTTCCGGGGAAAGGCGTTGAATTTAAATAATTATCATTAGTTTAAAGCTATGTTGTATGACTTAGAAAATTCTGATCGTTTTCATCTCTATTTTTGTTTTGTTTTTGGTTTCTGGTACTTGTAGATTTTTATGCACACGCGATCATCCAACTCAGAACTAACACCAGTACAGGACAACATAAACGGAAGAGGGTGGAAGGCTAGTGTGCGAAGAAATTTGCAAGCACAGTTAGACACTACAACATCCAGAATAGCGGAAGAACCGAGACTTGAGCAAAGAGAAGAGCATCGGGCTCTAAGGGAGTATTCCATGCCAAACATAAATGGATTACAATCGAGCATAGTCAGACCGACGATAGCAGCTAATACCTTTGAGATCAAACCGGGCACTATTCAGATGGTGCAGAACTCAGTACAATTTGGGGGTGCTGTTACTGATGATCCGAATGAGCACCTATTGAGCTTTATTGAAATCTGTGATACATTCAGGTACAATAGTGTGACGGAGGATGCCATTAGACTACGGTTATTTCCATTTTCATTGAGAGATAAGGCTAGGAGTTGGCTACATTCTTTGCCGCAAGGGTCAATAACCACATGGGAAGACTTAGCACAGAAATTCTTAGCCAAGTTCTTTCCAATGGCGAAGACTGCAAAGATGAGGACGACTATCTCTCAGTTTGAGCAACAACAGGGTGAGTCCTTATATGAAGCATGGGACCGATACAAAGAGATGCTCCGAAAATGTCCGCATCACGGTATGCCAGATTGGACGGTGATCAACTCGTTTTATAAGGGTTTGGGATGGCAGTCGAGACCGATTGTGGATGCAGCCGCAGGAGGGGCATTATGGGAAAAGAGCTATGATGAGGCCTATACGCTTATCGAGACTATGGCTGCAAATGACTATCAGAATCCTACAGCTTGGATGCCACAGCCCAAGGTTGCAGGTGTATTGGACGTAGATGCGATTACTCAGTTGTCGGCACAGATGGCAGCTATGGCTAAGAAAATTTATACTTTGGCAGATAGCAAAGTGAAAATAGTTGCCTTCGTTTGTGAGATTTGTGCGGGGTCACACTCCACGGATCAATGTCTTTATCATTTCGAATCGAGACAATATGTGAGTAACTACAGAAAAGACCAAGGTCAATTCCAGAACACATACCACCCCAACCACTGAAATCATCCGAACTTTAGTTGGTCGAATAACTAAGGAAATCAATAAACTCAGTTTCAGCCGAATCATCAATTTCAGTCACAATCATCTCAACCACAGTTTACACCAAAACCATCGTTTCCACCGGGATTCTCTCAGCAACAACAACACCACACTCCAGCTGCTCTACAGCTAGAAAAGAAATCAGAGATGGAGGAGATGATGTTGGAATACATGGCAAACACTGAAGTCATGATCAAAAGCCAAGTAGTGGCTATCAAAAATCTTGAGACTCAGATGGGGCAGATGGCGAGCATGCTTAATAATAGGCCCCAAGGTTCATTGCCAAGTAACACAGAGACAAATCCTAGAAGAGACGAGAAGGAGCAGTGTCAAGCGATCACATTGAGATCAGGGAAAGATTTGACAAGTTCTGCAAGTCGTGCACCCGCGCCTAATAATACTTAAGGAAATGGCCGCAATGAAAGTGAAAACAGTTGACCGACAAGGAAGAAAATCGGAAAAATTCGAGGCTCGGCGAGAAGAGAAAGACAAGGCAAATTCAGAAGAGAAGGGTAAGAGTCCAGTACAACCAATTCACCCTCAAGTTCCGTATCCGCAGAGGTTAGTTAAGCAAAAGGAAGACAAACAGTTCAGCAAGTTTCTGGAGGTATTCAAAAAGCTGCAGATTAACATACCTTTCGCCAAGGCATTGGAACAAATGCCAAGTTATGCAAAGTTTATGAAGGGTATATTGTCAAGGAAGAGAAGACTAGATGAGTTTAAGACAGTGGCTTTGACAGAGGAATGCAGTGCAGTGCTCCAACAGAAATTACCTCTAAAACTGAAGGATCCGGGCAGCTTCACAATTCCGTGCACAATTGGGAAGATGAACTTTAGTAAGTGTTTATGTGATCTAGGGGCAAGTATAAACTTGATGCCCTTGTCAGTGTTCATTCAGTTGGGATTGCCGGCTCCAAGGCCGACAAACATATCATTACAGCTAGCTGACAGATCCATCACGTATCCACGGGGAATTGTTGAAGATGTGTTGGTAAAGGTGGACAAGTTCATTTTTCTGGCTGACTTCATCATTTTAGACTATGAGGAGGACGAAAGCATACCAATAATACTAGGGAGACCATTCTTAGCCACAAGAAGGACTTCAATCGATGTACAAAAGGGGGAACTAACGATGCGTGTACATGATCAAGAGGTCACATTTAAGGTCTTTAAGGCGATAAAGTTCCCATCGGATGAAGAAGAATGCTTCTTGGTTGACTTGGTGGATTGGGGTCCGAAGGATGAAGTATAGAAACCGAAAAATTATGGACCGTTGAACTATATAACGGGCAAAAGTTCAGAGTCGAAGGTAGAACCGTTGATGAAAGCTGAAGTCATTAAATTTTGGGGTGCGATGAATAGTAAGGAAGGCACCTCAATTCTTGATGTGACGTGAGATTCAGAGATAGTTGAGCTAATTGACTATAACTTAGCGCTGGATGGGAGGCAACCCATTATTTCTACCATCATTGACTTTTTAGTTATTCATTTTGAATTATTTTAGTTAGCTATATCTCATTCATTTTTATTAGGCTATTAGATTTTCATGCTTAAGTGCGTAGCGAGAATTGCTTTGCGAATATTTGCAAGATGAGTAGCATTATATGGCCGTTAATTCATGTCTTAATAAGGAGCATTAATGTCTATGCAGGAACAAGTAGTGGAAAGTATTACTGAGAGGCAGAGAAAAATTGAACTTGAGCATTGCAGACATGAGGAGCGCGCGGCCGCGAGGTCTATGTAGTACAAACCCGCGCACCCGCGCATCAAGCCACTCAGAACAAACGTCATTCTGCAAGTCTCGCGCCCGCGCGCCCAGCTCACTACACACTTGCGCGGCCGTGCACGGCACCGAATCAAGGCAGATCTGAAAATTTTAAATTAAAGTTGTGGACCATTTGGACTTTCATTTGCGATAATACGCGAAACTCTCTCACTCTCCATAACTCACGTCTCTATCTCTCTATCAGTTGCAGATTGAAGCCGTATATCTCTCCATCAAATCTCCACGATTCTCTCTATGTTCAAGGCTCTACCCACGCTCTCATCTACTCTATAAAGTTAGGGCTCCCAATTGGGTTAGCAGAAACAAGTGTGAAGCTTATCAACTCACAAATTCTCATTCTCTCTCAGTAAGTTCCTTTGCATTCTCAATCAATTATCTGTAAATGGGTCCGAAGAGAGCACGACCATCTTCATCTTCCTCATCCTCCTCCGGCAGTCATGAGGAGGATATTGTCGAACACACTAAGTTCTTATGTTTGGAAGCCCAACAAGAGTACTACCAAATCGTAGTAAAAACATTCATCAAGGAAAGAGGATTCAAACCAGAAGGCCGGGATGGATACGGTGTGTGCCATGATCGAGAACGAGTGGGTGGGTGACAAAGATCTCCCCACGCCCATTCCAATGAGCATAGTCCTAGAATTTTACGCCAATGCCAAAGTCACCATGAACGATACCGCTATGGTTCGTGGTGTCGAGATAGACTCTGAGACCTTACGCCATCGTAAGCAAATCCCGAGAATCACCATGAAGACCACCAATAGGGGCAGCCAATTGGATCACAGGGGCACATCTGAAAATGGACTTGGAGCTTGTTATCGCTGAGTTATGCGTGCCAGGCACGAAGTGGACTTACAAAGTTGGCACGACCCAACCTCGCATATTCCCAGCCGCAGCATTGAATTGATATGCCAAGGCATGGAATCTGTTCATTTGTGCCAAGCTATTACCTTCATTGCATCAGCACGAGATCATGGCGAAAAGGGCCATAATACTATGGGGCATAATTACTGGCGAGTACATTGATGTAGGTTATTTAATTCATCAAAATATTGTGAAGTATCTGAAGGGAACTACCACTGGGAGCATTCCACATGCTTTAGTGGTAGCCATGCTATGTGCGCATCAGGGGTGCAATTGGGGCAACGAACAAATGCAATATCCAAGTCAGGACATCACCCACGTCACCATTGCAAAATTTGAGGACTGGGAAGGCGGTGAACCACACCCGCGCGGACGAGGATTCATTTTAAGGCCTACATTTCCCGAGCCATCCCAGCAGCCCCCTCAGACAGATGAGGCAGGCCCATCCACCCGAGCACATACCGTTCCTAGCGATCGACAGCTCCGAAGGTTGGAGCGCAAAGTCGACGCCATATATGACAATCTTGGAACGTTTGCTACGGGACTCACAAGGGCCTTGGCCGAAGCCTTTACGCAGCAAGGAATAATGCTAGAGTGGCCTCAGTTTGGAACCGCAGTGCCATATCCACCACCAGATTCACCACCCGAGGAGGGTGGTCAAGCCGATTATTAGGGGAGTTTTCTGTACCCTTTACCTTCATTCATTGGGGACATTGAATATTTTAAGTTTAGGGGTATTGGGGGTTATAGCATAGTAGTTTAGTTTTATTTAATTGTTGCATGGTTAGTTAATTTTGCATGTTTATGTGTTAGATAAATTTTTGCAGAAATTTTTTAATTTTTATTCATTATTGATTGTGTTAGTATGTTTTAGTTGCATGTCTCACATAAATTCTTGCTTAATAGAAAGTTTTGCCTAGCCAATGATGATAGTGAATTGTGAAGGATTTTAGAATATTTGGGATAACATGAGCTGAGATATAATGTTTTGTACGATGAGATTCATGTTGCTGTTTAAATGCTTTCGGTTTGCACAAATGTGTTCACAATCACTTGTAGGTTTAAGAAGTATGTGTTGCACTACTTGATAGAACATGTAGTTTTAAAAAGAGAAACATGTGGAAAATGCTCTTAGACTGTATGAAACATTGACATGCAAATTTTGGCAAAACATGGGTATGCTATGTATAAAAAAAAAATCAAATAACAATAACGTGGCTAGTCTTAATTCGGGACCTTGGCTAATTGAGTAAGTACGCCCGAGGGGATTGTCTCTACACCTTGCGCCCTAAGGTCTTTCATGGTCTGGGAGTCGTTGGTTGAAAGCTCGCTAAGGGGTAGCAGTGTGCCTAATGGATTGAGACATTGCACAGTCATGTGTGAAAAAAAAAGAGAAAGAAAAGAAAAATAGCAATAAACACCGCGGAAAAGTGCGTAAATCGCCCTCGTGAGTAGCAATAAAGCAATAAACCCATTATTGAACCTCAGTTTGTGTCAATATGTTGAAACAGTATGTGTTGCATGAGTATACATGAGTCTTGATTTAGGCTATAATTTTTCTGTTTAGAGCAGTGCAGCATATATATTCTTTTCTTAGATCAAGTTTTGGTGAACACCATACACAAACACACAGCATCTCTATAGCATATATGAAATTATCTGAGTGTATGAGGTTATGTCTATAGTTTGGTTTGAAATTATATTCTTGGATCTCGATGATTCACTGAAGTAATTTGAAATTTAAATTACATTATAGCTAGGATTATGTGAGGCTAGTTTGCATCATGTAGAGTAGTTGCATAGTTTTGTAGTTGCATTTTCATTGTTCATTAGTATGCATTGCTTGAGGGCAAAAACAGCAGTTCAAGTTTGGGGGTATTTGATAAGTGGTATTTTTACCTACTTATTGAATACCAATTCATCTTAATTGTGCCCATTTCAAGTACATTTTATTATGTTTTAGTTCAGATTTTATGTTATTTTGCATTACATTTACTTAAAACTCCTTTTGGTGAATAAGTACGTGAATTGGCTTAAGTTTGGTGGTATTAGAGATCTGAGGCTAATGGAGGCATGAATGCAAGGCATAAGCGGGGAATCATGGCATAGAGGTGCAATGGAGCAAGGAGATCAAGCATGAATGAACAAGTAGTAGTAGCAATGACATGACGAACTAGAAAAAGTGCAGATCGTGGAGTGAGTGCGGCGTGATGAGTTAGGAAACGCACACCATGTGAGTACCCGGCCATTGCACCATGATGACTTATCGCAAGTTCTTGTGCTACCATGAGTAGGACAAGTGCATGAGACGCGGCGCTGCGTGAGATCTTGGCTAGGCAGGTGAGGATATTCAGAAGTCTCGCGCCCCATGCGAGACATATCTTGTAGAGTTAGCGCTTGTGCATGCGATGCTAATGTTGTGATTTTGTTTTATTTTAATTTTAATTAAATGATGTGTAATTGGTTTTAAAAATGATTCTGACTGGTGTCAGACACACACTTGATAATTTTTGGCGTATTTTCATCATAGTAACTAGGGTTTACACCTTGGGAGAGATTCCAATGTAGAGCGAAGCCAAAACGTCTACTTCTCCAATTCTTATTGGGATTCTCTTTCATTGTGGATTTTCATTATTAGCTACTGGATTTCTATGAGGATTTAAGTGTTTATCATTGGTTTTTATTCAGCGATTGGATTTGATCGTTCTATCTTTCTTATTTCAATTGTTGCTTATTGATCATGTTTAGCGTTGATCCTATAATGGCTTTTGGTTCAGTCATGAAGTAACTCAGTATTTGTATGGAATTGACAATGAACATACAGGTATGGATTGTAGTCATGATAACATGCGAATATGGGGCTGTTGTATATGGCTTGCGTATTTTTTGAACCAGATAGACATATACTGTTTCACCATATGAGTTAGAATAAGGGCTTGAGCTTAAAATCAATATAATTGCAATTTCACATAGACATATAGTGATTTTGGTTGTATTGGTGATTACATGGAGTCTAACATCTGTAGATGCTGTGTAAGTAGGTTATAGTGCATTAAAAAATGGTTATAACTCTATTTGTGCTCTTGGCTATTTTCCTATAATATGTGAACACTTTTTCCATTTATATTCTTATTTTTAGTTTGTATTCACAATTAGTCTAATTCAACACTTTTAGTCATTAGTCTAAGCATATAAATAAAATGAGTTAATTGATGCATAATAGTTTAAATTTAACAACTTTCTCTGTGGGATCGATACTCTACTTACTCTGTATTACTTGTTGACACATGTATACTTGCATGAGTTAGAGCTCTTTTATTAGGATTATAAAAGAGGCAACAACAGTGCCTTTCCATTCTCCTATAAATAGAAGCTCATTCCTTCATTATTTCTTACGAATTCATTAAAACTCTAGAGAGAGAAAATTATAGAGAGAAAGAAAAAGAGAAGTCTGCTACCTCTCTTTTTCCTATATCCAATTTCTTCTAAGGTAAGGGGGTTATTTCGTATTCATGAAGAGAACTTCTGTTATTCTATTTTTTTATTTTGTTGGAATAACCTGTATACGCGGTCTACCCTATACTTGGTGAAATTCTTCTGTTATTCCATTCTTTATCATTATGTTAGAATAACTTTGTCATCACAATCACCGTATACATGGTGAAATTCTTCCGTTATTCCATTCTTTATTATTCATTGGAACATCCTATCATGCGTTTACATGACTGGTTCCGTTATTTATTATTACATTGGAACATCCCGCTTGGCAATGTAATTTCGCTGACCTAGTTTCGTTATTTATTATTACATTGGAATATCCCATCTCGTGTGTTTACTCATTTGATTCGGTTCCGTTATTTATTATTCTGTTGGAATAACCTGTCTGTGCGGTCTATCGCATGCCTAGTGATTTCTTTTGTTATTCCATTCTTTATTATACTTAGTTGGTTAAAGTTTTGGCTTTTATACTCCATGAAATTAGTCGATTATCCTTGATATTTGCGTTTCATCTAGTATCTTTTCATGGAAATATTCTTCTGAGCATTCTTGAGTTTTACCCCACAAAGCAATATCATGTTGACAATTTGGACGTTATTGGTTCCTGGATAAATTAATTCTTGAACTTGTTTTATTGAATTCTTATATCATTGTCATCATCCTCATGTTTAGTTTATGTTGAAAGTTATCTATGGCCTGTAGTGCATATATGGACTTGGTATGATTATGACCAGGGATTATTCGGTATAATCATTACCGTAATGTTACAAATGATGTGGTAAAAGTCTTCATTGGCCCGTAGTGCATTGATGGACAGTTGTTGGCATGATCATGACCATTGATGAATACACGAATATCCTTGGCCCGTAGTGCATGGATAATTTGTGGTTGTGATACTAATGAATATCCTTGGTCGTAGTGCAGGGATGATGTGGATTATTTATTGTCGAGTCCCAAATGATAAAAGTGATGAAAAACTTTTTAAATCATAAAAGATAGTATATTTTATTCTCTACTTGACTCTTTTAATGGATTGCTTGTTCCTCTGCAGTTAAACTTGATGTCTATTGTATTTTATCAGTTTAATATTATTGAAGGCTAATGATAAATTTTTTTCTGCATTATCTTAGTCATAATATTTCTTACTGGGCTAGTTGAGCTCACCCTTTTACTTTCATTGTTCTCTTTAGGAAATGAGAACATAGCAGGGACTAGTCTGGGGGAGCGGGTGGCCGGTCCGAACGATAGCATTAGTAGTCCTCACTATTCTATGAAATAGTGTGTTAATAAATGTATTGAGGACTTATTTTGAGTTTTAATACTGTCTAGAAGACAATATTTGTATTAAAACTCACAGCTCATGTTGTATATTTAAGATTGTATTTGTATTTTCTGTACCATGTTTTTGGCGACTCAGAATAGGTGATGTATACCTATTTTGAGGGCGTCACAGTCCAATAATTGGTCCACATTGCAAAACCTTTCAAAACTCGGTTGAGTTGGTACAACCATTTTAACTCCTACCAACTGGTGGCTCTATCTAATTCAGACCAATTAAAATCAATCTTTTCAAATCGTTGACATTGTATGCAAATATTTTCCTGAAAATCTCACCCTTCAGCTTAAAAAATCAAAAATATAGAAAACATAAAGGGTAGAGAACCAAACTCTAGGAATTGGAAATCTTCCCCGCGTCGACAGGTGGCGACTCTGCCGAGGACAGTAGAGGGCTTAAGATGTATTTCAATCTTTTTAATTCCCTTCTTTGTGCATGTGTGTGAAATGACATCTTTATATTGAATGGATGTGAATGTCTCTTTACCACGCTTTATATTAGTGCTTCACACAATGTCATCATTTTGAATGCGGTGAGACGCAATAAATGTATGTTGTGTGATTCCTCCACAGGAGGCGAAGCCGTCGGTTGTTCATTACTGGACTCAAGAGGAGACTAATCTCGCGAGGCTCAAGAAAGGTGCCACTCAGATCTGCTCCAATTGAAAGATCGAATTAACTTCCCATCAAGTAGATTACGATGATCTGGGAACCTTCATACCGAAAAGCCCGTGAGAGTAACCCTAAGATAGGTGAGCCTCTGATAAACCAAATGCGAAGGAAAGTCTTTTCATGCCTTTCCCTTTCAATTCCATGTAAATGTCAATTCTAATGTAAATTTTAATTCCATTGTAAATGGCAATCTCAATTCCATGTAGATATTAATTAAATGTAAATATCATTTCCATTCCCTGTCAATTCCATTATTGTCAAATATCAAATCCTGTCATGCTATCCTGTCATCAAAACAACTAGCATTTGTTTTGCAGGAAAATATTAAAAACCATAAAAACCAAGACAATGCATCAATACATGTTGTTAATGCTTATCAAGACTAAACTACCTACTCTTCTTGTAGGCAAGATTAGTCCCATTACCAGATCGAAATCTAAAAAGTTACAAGTCATATCCACCGACATGGATGAAAGTTCCCAACACGAATCAGTTTCCGTGTCTTAAAAAGAGTTTGAGGGTCTCAAGAAACAAGTAGTAAAGTTAGTTATCCTCCTTAAAAAACAAAGTAAAAGCACTCAGGGCCAGACAAAGCCTACTAAACCAAAGTCCTCCTTATAAGGTGGCAATCAAAGTGCTGACAAAAATGGGGAAGTATAAATACCTGAACCTCAATCTAGTGAGAGAATCACCAAAAAAACCCCTGAAATCATAAACATCATGGATTATAGGGAAACTGAGGATATAAGAAAGAAAATCCAACAAATGGAGGAAACCATACGGTCAATCAAAAGGAATAGAAACTATGAAAGTGTCACCTATTCAGATCTCTGCATATTCCCAAGGGCTTGATATCCTGAGAAATTTCAAGTCTCAGAGTTTGAAAAGTACAATGGGGTAGGCGAATCATATATGCACCTAAAAGTATACATTGGAGAGCTGGGGTCTTATGAAGAGGATGAAAAGCTCAGAATGCATTTATTCTAAGAAAGTCTAACTAGAGAGGCTAGAGCCTTGTATGTCTGACTGGATAATCCCAAAATCTATAATTGGGAAGAGTTACCCCACGCCTTCCTAAATCAATACAATTTTCAGTCACAAATGGCACTGGATCGATACCAAGTGACAAAAGTCAAAAAGCATAGTACTGAATCATTCCGTGAATATGCCCAAAGATGGAGGCGTATGGCAATACAGGTCAGCTCGCCTATGTCAGAAATTGAAATGGTGATAACTTTCATAAACATCCAAAAGGCACCTTATTATGAGAAGATCCTAGCAGGAATAGGCAAGTCATTCTCGAAGATGATCAAACATGGTGAAATGGCAGAAATGGGCCTAAAAGCGGGTATGATTAAAGATTTCATAGCCTTAGAAGTAGTCGCCGAGCATAGACAGTCTGGCAACTATGCGAGCTCCCCTAAGAGGGTACCCATGAAAGGCGATGAAGATGTATCCCTCGTTTTATAGGGGCAAGCTAGGAGACCAACCTACAGTCCCCCCCATTTGGAAAAAGCAAGGCAATCTGTCATTTCGACAACATGACACATTTAACCAGTGTCAGGATAAAAAGATAAAATTTGAAAGAACAGAAAATCGGGTTTTCACTCCACTGGGTGATTCCTTGGAAAATATATTGGAGTTATTAATCAATCAGGGGAAAATTGCTGAATTAGCTCCACCTCTTGATCCAAAAAGTAAAAGATACAATCCAAGCCAGAGATGTGTTTACCATTCAGGGTCTTCGGGACACGATACACAAGATTGTTGGTCCTTAAAGCATAAAATCCAAAATCTAATCGAAAGTGGCAGTATTGTGTTCCAACAACCTGACCAGCAAAATTTAAACACCAACCTTCTGTTGCAGCATGATACGGAGGGAATGAACATGATAAGGTCAAGAAGTGCTAAAATGCATCCAAATCGTAAGTACACACGAAGGATGGAGGAGTTCCCCCAAAGGAGCAAAACAAATGTCCTATAGTAGGAAAATTTGGAGGAATATATGATAATAAATCAAAAATTGGAGACTATCTAGCATTAATTAACTCTGTTGGCTAATCTGGTAGTGCGCTAACATCATGTTACAAGGCAATTTTTCACTCAACTATTAGAAAGCCAAGAGAAAAGAGAAGTTAACCAGAATTCAAGCCTATATCCTTCCAAGATCAGCCAACTAAATTAAAAAGATCAAAGTAGGCTAAAAGGACAAGAAAAGTGGAATGATAAAATTACAAAAAGATTTGGCCAGCGAAAAAATCGCACGGAGGAATGCGAATTCCTAAAGAGGAAATATCAACCAACATTCCAAACACTGGCAAACCCCCAAAATCCTACGGCATTGAGAGTTGGGGAGAGTAGGCGGAGAAGGGTATTCACGCCTTTGGGGGGGTCATTGGAAAATGTGTTAGCACAATTAGTTGTTCGGAAAAATTGTTACAGTAATTACTGTTTAATATTTTATTGATTCAATAACTGCTACGTTGATATTTTTGATTCAATAATTGTCATTACACAGTATTTCAAATTATTAAATTAATAATTCATTTAAATATATTATTATAATATTATATTATAGTAGTATGATGTGATTATATGATAGTATGTTTTTTATAATTTGAATGGTAACATTATTATAGTAAATTTATGGTATAAAAGTAAAATGAGGTGGAAGAGAATAAATTGAATTTGAATTCTGATGATGTAAGCGATGATGTCATCGGAACGATGAGGTAAGCAATGATGTTATCGGAAGGATGATGTAAGCAATGATGTCATATGATCGATGATATAAGCGATGATGTCATAAATTATGGCGAAAAGACTATTTTACCCTTACTCTACCAAGCTTATAAATAGAAGCTCATTCCTTCATTATTTTTCACGAATTCACTAAAGCTATAGAACGAGAAAGAATAGAGAGAATAAGAGAGAAAGAAGAAGAATCTTCTGTTACTACAATATTGCGGTATCCAATTTCATACTAAGGTAAGGGGTATTATTTCTTTTGTATTCATGAAGAGAACTTCTGTTATTCCATTCTTTATTATTTTGTTGGAATAACCTGTATACGCAGACTACCCTATACTTGGTGAAATTCTTCTGTTATTCCATTCTTTATCATTATGTTGGAATAACCTGTCTATGTGAAGTACCGCATACATGGTGAAATTCTTCTGTTATTCCATTTTTATTATTCGTTGGAACATCATGCTTTGGCATGCGTTACGCATGAATTCGGTTCCATTATTTATTATTCTCATTGAATATCGTATCCGTGCGTTCTACGCATTTGACCTATTTCCATTATTTATTATTATGTTGGAATATCACATGCGTGCGTTTCACAGCATTGACTCGGTTCCGTTATTTATTATTCTGTTTGAAAATAAATGTAATGAGGACTCTTTTGAGTGTGGATATTGTCTAGATGACAATATTCTTTTTAAAACTCTCAGTTTATGTTTTGTCGTATTTTACACGACAGCTGTATTATTAAGTTGTATTTGAATTTTGTACCATATTTTTGGCGACTCAAGATGGGTGATGTATACCTATTTTGGGGGTGTCGCATAAATATTGAAAAAAAAATTCAAAAAATCAAACCAATCAGGTCTCAGACAAGCCTAAACTATGAAAGACTTGATTTCCCCCCTTTAATGGGAGTACGTAGGCAACCATCTATGGTGTGGTCAAACCAAACAAAAAACTCAAAAACCCACTCAAACAATTTAAAGCAAACACCTTTCAAATCTATAGAATACCCCACTCCAGGATACCAGTTTCCAACTATTCAGGCCAAGCCTGAACTACGAAAAGACCGATCTCCCCCATCAATGGGAGTACGTATGCAGCCATTTATGGTGCAGTCAAACCAAATAAAAGAAATCCAAAAACCCCTCAAACCAAGCTCAAACCCAAATAAACACTCTTCAACAGCTCATCAAGCCTGAACTACGTAAGACCTGATCTTCCTCATTCCCAATAGTACGTAGGCAGCCATTTATGGTGTGGTCTAACCCTCAAAAGAAAAAACCAATCATTCTACCTCTCAACCCAAAATACAACTCAAATATAAACCCAAAGACCAGTCTCAAGACACCAAATCAAACCTGAAAGTCTACACCTAAGAAAAACCCTCAAAGTCAGCGACCCATTTTGGAAAGACCCAACAACACTTCAATGTCATTCTATCAAATCTGGCACAAGTCCCAGAAAGGAAGAAACATCGATACATCAAGACAACCGGTCACAAACAAGCATTAGAGTGAACAATGGCATAGGCATCAACAATAACCAGTAATGGTAAAGTGATTTGCGATGTGTGAGGTGTGAGTTGTGAAGTGCGATTGGAAATGAGTTTTGTACCAGATTCAAGGTTGATACAAAATTCAATTTCACGCTCTGGGGGTAGGCGAGGAAGTTCTTCAGGGAATACGTCAGGAAATTTATTAACAATAGAAATATCATTCAAATCTGACGTATCTTTATTTAAATTCGTGACATGGGCTAAGAAAGCTTGACATCCGTTTTTCAATAAACGAATAGCTTTATGACTTGATATGACAGTGACTAATTTTAGTGGTTTGGTTGCTTGAATTCGCATAATAGGTTGGTTAGGAATATGAAAACTAACAACCTTACAAAAATAATCTATTTTAGCATGATGAGTAGTTAACCAATCAACCCCTAAAATCACATCAAATGCAAGTATTTTCAAAGAAATAAGATCGAAAGGTAATGTGTGGTTACCGATTTGAATCAAACAAGACTTATAAACCGTGGATGTAATGAAGGTTTCTCCCAACGGAGTTTCAACAGATAAGTCAAAGTCTAATTTCTCCGGAGTCAAATTTATACGTTGAGCGCAAGTAGGAGAAATAAATGAATGGGTAGAACCGGTATCAAATAAAGTATAAACTTCGCTAGAGTTTATGATTAGCTTACCCGTGATCACCTCGTTTGGATTCCTCGCTTTTTGGGAGGTTACGACAAACGCCTCCTCGAACTACGGTTTTGTCTTGTCTCGAGACACCCTTTGATGCCTCCATCCCAAATTGGACTTCGACTCGGTGCCGCACAAAATCAAAGCTAGGTGACCTTCTTTTCCATAATTATAATACGTTTTGGATCGTGATCGCGGTTTGGACTTATGTCATTCCTCCACATTTGTAACATACTGACCGGTGGTCGTTCTCCTTCCTTAACCACAGTCTTTGGTGCCGACGCCTTTCCATCCTTGTTGAATCTCCTCTTCTTGAAATGTCCACTCTTATTGTCATGGCCATGATTACCACCAAGTGATTATCATTTTCGCATGTTGATTCCCTCCACATTTGTTGTCACCGCTTTGATGATCGCTACCACCGGTATTATCGACTTTGCTTATTATTCTCTCTTGGTTGGGTTGACTCATTATCGCGTCCAATAATCGAGCCATATTTACAACATCCGAATACAAACACAGTTTATGAGAGATAAGGTATTGACGTATCTCAGGTTTCAAACCTCTTAGAAACATCCGCGTCATTCTCTCCTCATTATCAATCAAGTGGGATGTAAACCGAGACAACTCGGAAAACTTAGCTTCAGATCGCCTCACCTGGCCATATTATTTTGCTCAAGCTTGATGAACTCTACCTCCTTCATGTGACGAATACTTTCAGAAAGTACTTGTCGTTGAGCGCTTCTTGGAACTTCTCCCAAGACATCTTCGGTCGCGGCGGCAGTTGAGTATGCTTTCTGATTCCCACCAAGTCGCCTCCGCCTCGCGCACATGAAGGTGGCAAAAGGAACCTTTTTCTCCTCGGAGCATCCCAAGACATCAAATATCTTGTTGATCTGCTTTATCCACGTCTCCGCTTTAAGTGGTTTTGGCTCTCCAAAAAACTCTGGTGGTCCCAGCTCCTTGAACTGCTTAGCGGTGACCGTCCGAGAATTGTCAGTGTTTCCACCTGCATTTTGGACAGGAGTCGCCCTCGTCTGATGTTGCATGAATTGCATAAAACCTCTGAACGTCCCATCGTTCATCATTTGATCGTTGTTATTTTCCTGAGGATTATTGTCTTCCTGTTTCACATTATCCTGGGTATTAATCTATGGTGACTCCATGGTCTCGTGTGCTTCATTGATTATCTCAACATTTTCGGATGCCATTTTCAAATACTGCCACAAAACAAGGGTTAATTAACATATCACATATTATCCCTATACTCTGACCGACCAATTAAATACCAAATAAACTTAGGTAGGTCATACTAGCGAAGGAATTCTCGCTCTCCCCTCTTAGTTCTTGTCTCACATCTCACTGGGGATCATATCCCTAAGCTTTGATACTCAACAAATGACGCCCCCAAAACGGTATACATCACCCATCTTGAGTCGCCGGATACATGGTACATAAATTCAAATACAACTTAATTATACAACAAAATGGTGTAAAATACGACAAAACATAATCTAAGAGTTTTAATAAGAATATTGTCATCTAGACAATATCCACACTCAATGGAGTCATCATTACATTTATTGTCACTATTTAATGAGAATAGTGAGGACTACTAATGTTATCATCTCGACCGATCACTCGCTTCTCCGACTAGTACCCCTGCCACGCGTTCTCATTTCATTGAAGAGAATAGTGAAAGAAAGGGTGAGCTCAACTAGCCCAGTAAGAAATATTATGACTAAGATAATGCAGAATAAATTATCATTAGTCTTCAACAATGTTAAACTGGTAAAATATAATAGACATCAAGTTTAACTGTAGCGGAATAAGCAATCCATTAGAAGAGTCAAGTAGAGCATGATATCTACTATCTTCTATGATTTAAAATGTTTTCTTCAATTTTTATCGCTGAGACTCAGCTTAATAAATAAACCACATCATCGAGTCATCCTTGGACTACGGGCCAAAGATATTCATTAAATCATCAATGGTCATGACTATACCGAATAATCCCTGGTCATAATCATACCAAAAACTGTTCATCAATGCACTAAAAGCTATTGAGGACTTTTACCACATCATTTATAACATTACAGGTCATGATTATATCGAATAATCCCTGGTCATAATCATACCAAGTCCATCTATGCACCTAAGCCAAAGATGACTTTCATCACAATATAAGCATGATGATGATGACAACGACATAATAATTCAATAAAATAAGTTCAAGAATAAATTTTAAAGATTTATAAGTTAATTTATCTTGAAATCAATTACGTCCAAATTGTCAACATGATACTTCTTTGTGGAGTAAAATTCAAGAATGCTCCGAAGAATATTTCCATGAAAAGATACTGGATGAAGCGCAAATATCAAGGATATTCCACTAATTTCATGGAGTATAGAAGCCAACACTTTAACCAAATAAGTATCATAGAATGTATGAAACTGCAAATGGATTTTCGCCCACCATGCGGTAATCTAGGTAGACAGATCATTTCCACAATTTAATAAGGAATGAATACGAAGGATCATTCACCATGCATGCGATAATCCATATAGACAAGTTATTCCAACTGAATAATAAAGAATGGAACCAGGTCATGCGTAATTCGCACAGACAGGATATTCCAACAGAATAATATAGAATGGAATAACAGAAGAATTCACCATGCATGCGATAGAGCGCTTGCATACAAGTTATTCCAATGTAATAATAAAGAATGGAACCAGTTCAGCGTAAATCGCATGCATGTGATATTCCAATAGAATAATAAAGAATGGAATAACAAAGAATTCACCATGCATGCGGTACTTCGCATACAGAGATGTTATTCCAACAAAATATTAAAGAATGGGCGGGTCTAGCGTAATCCGCATGCATAAGATATTCCAAATGTAATAATAAAGAATGGAATAATGAAGAAGAATTTCACCATGTGTATGCGGTGATTTGCATGACAAAGTTATTCCAACATAATAATAAAGAATGGAATAATGAGAAGAATTTCACCATGTATGTGGTATCAGATAGACAAGCAGTTATTCCAACATAGTAATAAAGAATGGAATATGAAGCTCTCTTCATGAATCTGAAAAGAAATAATACCCCTTACCTTAGAAAGAAACCGGATACTAGAGTAGTAGAGGTAGCAGACTTCTCTTCTTCTTTCTCTCTATAATTTCTCTCTATAATAATTGCTCTATAGCTTTAGTGAATTGGTGAGAAATGAAGGAAGAATGAGCTTCTATTTATAGGTAAATATAGTTTCGATAATTGCACGTTTTGGGGCTCGAAATATTACAGTACAATACCTCCAACTTTTCTTTCATTTTTAATTTAGTCCTGCAAGTATTATCAAACTTGCACTACCTCCCCTAATAGTAAATAATGTGAATCAATAGTTCAATCATGTGAATCAATAGTTATAATCATGTGAAATTACGAATTAAAGTATAGTACCTCCATCTATACCTCCATTTTTAACTTAGTCATGCAAGTATTATCAATCTTGCACCAACTCTCCTAATAGTACATGAATGTGATTCAATAGTACACACATGTGAACAAATAGTTATATAAGCATGTGAATTAGTAGGAATTAATTGCTCATTTATCCGATTAATTACCCAATTTATCAATATAACCCCCAGACATCAATTATCATCGAAATAGATGTCGATTTCCACTAACACTAATAATCCCAACACAATGGAACTATCAAATTCATCTTTAATCAACATAAACTTATTCATTCATTAATATTATAACTCACAATATTTAACAACCAGGTCATTCCTAGGAAAGAGGGGGCTTTCCGATAAGGATTTTTCCTTATTTGCGCGTAATTAGATGACCAAACCTCTCCTTGACAGAACCTCTAGACATTGTAAATATTATAATTTAATAATATGAATAACTTTGTCGTCTCAATTATTGATTTAATAATATAACATATTATGCGTAAGATATTGTGATAATAATTGAATCAATAATAGAGAGATATGATGCGAGAATTATTGTAGCAATAATTGAGTATAACCGAGTGACTTCTCACGTAAGCATCAATAATCAATATCGTGTACTCTTATGCCACCACGCCAGTACATCGTACTTTTACTACTAGGGTAGTTCAACAGGTTTTAACGGTAATACTTCCGCCGTTATTTTTATAAAAAGATAATTCTATCGCTTTTACTTAATACTTACTTCCGTTAGGGTCCACTAATGATTGTGTCGCCGCATTTAATATTCCTCGTTAAAACGTAATATTCTCCCACCAATCAATATTATATAACCACTTGCTTACTTTGAACAATTTGTAAATATTACCCACAACTATAACATTATATCAAATCCACACCATAATATTCAAAAATATATTTCGAGAAAATTATTCTATATTCATAAAAGTTGGGGTCTTACATATATATATATATATATATATATATATATATTATTCTGTCGAAGATGCTTCACATATCGAGAATAAAATTAAAATAAGCCGAATACGGAATAAAATGAAAGTATCAAAGACCTCAATTACTATGTGAGCATAAGGGTTTGAAAAACCTATTTTTAAAACATCATTTTATATACATTGTATTAAAATTGAACTTTTCAATAAGTCAAACCCTTTGTATATAGGTGCAAAAGAGGCATATCACTACTTTCAAATAAAGCACTTAGGCCCAATTAACTGCAATGCACACACACACACATACACACAAATTAGGGAACAAAAAACGCGATAACCGTGTTTCACGAAAGTCGGGGGGTGCCTAACACCTTCCCTCCGCTTTATCAAGCCCCCGAACTCCATGAATCTCGAGTTCCAGACCAATTAAACAAAGTCCAATAATTGGGCCATATTGCAAAATCTTTCAAAACTCGGTTGAGTTGGTACAACCATTTTAACTCCTGCCAACTGGCGGCTCTGTCTAATACGGACCAATTAAAATCAATCTTTTCAAATCGTCGACATTGTATATCGGTATTTTCCTAAAAATATCACCCTTCACATCAAACAAATCACAAATATAGAAAACATAAAGGGTAGAAAATCAAACTCCAGGAATTAAAAATCTTCCCGGCGTCGACAACAACAACAACAACAACAATAATAATAATAATAATAATAATAATAATAATTTTTTAAATAATAATAACAATAATATTAATAATTTTTAAATAATAATAATAATTTCAAAGTAATAATAATAATTTTAAATAATAATAATTACAAAGTAATAATAATAATAATAATTATTATTATTTGAAAATTATTATTATTGTTATTATTTTGAAATTATTTTATTATTATTTTATTATTTTGAAAATTATTATTATTATTATTATTATTATTATTATTATTTAAAATTATTATTAATATTATTATTTAAAATTTTTATTATTATTATTTTGAATCAACTAAATCTATGTAGGGGCAATTAGCATGATTATTCATATAAAAATATTTTTATAATTTATATAATTATTTTAAAAGTTTTAATTTTTAAAATTATTATTATTATTTTAAAAATATTATTATTTTAAAATTATTATTATTATTACAATTATTATTTTGAAATTATTATTATTATTTTTATTATTGCTTAAAATTATTATTATTATTACTATTATTATTAATTTGAAATTATTATTATTATTATTTAAATTCATTACTCCGCTTTGTTTAAAGATAATGGAGAAGTGATAAGGCAATACTCCGCTCCACGTCGGCAAAAAATGGGCCAATATGTACTGTCAATATTTCGTCTGTTTTTTTCGACGGAAATCATAAGTAATGATCATTTGGTAATTATTTTAGAGTATAGGTACGCGATTGTAACAAAAAAAAATCGACACGATGAAAATCGGGTCCTAGTATAGTGACCAAAAAGTATATTATCCTTATGTTAGGTGTTTATGTCATAGATAACGGTGCAAATGAATCGAGTCGAACCGAATAAAGTATTAAGTTATTCAAATTTGATTCACAAAATTTATCGAGTATAAAATAAAGTTTGATTAAGACTCATTTAGCTACCAAGTCAAGCACGATCTCGAATCGAGTACGAACAGTTTAATATGATCCGAGTATCAATAGTAAAATACAATTTGAGGAGGTTCAAGTAATTTATTAAAATTTGCTCATATTTGAATCATTTATATTTCAAGTCGAGTTTGAATCGAATTTTTAGTCGAACGAGTATGAATCGAACCCGAGCTCTTTGTTCATTTTACAACTTTAGTTATAGAGCACATATAGTCTTGCACATGTTAAAAGGCTAAGTACCTGATAACACAACACCAATATTGGTAGGTATTACTCATTCATTTTATAAAAAGAGTTATAAAGATATTTTATATTTATTAATAGTATTAAAAATGACAAAATATTGAATACAATTTTAGTACATGTTACCACTATTAAATCAAAGATTATTATATCTTTAAAAATATAAGACAAAAATATAACGCCTCCAAAATCGAGATCAACTTAATCCATAACTAGGACTAGCTTCATCCCGACTTTGTGCATTGCATACTATCTTGATTCAGCTTTACTTCATTCTTAAATGAAATAAGAGTTTAAAATGAGGATAATTAAAAAAAAATTCTATATTTCTTTCTTTCTTTTGTTTCCCCAAAATCGCAACCTTTACGATTATGTACCTTGAAATCATTTTTATTTAATGATTCTTTTTATCAGAGTTATGTATAAAAACTCAAGTCTCCATACTGAACACTTTTTTGCTCATATATTCCTTTATATACAAAACAATCATCACCATACATTATTGTTTCATAATAAATATTTCTTATTCATTGAACATTTCAAACTGTAAATAATTATCAGTTACACATATCAAGAATCATTATCATGATCCAATACAATTTCCAAATAAAGAAAAAATATTCTCTTACATGTCTTCTTATCCTCATTGTCTAGATAGCAGGTAATATTGCATTATATCTTTAACCTGCAAAATATTTATTTTTGCAAGATTGAGCTCGACAGCTCAACAAATCCAACAGTTTTCATGCTTCACATTGCATATAATTTCATGCTCAGTTCATATCTCAGGACTACTATAGTTCTAAGCAACATGATTCACATGTATATCACATATAAGTAAAGACTAAATTTCAAAACTCAATCAATTTTAGTCAATAGTTGACTTTTATAGTACAACGAGCATACTCAAATCAAATGTCTGATGCATAACCTTGCTCGTTAGTTAACATAATTCATACGTTTTTGTTCGTCATATAACCTATATATATATATATATATATATATATATATATATATATATATAAAATCAAGTTATAACACATTTAATAATCTCATTTGAAATTTAATATATTTTCTAGATTAGCTTACTAATCTTTATTTTATCCTACGCCCGATGTATTATACCTTGGCCATTAGGGGTGAGCATGGTGCGGTTTGAAGTCCAAATTGTACCCGAAACCTCTTAGGTGCGGTTTGAAAAATTCAAAATCACAGACAAAACCGTTTGTGATTGGTGCGGTGCAATTTTAAAATGTGCGATGCAGTTTTAATTGGTGCGGTTTCGGTTCCAAAACCAATTGAAACAACAAAAAAGTAGCCTTCAATAAAATTTAACATAGAACTTACATCGAGCAATTAACTTAGTGACAGAGTCGACAATGAGAATTATATCAAGCATAGAACCAAAGTTTCTTCTGCCAAACATGTCAAATTCACCATCAAATCATAGAACAGTGAGACACGTAAAATAATTTTAGTTTATAATAAAGGAATGATGCTTTAAAACTAAAACATACGATATATAAAACAACGAAGGCCATATATTCGATAACAAGCAAGAAGGTTTATCTAGTTCCCCAAAAATTAACAATATATACTGAAGATAGAATGAAATTCTATCTTATATATTGGAGGGAGGACTTATAGAATATAATCCTAATTATACCTAATTTGAAAAAATCTATTAGACTATTACTATAATAGTATTGACCTTAACCAATGCATCAAGTGCTCGAACTAACGAATTTGGCCCCTCAGCTATAAGCCCATCCAATAACGCATCAAACAAATTTAAAATTCCAAAACCCAATTTGTGATGCCCCCAAAACAGGTATACATCACCCATCTTGAGTTGCCAAATACATGGTACTAAATTCAAATACAAACTTAATTTTACAACATGAGCTGAGAGTTTTTACACGAATATTGTCTTCTAGACAATATTCAAACTCAAATAGAGTCCTCATTATATTTATTGTCACACTATTTTATAGAATAGTGAGGACTACTATAACACCATCTCGGACCATCAATCCGTTCCCCAACTCGTCCCAGCTATATTCTCATTTCCTGAAAAGAATAATGAAAGAAAGGGTGAGCTCAACTAGCCCAGTAAGAAATATTATGACTAAGATAATGCAGAATAAATTATCCTTAGCCTTCAACAGTATAACAACTGATAGAATACAATAGACAACAAGTTTTAGATCAACAACTGCAGCGAAAATAAGCAATCCATTAGAAGAGTCAAGTAGAGCATAAAATCTATTATCTTCTATGATTTAAAAACTTTTTCATCAACTTTATCATTTGAGACTTCGATTTTAATAAATAAAATCAAATCATCCCTGCACCACGACCAAGGATATTCATGTAATCATCAATGGTCATGATTATACCAAATAATCCCTGGTCATAATCATACCAAGTCCATCTATGCACGTAAGCCAAAGATGACTTTCATCATAATATAAGCATGAGGATGATGACAATGACATAATAATTCAATAAAACATGTTCAAGGATAAATTTTAAAGATTTATAATTTAATTTATCCATGAATCAATAACGTCCAAATTGTCAACATGATATCGCTTTGTAGAGTAAAATTCAAGAATAATATTCATGTACCAAAAAAATTTCGACGAGAAAAGAAATATATTTTTGGGTGAATAGTACCTCAATTAATAGCACTTGAGAATAGTACCCGTGAATAAGATTCGACATGAAAAGTACCCCAAATACCCGAAAGTGAATAATATTTGGGTGAATAGTAACTCATGATTATTAGTTCATACACGAAAAGTGCCCGAATACCCGAAAGTGAATAATACTAGAGTGAATAGTAATCGGGTGAATAGAACTCCGTGAATAGTAACTCATAAAAGAAAAATACCAAATAAAATGATATTCCATGACGAGTATAAAAGAAATGATATCTCATACGAGTATAATAGAATATACTGAAACTACAAATGGATTTTTACCTCATTACGCGGTAATCCACGCCGATGATCATTTCCACAATTTAATAAAGAATGAATACGAAGGATCATTCACCATACATGCAGTAATCCACATGTAGGCAAAGTTATTCCAACAAAATAATAAAGAATGGAATAATGTAAGAATTCACTGTGCATGCGATAGATCAAGACAAACAAAGTTATTCCAATGTAATAATAAATAATGGAACTAGGTCATGCATAATTAGCATGCATGTGATATTCAAATGAATAATAAAGAATGGAATAATGAAGAATTTCACCACGTGTATGCAGTACCCATGCATAAAAGTTATTCCAACATAATAATAAAGAATGGAATAATGTAAGAATTTCACCATGTATGCGGTACTTCGGATAGACAAAGTTATTCCAACATAATAATAAAGAATGGAATAATGTAAGCTCTCTTCATGAATCTGAAAGAAATAGTACCTTACCTTAGAAAAAAATTGGATATTGGAATAGTGAGGTAGCAGACTTTCTTCTCCTTTCTCTATAATTTCTCTCTATAATAATTGCTTCTATAGCTTTAGTGAATTGGTGAGAAATGAAGGAAGAATGAACTCTATTTATAGAAAATATAGTTTCAATAATTGTACATTTTGGGGCTCAAAAATATTACAAGATAATACCTTCCTCTTTTCTTCATTTTAATTTAGTCCTGCAAGTATTATCAAACTTACACCACCTCCCCTAATAGTAAATCATGTGAATCAATAGTAAATCATGTGACTCAATAGTTCTAAACATGTGAAAAAATTAATTATAGTATAGTACCTTCATCTATACCTCTATTTTTAATTTAGTCATGCAACTATTATCAATCTTGCACCAACTCCCCTAATAGTAAATCATGTGAATCAATAGTACACACATGTGAACACATAGTTATAAGCATGTGAATTAATAGCAATTAATTGCTCATTTATTCGGTGAATTACCCGATTGATCAATATAACCTCTAAACATTAATTATTATAAAAAAAAATGTCGATTTCCACTAACACTAATAATTCCAACACAATGGAACTATCAATTTTAACTTTAATCAACACGAACTTATTCATCATTAATATTATAACTCACAATATTTAACAACCAGGTCGTTCCCAGGAAAGAGGGGACTTTTCGATAAGGATTTCTCCTTATTGGCGTGCAATTAGGTGACCAAACCTCTCCTTAACAGAACTTCTAGACATTGTCAATATTGTACATAATAATGTGAATAACTTTATCGTCTCAATTATTGATTTAATAATAATAAATATTATGCAGATGATACTGTGACAATAATTGAATCAATAATATGATAGATATTATGCAGCAATTACTATAGCAATAATTGAGTATAACTTTGTGACTTCTTACGTAAGCATCAATAATCAATACCGTGTGCTACTATGCAACCACACGACATCGTATTTTTTACTACCTAGGGTAGTTCAACGACTTTTAATGGTAACACTTTTCGTAGTTATTTTTATAAAAAGCTAATTTTATCATTTTTTAACTACGATAATACTTCCGTTATGGGGTCCACCAATGATTGTGCCGTCGTACAGATATTCTCAGATAAAAAGAATATTTTATAATAACTTGCATACTTTGAAAAATTTATAAATACTACCCACAACTATAACACTATCTCTAATCCACACCATAATATTCAAAAAAATATTTTGAGAAAATTAAATCTTTATTCATAAAATTTGGGGTCTTACAATCTCCTCTCCTTATGAAATTTTGCCCTCAAAATTTACGTACGTACCTGGTATGCCGAAAAGGTGAGGATACCTCGACTTCATTTCATATTCTAACTCTTGAGGTATAACCTTTGAATGTCGAATATGATCCTTCTTATCCAAGATTTTAACACGTATCTCATTATACGTTAAATCTTCTATTATCTCGTCTAGTTCTAATTCAATAATGTGGTTCGGGTCGTCCACATAATTACGTAACATCGATACATGAAAAATGTTATGAACACGCGACATACTTGGAGGTAAAACGAGTCTATAGGCCACAGTTCCTACTCGATCGAGAATTTCAAATGGGCCAATTAAATCGAGGGTTGAG
Source organism: Panax quinquefolius (assembly GCA_020205615.1). NCBI lineage: Eukaryota > Viridiplantae > Streptophyta > Magnoliopsida > Apiales > Araliaceae > Panax > Panax quinquefolius. Next base: position 11,206,877 of record CM035159.1, read on the forward strand.
ATAATGCCTTCTTGAACCTTCTTCTTCGTTTTCATCAGCTCCTGGTCTGAAGCTTGAGCGGCTTTATCTTTATCAATTAAAGTCGATTCTATTCGTATATTCATTATATTCACGTGGGTCCCTAGAGTCTTTAACTCTATCTTCATCATTTGTAAGTTATACGAAATGGGTTTTGTGTTAAAAACGTCACACTCATAACTGCATACGATCATCTACTCAACGAGTCAGCTACCACATTCACTTTTCCACGATGATATTGAATGGTATAGTCGTAATCTTCAATATCTCGAGCCAACATCTTTGGCGCATGTTGCGTTCGTTTTGGGTGAAGAAATATTTAAGGGTTTTAGAAATGGGTTTGTACTGGGGTTAATACAAAATTCGATTTCACGCTCTAGGGTTAGGCTAAGAAGTCTTTAAGAATACGCCAGGAAATTTATTAACAATAGAAATACCATTCAAAACTGTGACTCTCATCCAAGACTTGGATAGCACATGAAATGAAGGTTTCTACTAACAGATTTTCAACCGATAAGTCAAAGTCTAACTTCTCTAGAGTTAAATTTAAACGTTGAGCGCAAGCAAGAGAGATAAAAGAATGGGTAGAACCGGTATCTAATAAGGTATAGACTTTGCAAGAATTTATAATTAACTAACCCGTGCTAACTTCGTTCGGGTTACTCGCTTTTTGAGAAGTCACGAAAAACGCTCTTCCTGAAACCACCGACTTTGTTTTGTCCGTATCCGCCTTTGGTGCCACCGTCCCAGCTAGATTTGATTTTGCTACAGGACAAAATTGAGCTATGTGACCGTCTTTTCCACAACTAAAACATACCTTAAAAGGCTGTGGACAGTTTGGTCTTATGTGTCCCTCCTCTCCGCATCTGTAGCATCTAACTGGTTGTCGTTCTCCTCCCTTAGAATTTGTTGCTGGTGTTGGTGCTGATGCCAACGTCTTCCCATCATCATTAAGTCTTTTCTTCTTGAATTTTCCACTTCTATTATCTTGGCCATGATTACCACCGAAGTGGTTACCACCATTTGGCATGATAATTTCCCTACGATGGTTATCATTGTTAGATGGCGTTGCTGCACGGTACGATTATTATCGTGTTGTTGGTCGTTGCCTTTTGGTTGTGCTGACTCATTATCGCGCTCCAATAATTGAGCCCTATTCACAACATCTGAATATAAACAAAGTTTGTGAGAAATGAGGTATTAACGTATATCGGGTTTCAAACCTCTTAGAAACATTCGCGTCATTCGCTCCTCATTATCGACCAAATGGGATGCAAACTGGGATAACTCTGCAAATTTAGCCTTGTACTGTGACACAGTCATATTATTTTGCTCCAACTTGATAAACTCCACCTCCTTCATGTGATGAATACTTTCGGGAAAGTACTTGTCGTTGAATAGCTCTTGGAACTTCTCCCAAGACATCTTGAGTGCGTCAGGCTGGGTACGTTTTACAGATTCCCACCAGTAATCTACATCTTCATGCAACATAAAGGTGTCAAAGGGAACCTTTTGCTCCTCAGAGCATCCCAAGACATCAAATATCTTGGTGATCTGCTTTAACCACATCTCCGCCTTATGTGGTTCTGGCTTTTCCAAAAACTCTGGTGGTCCCAGCTCCTTGAAATACTTAGCGGTGACCGACCTTGGGTTGCCATTATTTCCACCTATATTTTGAACAGGAGTGTCTTTTACCTGATGTTGCATGAATTGCATAAAGCCTCTAAACATCTCATCGCTCATCATTTGATCGATGTTGTTATTTACCAGAGAATTATTGTCTTCCTGTTGTACATTATCCTGGGTATTGATCGTTGGTGACTCAACGGTCTCATGTGCTTCATTCCTGATCTCAAAATTTTCAGATGCCATTTTCAAACACTGTCACAGACAAGGGTTAATTGACATATCACATATTATCCCTATACTCTGACCGACCAATTAAATACCAAATAAACTTAGGTAGGTCATACTAGCAAAGGAATTTCCCGTCTCTCCCATCCTAGTTCTTGTCTCACATCTCAGCCAGGGATCATATCCCTAAGCTTTGATACCAACTGTGACTTTAATCCCTTAACCTGGATAGTACCTCACAATAATACCTATTAACTTGCCACCACAGAACGGCGTCCCCTACGGAAAGTCTGTCTTCGGTGCATTCCAAGACTTAAAAGTCACTAGCCAAAGGCTCGGGGCTCTTTTCTATGGCTTTGATACAAACTGTGACGCCCCCAAAATAGGTATACATCACCCATCTTGAGTCGCCAAATACATGGTACTAAATTCAAATACAAACTTAATTATACAACATGAGCTGAGAGTTTTTACATGAATATTGTCTTCTAGACAATATTCAAACTCAAATAGAGTCCTCATTATATTTATTGTCACACTATTTTAAAGAATAGTGAGGGCTACTATAACACCATCTCGGACCATCAATCCGTTCCCCGACTCGTCCCGGCTATATTCTCATTTCTTGAAAAGAATAATGAAAGAAAGGGTGAGCTCAACTAGCCCAGTAAGAAATATTATGACTAAGATAATGCAGAATAAATTATCCTTAGCCTTCAACAGTATTGTTAGTTCCCGAAGGCATAATAGTTATCTAGAAGGGGGGGTTGAATAGATATTAAAAACTTTTCTTTGTTTAAAGATTGTTTTGATAAAGCTTTTAAGCACAGCAGAATTATTGTTTCTTTGAAATCCCTTTTAGATAGCAAGTTAAAGAGAGAAAGGCAGTTATAGCAGTTATAAATAGACACAGTTGTTTTTAAGTGGTTCGGAGCACTCAAAGTTCCTAGTCCACTCTTCTACTCCTTGAGTAGGAAATACACTAAGGATGTCTTTTACACTTTCTAAATCTCACAGATTCCTTCTAGACCAGCAGTCTAGGCACTTCTAAGTTCACTCTTGAACTCTTCAAGTCCAACAGACTTGGCTCTTCACAGTTCACTTAGAACTCTTCAAGTCCTTCTGACTTGGAACTTCTTACTTCAATAGATTGATAGTTGTTGAGTTATGATTGAGGCTACTCAGTTGCAGTTAAGCACTTGTTCGAAAGAACTGAGTAGCTAAGCAAGCTTCCTCTTTTTCTCAGATCGTAGAGTTTAGCGTTGAGTGTTCTTGTGCGTTTTGTTCAGTACTTGCTTACATCTCTCATATGTCTGTATTCTGTATATATGAGATCTTTGAAATCTATCCGTTGAAGTCATCTGATGAAGCATTAAATGCGTTTGACATTTCTGAGCTTTGATGGAGACATTTCTGCACATCTTCTGAATTGCATTCTGGCCCACTGACACGGCAGACTGCTTTCTCACCTAACATCTGAAAAGGTGTTTTCCTCTGCCCAATTGTCCTTTTCTTTTCTTTTTGAACATGTTCCTTTTGATGAATACTAAGGATATCTTTTATACCGTTGGGACTGGTGAATGCTTCAACGTTTAAATCCCATTCCTTATTTATTGAAATTTATCTCCAAACAGAAGATAGAGCTCAATGCTTCTAATACAAGTCAAACAACACTCTACGATCCATATCGTGGTGTCTTGTCATGTTTGGTCTGAATAGAACACTACGATTCCTTTCAAGAGTTTGCACACTACGATCTTTGCTTGCTCGTCTTGCAGACTCCACGTTTTTGAGAGCACACTACGATCTCTGAGTTTGCTTCGTCAAACATCTGGACCACTCTACGATTTCTGAAGAGGTCCTTCAAGGCAGATACACTACGATATGTTAATCTCTACGATTTTGCCTTAGCTTCTGTAATTTTTTGATCAGTTTGATAGACTACGATTCTTAATGAAGCCTATCTATACTCTTCAAGTCATGGATCAACTTAACATTTTTGATCTTTTTATCTATACATTCATTTATGAAATGATGAACATTCAAAGCAAAGATCAGCCTAACAAATTTGATCTATCACTAAGACCTTGTACATATATTCCTTGAAGGGCTTTACATATAATTATGAGTATTTACTTTAAACATCAAATCAAAATATGCATTCTTCCAACAATCTCCCCCTATTTGATGTTGACATAACCAAGGAGATTTGTTGTCATGATTATCAAATCCTATATGCAGTTGCAGCAAAGTAAATATGACTTAGTATTTCAGTGAGCATCTAAAATTTCTTAGAGAATAAGCATGAATTTATTGATGTATGAGGATAGATATTACATTTAAGTTTGACTACATCAATAAGAATTGAAATTCAACTTATCTCTATTTCTTCGGCTTTTTGCTCCTTGGAGGATTTGCATATTCCTCAGCTCCCCTTTTCCTGCTTGCTTCGTCTCTCCTGGTTAGATCTTCCAGCTCACTTGGGCTTAGCCTTGGATTGTGATCATGCCTATTCATGAATACAAGATCTCCAATTGGCATTCTTAGGCCTGTTGTTGTCACTGTATGAGAGCTGGTGGCTTGTCCTAGACTCCTTAAAGGTTGAGCCATTAAAACTTCCTGCTGATCAGATCGTTGAGTCTGATGGCTGGATCATGGAGTCTGCTGGTGGATTTGCCTTGCAGGAGGATTCCTTGAGGATTGAGGTTGGAATTGACCTCTGCCTTTGCCTTTGCCTCCCTGATCTCCTCCTTTACCTTTATTCTCCCCCTTTATGTCAGCATCAAGGGTTCGAATGTCATCTAAAAGATGATTCAGTCCTTGAACAAGCTCGTTGAGCTGACTCTTGGTCTGAGCAATGTCCTCTCTATTTTCTTCGATCAGAGCTTCAGACCTAGCTTCCCGTTACTAAAGGATGGATAGAATGTTGTCTATTTGCTGGCCATTGCTGACATAAAATTGTTGAAATTCTTTGACAACAGTCTGTAGATTGAGGAAGCTTTCAATCATGCGTTGATTTTGAGTCTCTTGGTTGGCCTGTAGGATTAGGATAGCTTCTTTGTGGTTCTAGGCTGCCTGAAAGTGAATATCATCCCTGTCTTTTATGCTCTGAAGCATTTCTTTGAGGATCTCTTTTAGTGTTTTAGAGAGCTCAGAGCTTAGAGAGCTTGGGAAATTATTTGTAGCATTGATCATGGATGCTAATCTAAGCTGAATGAATGTAGTGTGATCCTCAAGACTTTCATCAAGTTCCTTGACCACTTTCTTAGATATTTTTGATAAATCAGTTTTGGTGGCGGTGCCTCATGTAATTAAATCTAGTGTGGAAAATTTTGAGAAAGGAGGAGGTTTGCTTTTGAATTTATCTTGCAATGAGGAGAGGGCAAGATCAAGATTGAAACATTCATTTCTAGAGGAGGAGGAATATCCATGGAGGGCCAGGGTTTTGATGTTGAAGCTTGGTGACTCTACGATTTGAGGTGGATATTCACCGAGGGGCTAGAGTCAGTGATCGTAGAGTTGGTAGGCTGTGGGAGCATTAGGGAGTCGATCTTATTTGGTTCTTCAATTACAGAATTTTGGGATTCTACAACTGGAAATTGATTTAGTGGATGAAGAATCACTTTCAACCAGTGGGAATTCATAAAATTGATTAAATGAGGATGATGGCAAGTGATTAACTCTGAAGAGAGTTGGGATAGATAGTACCTTAAGTTTGTTCTTTGAGGAAGAATTGTTGGTGAGAAGCTTTTTGGCAAAATTAAATCTCCCTGGGAATCCATTGGCTAGTATTGAGATAGCCAGATACTCTTTAAAACTCCTGAACATGTGATCCCAAGAGTTCAGAATTTGAGCTCGGTGGAAAGGCATCATAGGAAGATATGCAAATAATTATTCATAGTTGGCTCTTCTGTGCCTATCAATGCCTACAGCTATGATCTCGACCTCATCATCTTCTTCTCTGTTTTCACTGGAGGATTCCATTATGTCAATGGCCTCATGATGTTCTGGCACTGGTTCTTCATCATCTCCTGCAGGAGTCTCTTTTTCTGTTATGGAGGTGTCATGATCCTCCCCCTTAGCTTGGTCATCCTTTTGTAAGGTCAATAGCTCCCCCTCAACTGGAGCATCTTCTTGAATGAGATCTTCAATCATCTCCCCCTCAGCAGGAGCTATAATTTATTGGCTTTCATTTGCTGGTTCCTTTTTAGCACCCAATTCTTTGTCTTCCCTTTTCAACACTTCCTCATTGACAAGAATGTATTTCTTGACCAGTTTTCTTTTTGGCTTTCTAGGCTGTGCCACAGCCTCAGGACTTTCTTCAATTTTGTCCTTCAGATCAGTCAAAATATTTGATGCAGCTGCTTCCTTGTTTGGTCTGATCTCGTGGCTGATCTTATTCATCTTCAGCAATTGAGATATAGTTGTTCTATCTTCTTCTGCCTCAGCCTGCTGTTCTTTCCTTCTTAGGATCCTTAGAGTCTTAATGTTTGAGGATTCTACAGGCTTATCAGTAGTGGATCCTTGAGGTTCTTTTATAGTTCTTGCCTTCAGCTTCCTTTTCCCTTTGCTTTTTCTGATTAAAGCAATGGGTTCTTCCTTGTTGGCTTATTCTTCTTCTTCAGTTTCTTTGATAACAAACATATTTCCTGGCACTTCTGATCCATTTAGCTCACCAGTTCTACCACTAGATTCAGACATCATCTTCACATTTTCAGCTGGATTCCTTTTCCAGTTTTCAAATAATTGTTGGGTCATTCGACGATTTGGATTGATGGCTTCTCCTTCATCATCCTCAATTAAGTCACCAAGAGCAGCCTGTAGGATAATGCTTATAAATCATCCATAGAGCATCTTCTGTGAGCTCTTTGTTTTTTTTTAGCTGATTAACCACTTCCCAATCCATTCAAGTAATAGAGCCCCATAGTTAAGTTGTATTTTATAACATATGGCGGTCATGAGTTTGAGTTGTACCTCATTCACAGAGTCATGACCTGAGCTCTTACAACATATACATTTTCCAACAATATCAGCTAAAAACTCATACCTCTGTGGAAACTCCTTCTTCTTGTATACTTTGACAGAGGGTGATTTCTTGTGATGCATCTTCTTGAGACCCTTATGGAAGTCTATGCCATCTAAGAATGGATACCCTTCAGATTTGAGGCCTAGGGCTAGATTGATATCTTCAGCCTTTAGTCTGATTTGAATGTTCCTGACTTTCGCAGTGATGGTGTTGTTTTCAAATACCCTGTTATTGTAGAACTCTTTTACCAGCTTTGGGTAGATCAATGTGTTCGTACCCAAGGCTTCTTCGAGACCTGCCTTCTTCAAGAGCGACAACGTCTTGTGAAATTGGGGTTCAGCTAATTTAAACTCGTCAAAACAGAGTCTGTAGCCGGAGATAACACTGGAGCTACCATTGATTTCTTTGTAGGAAGTGAGACTAACTGAGCTTGCTACTGATTTAGGGTTTCTGTTTGAGAGAGGAAGAGAGAGATGATCTTTTGAACTTCAGATTTCAAAAAGACGATTTTAATTTGTACTTGTAACTTCCCTCTCTTTATTTTGCTTAGTGGGACAGGTGTCGAATTTTGCTTGGCTCTACGAATTTTGACAGAGAAGGATTGTACTGAATTGCCCCTTAACTCCATCTGAGCTAATATATTCTTTAGTGGGACTACGATCGTTGAGATGGTCCTTGAAGTCGTTGAGTCTGTTCTACCATTATTGAGTCTGTGTAGCAGTCATTGTGTCTAACCTGTAAACGTAGAGTCTGAACTGCGATCATTGAGTTTGACTAACAATCATTATGTCTAAGCTGTAAACGTAGAGTCTGAACTGCGATCATTGAGTCTGACTAGCAATTGTAGAGTCTGATCAAGTCCTTGTGATGAAATTTTTGACTTAGCATTCTTCTTAGATTAAGGTAGCTCAGGAAAGGCCAACCTCATTGATTGGATTAAGGGCCAGGTTTGTCCCTGAGGTGCTTATCAGAGAGATTGCTTTGATTTATGCTTGATCATCATAGGGTGCTCCTTTGGTTTTGTTGATGTAGCTCTGTTGTCATTGAGTCTACACTACGATCGTTGATTATGTTCAGTGTTCGTTGAGTTTGTTCATCGTTCGTTGAGTTTTATGACACTTTGGCTCTACGATCGTGGACTTCCTTTGATCATATCTTTGATTTCGAGCATAGCCCTTAAATCTGTATGGTTAGCACAAACTAAAGCACAATTTTTCATATTTGCAAGTTAAGCATGTCTAGCTCACTTATCAATTTGTTGAATCTGGATTCATCTAGTGGCTTTATAAAAACATCAGCAAGTTGATTTTCGGTAGGGATATATTGTAAAGATATTGTTCCATTTTATACATGATCCCTAATGAAGTGATACCTTATTTCTATATGCTTAGTCCTAGAATGCATGACAGAATTATGAGTTATAGCAATTGCACTTGTGTTATCACAATGAATAGGTATGGATTTGAATTCAAACCTATAATCTGCTAGCTGATTTTTCATCCATAGGATCTCGAAAGCACAAGAATCGCCAAAGAAGAATGTATTCAAATTTTACAGACTTGAAGTAGATACTGAGTTTTACTTCTTGCTAAACCATGACACAAGTTTGTTACCTAGTAGTTGACAAGTGCCATCGGTACTTTTTTCTATCTATTTTTTCACCGCAAAAAAATCGAGATCAGATATCCCTGTTAGCTCAAATGAGGATTCCTTGGGATACCAAAGCCCCAAGTGGGGTGTACCCTTGAGGTACCTGAAAATCCTTTTTACAGCAGTTAAATGAGATTCTTTAGGACAAGCCTGAAATCTAGCACAAATGCATGTTGCAAGCATTATATCTAGTCTCATTGGCGTGATGATATAAAAGAGAGCCTATCATACCTCTGTATTGAGTTATATCAATACTTTTACCTTTTTCATCTTTGTCAAGCTTGGTTGCAGGAGCAATTGAGGTTTTCATGGGAGAGGTTGATTCCATGCCATACTTTTTGAGTAAGTCTTTAATGTACTTGGCTTGGTTTATGAAAATTCCTTCATCACCGCTTTTACTTGCGAGTCCAAGAAAGAAGTTCAATTTCACCCATCACGCTTCATTTCAATTTGCTCTGCATAAGCTTGGAGAATCTCTTGCATAACTTTTCATCAATAGAACCATAGATAATATCATCAACAAAGATTTGAACTAATAGGACTTTATCTTTATGCTTTCTAAGAAACAGTGTGGTATCTACTCTACATCTAGTGAATCCATTTTCAATAAGAAAGTTAGTGAGTGTTTCATACCATGCTCTAGGTGTTTGTTTAAGACCATATAAGGCTTTGTCTAATCTAAAGACATAATTAGAAAGAGATGGATTGATGAAACCTGAAGGCTGCTCTACATAGACTTCTTCTTGAAGTTCACCATTCAAGAATGCACTTTTGACATTCATCTGGAAGACTTTGAACTTCATGTGAGCAGCAAAGGCAAGGAATATTCTGATAGCTTCTAGTCTGGCAACAGGTGCAAATGTCTCATCATAGTCAATGCCTTCTTCCTGAGAGTAGCTCTTGGCCACTAGTCTAGCCTTATTCCTGGTTATCACCCCATCTTCATCCATCTTGTTTCTGAAGACCCACTTGGTTCCAATTACAGGATGATTCTTTGCTCTTAGAACCAATCTCCATACTTTGCTTCTCTCGAATTGATTAAGTTCTTCCTGCATGGCCTCTATCCAGCTGGAGTCTTCCATAGCATCCTCTATCTTCTTCGATTCTATTTGAGATAGGAAGCTTAGATAGAAGCATTCATTTTGAGTAGCAGCTCTTGTTTTGACTCTTACATTCGGATCTCCAATGATTAGATCTTGAGTGTGATCTCTTGTCCATCTGTTTCCTGTTTGAACATCCGTTCTTATGCCTTCTTGTCTTAGATCTTCAAGATCTATTTCTTCTTCTTGATGTGGAGGCTCGTTATCTGGCATAGGACTCTCTACGATCTCATTCCCTTGCTCAACGATTTCGATGTCTGGTACTACGATAGTAGTATTGAGCTCGACGACCTCGTTCATAGTGTCTAAACTATTAGTCATAGTGTCTTGAGGCGTTATTTTGTCTAAGTCTGTTTCATCAAAGATGATGTGAATCGAGACTTCAACACTCAGTGTCTTCTTGTTGAACACTCTATAGGCCTTACTGTCTGTGGCATATCCAAGAAAGATTCCTTCATCTAATTTTGGTTGAAACTTTGTTAAGTATTGCTTTCCATTTTTAAGAATGTAGCATGCACACCCAAAGACATGAAAGTAGCCGACACTAGGTTTTCTTCCTTTCCACAGTTCATAGGGAGTTTTCTTAATCGTAGAGTGTATGAGTGATCTATTCTGAGTATAACATGCAATGTTGATCGCTTTACCTGTAAGTACTCAGCAGATGAGTCAGTCTTGCTAGTAGAGTCCTTCCAGCCTCTATTAATGTCCTATTCTTTCTTTCAGCAACTCCATTTTGTTGAGGAGTTCGTGGAGCTGAGAAGTTGTGACTGATGTCATTGTCAAAGCAGAATTGGTCCATTTCTGAGAAGTCGAATTCTCTACCATGATCACTCCTTATAGCCTTGATTTTCTCTCCTTTTTCATTCATCACAAGCTTGAACATTTTGATCAGCTGGGAGCTTATCTCATCTTTTGAGGTTAGATAGAACACCCATGTAAATCTGGTGAAGTCATTGACTACGACCACAGAGTATCTCTTTCCTCCAAGGCTTGTTGTTGGAACTGGCCCAAAAAGATCCATGTGTAGCAGCTGCAAAGGCATGTCAATTGAATTGACAGTTTTGCTCTTGAATGTGCTTCTGGTCTGCTTCCCAAGTTGACAGGCATTGCAACGCCTTTCTTTAACGAAGTTGAACTTTGGTAGGCCTGCAACTAGATCTTTTGAAGCCAATTTGGACATACTTTTGAAGTTGAGATGAGATAATCTACGATGCCATAGCCAGCTCATTTCTTCAGATGCTTTAGCCAGAAAGCATATTGTCTCTTCCGAGCTCAGTTTTCTAAGATTTATTGTGTAGACATTTCCTTCTCTTGTTCCGGTTAGCTTTACAGCGGATGTCTTCAGGTCTCGGACATGACATTGATTGTTGAGAAATGTTACTTGATGTCCCTTATCACAGAGTTAGCTAATGATTAGAAGATTGTGTTGTAGTCCTTCCACATAGGCCACTTTGCTGAAGGATACCACACCATTTCCAGCTGAGCCATAGCCTCTTGTCTTGCCAGAGCCATTATCTCCAAAGATGACCGAGGGACCCTCCTTCTCTATATAGTTAGACAGAAGGGCTTTGTTCCCAGTCATGTGTCTTGAACATCCACTATCCAGATACCAGGTTGTGTTCGTGGAGCTCTCTTCCTGAGGTAACATTAAACCTTCATTTTGGTACCCATACTTGCATGGGTTCTAGTATGTTAGTACCCTTGGGGACCCAAATCTGCTTGATTTTGGGTCTCACGTGCATAGAATTATAATGACAATTTGTAGCCTTGTGGCCAACTCTGTGGCATACAAAACATTTGATATGATGCATGTTAGTATGTGTGTGAAAGTTCTTCCTCCATTTGGACTTTTGTGGGTTATTGGTCATCCTCCTGTTAGGCTGATATTCCCTTTTCCATGTGTTCTCTTGTTTCATTAATTGAGAGGAGTATATCTTACTTCTACTGTATCTTCCTGGTTGGTTCGTAGAGTTGATTTTATTGGACTCTACAATCCTTCGAGGTTGATGAGTAGTAGCTAGATTACTTTTCTCTTTTCTGAAACCTAAACCAGCATGGGACCCTTACTCCTGGGAATATGAATTGAATCAGCCGGGTAGGGTTCGACAGGCTCATCCTTTTGTGAGGATTTCATAAACATAATGCCTCTACTGAAACCTGAGGCATTATCAGTGTTAATTTTCTTTGCTTTTTCCACACTTAACTTTGAGGCAGATTCCCCAAAGCCTAACCCTGTTCTATTAGAGGCACTTCTCTGGTTAGAGATTAAGGAGTCCATGGATGAAGAGGATTTATTCCAATTAGAGACTGTCTTTTCGAGATCCTCAATCTTGGAGGTTAGACTAGACTCTCTTTGTGCACTGAGCTCATTTGCCTGTCTCAAGAGCTTATTCTCAGCTTCAAACTTGGAGAGAGAATCAAGATCTTGAAGGTCATTTGTTTCGATTCCTCTTGAACTTTTTCTTTCTCCTTTTGAAGAAGTGAATAGTCTTTAGATAGAAATCTAAACCACTTCATGTATTGGTGCAGATCAGATGTTATGTCGTGTAATGCAGTTCTAAGGTCATCAATATCTACATCAAGAGAGTTGAAGTCAAATACCTCGTCGATACTTACTTTATGTATGTTGGAGTTCTACTTATCCCTTGCATTTTTGGCCATCAGGCAGAGATTAGCCATTTGAGGATCTTCATCGTCTCCAGATTCTGGAGTTGAGTCATTATCAGAGTCACTCCACGATCTGCTAGCTACAAGGCCTTTGTGACGCCACCAAAATAGGTATACATCACCCATTCTGAGTTGTCAATACATGGTACAGAAATAACTACAACTTTATTATTACAACAGTAAAACTGTGAGTTTGAATACAAATATTATCTTCTAGACAATATCTATACTCAAATAAATCCTCATCACATTTATTGATACATTATTTTACAAAAATGGTGAGGACTACTAAACAACTCTCTCTAGAACCTTCATTCCATACCCCGACTCGTACTCGTTATATTCTCGCATCCTGAGAAGAAAAATGGAACAAAAAAGAAAAGGGTGAGCTCAACTAGCCCAATAAAGAATATTATGACTAAGATAATATACAACAAATTATCGTTAGTCTTCAACAGGGAAAAATCTAATAGAATACAATAGACAACAAGTTTTAAATCAATATTCGCAATGAAATAATAATTCATTAGAAGAGTTAAGTAGAGAATACAAACTACTATCTTCTATGTATGAATTTAAAAGTTCATCGCTCTATCTTTTATCCTGTAACATCAATCAATATATATTTGGAATCAAATATTCATCTTTGCACCTACAGCCAAAGATATTCATCATTGGTCATGTTCATCTAAACACTGCTCATCTTTGCACTACTGGCCAAAGATATTCATCGAAATCATTCATCTTTGCACTACTGTGCCAAAGATATTCAATAATATCATCATTTAAGATCGAGGATGATGAAAATATTTTTAAAGAAAGCGAATCCGGTGAAACAAAATGACAAGGATTAAGGATTAAGGATTAGTATTTTGTTTTATCCATGTCCAAAAATACCTCAAAAATAATCATAGTGGTGTAAAATTCAAGAATGATCAAAACATGGATACAATCAAAGCTAGTATCCACAATAGATATTTTAGATTTAAAAGGAAAATTTTTATTTTTCGATGAATAGTCAAGATTCGTGAATAGTGTCGATACGTGAATAAAGTGCCATATACGTGAATAGTAACTTTCAGACACCAAAAGTTCCAAATTTGATAAAACTTCAGATCAATATTTCAAAGATAATGATATTGAAGAAATAATATCATTACTGAAAAAAAATAATATCCCTTACCTCGTAAAGAGAAAGACTTTATTTGAAACATCGGATATAGGCTATGACTTGAACTTGCACCAGATAGCAATACTCAAAATACTCACAAGAATACGCTCGATAATATAGAGAGAAAACTTGATTTACGGTATGATTTTCAATTCTAACCTAAGCACCCTATTTATAGGAAAATGCTTAGAACACCAAAGTAAAAAATTTATTAAAATATTAATATATATATATATATATATAATCTTCACGCACACCTTTGAATCTGAAATTCAGCAATTGAACACATGCCTCACACATGAAAAAAACGTTTTTTGTAAAAAAAATATTTAAAACTTCAAAAATTAATTATTTTGGAGCTTGAACTTCAATAATTCATAATAAATAGCCCTTTTGTCGGAAAATTGAATCTCACAAATTTTATAGAAATTCAATTCTCTACAACTTTGCGAAGAAAGTTTTCCAAATTCCAAATAGAAATTGGACCGAAATCCACAAACCAAGCGATTTTACAAGCTATAATCAAATTTCGGTCAAGAAATGGGGTCCATTGACACATAAAACATGCTTTAAATATTTTCGTAAAAAAAATACTCCTCCTCCACATATACTCATATATCCCACATTCATCGTAAAAATATCATCATTATTATATTATTAAAATATAATAATATATTTAAATGAATTATTTTATCGTAAAAAGATAAAATTTCAATTTTCAACAATTGTCACATTAAAAATTTTCTCCATCTATATCCACATAAAATCAATATTTTCCTCATCATATGAATCAATAATTAATTATTCACAAATAATATTACGTAATCATAATATTATAGGTCCGAGGAAAGAGGGCTTTCAATAAGAATTTCTCTTTTCTTGGCGCGCAATTAGGTGACCAAACCTCTCCTTAGATGTAACTTTCTAGACATTGCCAATAATGTTATCTAATAATATTATTGAGATAATATGAATTATTGCTTTGATAATGGAAAATATTGTGTAGTGACAATTATTAAAACAACAAAGTAATATAAAATATCAACGCAAAGAATTATTGAATCAATAAAATAAAATATTGAAGCGATAACATACCGTAATAATTATTGAGTAAGTGTCTTCACGTAAGAATCAATAATTGGTGCAATACTGGTATGCTACCGTGTTTTAACCACCGAGTATTTTAACAGTATTAACGGTAACAACTATGTCGTTATTTTTAAACAACTTATATTTGTCGTTTTCTTCATCCAATCGCTTTCCGTTATGGGGCCCACAAAAGACTGCGCCGTCGTACGAATATTCCCCGACAGCAAGAATATTCCACGACCAAACAAATATTCCCCGACAACAATGAATATTTTATAACCACTTGCTTATTTTGAAATATTTGCGTATTTTACCCATAACTATCCACATTAATCAAATCAACCCTTACTATTTCAAAATAGAGAAAATTAAATTTCATTAATAATAAGTTGGGGTCTTACAGCCTTTGTCTCTCTTTACTAGCCTTTTGTTGCCTTTGTATTCCTTTTTTGCATGTGATTTCTTTTTGAGTTCTTCTCTGAGAGGTTTGTTACAGTTGGCAATGAAGTGACCGTGTTTCTTTGCAGTTGTAGCATAGGTCATTCATTTGCTCCTAGCTGTTGTAGTTGCCAACTTTCTTTGGCTTGCTGGTTCTGCCTTGTCTCATGAATCTTCTTAGTCTTTTAACCAGCATTGCAAAATCCTCATCATCATCTTCATCGTAGTCTGAATCAACTTCAGTGTTAACTTTGGAGGTGTTCTCAGTTACTTTGAGATCAACACCTTTATCCTTATTTCTTCCTTCAGACAACGTTTCTGCTCGTTGTATCAGCTCCAGTTCGTATGTGAGGAGGTTGCCATATAACTGTTGAACAATCATTTCATGTAGATTCTTTGATTCTCTAATAGCAGTGGTTTTGGCATCCCACTTGCTTGGTAGGGCTCTCATGAACTTTATGATCAGATCTTTGTTTGGATAGATCTTTCCATAGGCTCGTAGAGAGTTGAGCAGAATATTAAATCTCTCGTATATGGCAGTGACGTTCTCTCCTTGAACGTGAGAAAACATCTCGTATTGCTGAGTCAAGAGAGATTGTTTGTTTTCTCTGACTTCTTCTGTCCCTTCATGCATAATGAGGAGTGTTTCCCAAACCTCCTTTTTCATTGCTCGCATGATTGACCACGTTTTCAAATAGATCATCTTCCAAATTGATTGGAATAAGATGTTTTTGCCTTTTGTCAAGTCGATGACTCTTTTCTCGTTCTCTGTCCATTCTCCTTTGACCTTGAACTGAACTCTGTTTGGGTCATCTGTAGTAGGTGCAAGCTTTGTAGGAACGTAGGGCCCATTTTGAATAGTGTCAAATAGATCTTCATCTATTAAATCCATGTAAGCTTGCATCCTAACCTTCCAGTTAGCAAATTTATCTTTGTTGTACATGGGCGGCTTGCAGCCTCCTCCAGTCTTTGATTCGCTTGGTAAGTGTGCCATTTGATCTACTCAAGCTTTGTTGGCTATGTAATAGAACCTGCTTTGATACCAATTGTTAGTTCCCAGAGGCACAATAGTTATCTATAAGGGGGGGTTGAATAGATATTAAAAACTTTTCTTTGTTTAAAGACTGTTTTGATAAAGCTTTTAAGCACATCAAAATTATTGTTTCTTTGAAATCCCTTTTAGATAGCAAGTTAAAGAGAGAAAAGTAGTTATAGCAGTTATAAATAGACACAGTTGTTTTTAAGTGGTTCGGAGCACTCAAAGCTCCTAGTCCACTCTTCTACTCCTTGAGTAGGAAATCCACTAAGGATGTCTTTTACACTTTCTGAATCTCATAGATTCCTTCTAGACCAGCAGTCTAGGCACTTCTAAGTTCACTCTTGAACTCTTCAAGTCCAGCAGACTTGGCTCTTCACAGTTCACATAAACTCTTCAAGTCCTTCTGACTTGGAACTTCTTATTTCAATAGATTGATAGTTGTTGAGTTGTGATTGAGGCTACTCAGTTGCAGTTAAGCACTTGTTCGAAAGAACTGAGTAGCTGAGCAAGCTTCTTCTTTTTCTTAGATCTTAGAGTTCAGCGTTGAGTGTTCTTGTGCGTTTTGTTCAGTACTTGCTTACATCTCTCATGTGTCAGTATTCTGTATATATGAGATCTTTGAAATCTATCCGTTGAAGTCACCTGATGAAGCATTAAATGCGTTTGACATTTCTGAGCTTTGATGGAGACATTTCTGCACATCTTCTGAATTGCATTCTAGCCCACTGACACGGCAGACTGCTTTCTCACCTAACACCTGAAAAGGTGTTTTCCTCTGCCCAATGGTCCTTTTCTTATCTTTTTGAACATGTTCCTTTTGATGAATACTAAGGATATCTTTTGTACCGTTGGGACTGGTGAATGCTTCAACGTTTAAATCCCATTCCTCATTTGTTGGAATTTATCTCCAAACAGAAGATAGAGCTCAATGCTTCTAATACAAGACAGATAACACTCTACGATCCATATCGTGGTGTCTTGTCATGCTTGTTCTGAATAGAACACTACAATTCCTTTCAAGAGTTTGCACACTCCGATCTTTTCTTGCTCGTCTTGCAGACTCTATGTGACGCCCCCAAAATTAGGTATACGTCACCCATCTTGGGTCGCCACTTACATGGTACAGAATTTAAATACAACTTACTAATATAAATGTCGTGTACAATACGACTTAAACTATGAGTTTGAATACAAATATTGTTTACTAGATATTATACAAACTCAAAAGGAGTCCTCATTACAATTATTATCACACTATTTCATGAATAGTGAGGACTACTAATGCTATCCTCCGACCATTACTCTGCTTCCCGACAGGCCTCGTCGGCTATATTCTCTCATTTCAAGAAAAGCAGTGAAAGAAAGGGTGAGCTCAACTAGCCCAAAGAAGAAATATTATAACTAAGATAAAAGGAATAAATTATCAATAGTCTTCAACAATGTTAAACCGATAAAATACAATAGACAAACCGGTTTAATCGCAATGAATACGTAATCCATTAAAAGAGTCAAGTAGAAAATAAAGTCTACTATCTTTTAGGTTTTAAAAGGTTTTCATCAATTTTTATCACTAAGACTCGGTTTAATGAATAAACCACAATATCTAATCATCCTCGTATTACTGGCCAAGGATTTTCATCAAATTATCAATGGTCATGACTATACCGAATCACCCCTGGTCATAATCATACCAAAAACTATCCATCACTGCATTACAGGCCACTGAGGACTTTTGTCACATCATTTATATCAAGCCATGATTATACCAAATGAACCCTGGTCATAATCATACTTAGTTCATCTATGCACGTAAGCCAAAGATAACTTTCAACATAATATAAACATGAGGATGATGACAATGATATAAGAATTCAATAAAACAAGTTCAAGAATTAATTTATCTAGGAACCAATAACATCCAAACTGTCAACATGATACTGCTTTGTAGAGTAAAATTCAAGAATCGTGAGAAGAATATTTCCATGAAAAGATACTGGATGAAGCGCAAATATCAAGGATATTCTACTAATTTCATGGAGTATAGAAGTCAAAGTTTTAACCAACTGGGTATAATAAAGAATGGAATAACAAAAGAAATCACTATGCATGCGATAGATCAAGACAGCAAAAGTTATTCCAGCGAGAATAATAAATAACGGAACCGTGTCGTGAAATTCACACCGATGGGATGTTCCAATGAGAATAATAAAGATGGAACCGGATCCGGTGTAAAAACATGTGATAGGATATTCCAACAGAATGATAAAGACGGAACCAGTCCCGTGTAAAACACACGCACGGGATGTTCCAATGTAATAATAATAAAGAGGCGGAACTGTGTCCGGTGTAAAACACATGTGAGCAGGATGTTCCAACAGTAATAATAGAAGAATGTCACCAAGTATAGGGTAAACCACGACTGATTATGTATAGGGTATGTCGGCGTATCTGAGTTATTCCAATGTAATAATAAAGAATGGAATAATGAAGTTCTCTTCATGAATAAGAAAGAATAACACCCCTTACAGTGCAACAAATAATATCCCTTACCTTAGAAGAATCGAATATTGGAAAAGTGAAGTAGCAGAATACTTTTCTTCTTTCTCTATAGTTTATCTCTAGAGTTTCAATGAATTTGTAAGAAATAATGAAGGAATGAGCTTTCTATTTATGGAAAAGCGAGGGTGGCTCTTGGTCTTAACGAAGGGTCAAAATGACTCTTGGTAATATCAAGAGACAACTACTATTTCATGAAGGGGTAATTAACCCTGGAACAACGAAGAGGCGATTAACTCTTGGTAATATTGAAGGACAACTACTATTTGCGAAGGGTAATTACTATTGACGAAGGTAAATACTATCGACGTGAAGGTAAATACTATCGACGACGAAGGTAATTACTATTCACAAAGGTAATTACTATTCACAAAGGTAAATACTATATTGATTGAAGGTAAATACTATTCACAAAGGTAATTCTTTATTCACAAAGGTAATTACTATTCACAAAAGTAATTACTATTCACAAAGGTAAATACTATTCACAAAGGTAAATACTATTGACGAAGGTAATTACTATTCACAAAGGTAATTACTATTCACAAAGGTAAATACTATTGATGAAGAGACTCTTAGATGATGACATATGGGCCCCCATAAAATAATCAAACTTACCACAAACGCCTCATAATGACTCTTTATATACATCAAGGATTGAATAAATATTACCACAAATCATTTTATTTTTAATCAACACATATTTAATCTTTCAACAATTATTAATCATTTATAACTTGTCGTCTCAATTAATAATATAACATATTACACACGGATGATATCATGCGACAATAATTGAATCAATAATATAAGAGATATGATGCAAAAGAATTATCGTAGCAATAATTGAGTATAGCTAAGTGACTTCTCACGTAAGCATCAATAATCAATACCGTGTGCTACTACGCAAACCACGCCAGACATCGTATTTTTTACTACTAGGGTAGTTCAAGCAGCTTTTTAACGGTAACACCTCTGCTTAGTTATTTTTATAGAAAGATAATTTTGTCATTTTCTAACTACAACAATATACTCCGTTGTGGGGTCCACCATTGATTGAGTAGTAATTTAATATTCCCGACACAAAAGAATATTCTCCGAACCAAACGAATATTTTATAACAACTTGCTTACTTTGCAAAATTTATAAATATTACCCACAACTATAACATTATATCAAATTTATTCCATAATATTCAAAAATAATATTTATAGAAAATTCATCTTTATTTATAAAAGCTGGGGTCTTACACTCTACATTTCTGAGAGCACACTATGATCTCTGAGTTAGCTTCGGCAAACGTCTGGACCACTCTATGATTTCTGAAGAGGTCCTTCAAGGCAGATACACTACGATCTGTTAAGCTCTACGATCCTGCCTTATCTTCTGCAATTTGTTGATCAGTTTGATAGACTACGATTCTTGATGAAGCCTATCTATACTCTTCAAGTCATGGATCAACTTAACATTTTTGATCTCTTTATATATACATTCATTTATGAAATGATGAACATTCAAAGCAAAGATCAACCTAACATATTTGATCTATCACTAAGCCCTTGTACATATATTCCTTGAAGGGCTTTACATATAATCATGAGTATTTACTTTAAACATCAAATCAAAATATGCATTCTTCCAACAAGTATAACAACTGATAGAATACAATAGACAACAAGTTTTAGATCAACAACTGCATCGGAAATAAGCAATCCATTAGAAGAGTCAATTAGAGCATAAAATCTACTATCTTCTATGATTTAAAAAGTTTTTCATCAACTTTATCGCTGAGACTCAACTTAATAAACAAAATCGAATCATCCCTGCACCACGGCCAAGGATATTCATGTAATCATCAATGGTCATGATTATACCGAATAATCCTTGGTCATAATTATACCAACCACTGTCCATCAATGAACTACAGGCCAATGAGGACTTTTACCACATCATTCGTTACATTACGGTCATGATTTTATCGAATAATCCCTGGTTATAATCATACCAAGTCCATCTATGCACGTAAGCCAAAGATGACTTTCATCACAATATAAGCATGAGGATAATGACAATGACATAATAATTCAATAAAACAAGTTCAAGGATAAATTTTAAAGATTTATAATTTAATTTATCCTGGATTCAATAACGTCCAAATTGTCAACATGATACTGCTTTGTAGAGTAAAATTCAAGAATAATATTCATGTACTAAAAATAATTTGGACAGAAAAGAAATATATTTTTTGGGTGAATACTACCTCGTGAATAGTACTTCAGGAATAGTACCCCGTGAATAGTACGCCGACATGAAAAGTGTTAGGTTTATAATATTCATGGATGCAATCAAATTTCACAAAATAAGCGGAAGTGTGGAAAATTAGAGTTTTAAAATTTTACAAACCTTATCCCCGGATCACCCTTTATGCGCAATTATTAATTAAACGAAAAGATAAAGAACAAGAATCATACCCTTGAAAATTCGAGCTTCCTCACGTACAAGTTCACCTCCAAATCCTTTCGCGTTCAACTTGAATCCACCGGGTCTGGTTCTTTCCTTTGATCAACGTTAGCCACCCAAGTGTTTGGCCTCTAGAGGTGATCCACCAAGGAAGAAAAAAGATTCAAGAAGATGGGTATTTGGCAAAACCCTAGTTTTTCTATCTTTATAAAAAAAGGCGTACTCTCCCAACTATTGGAATTACGTCTATTGTGAAAAAGTCAACAACCACTACACCCATAATAAGACTCCTCTTATTTATAGATGTGGGCAACCCTCCTTAACAATTAAGGAATTGGGTTTTTATTTTAATTAATTAGATTCCTTTAATTAATTAGGCTCCCAATCTTATTAGGAATGTAAGACCCCAACTTTTTAAATAAAGATGATTTTTCTATAAATATTATTTTTAAATATTATGGAATGAATTTGATATAATATTATAGTTGTGGGTAATATTTATAAATTTTGCAAAGTATGCAAGTTGTATTTCGATTCTTAAATGCACAACTCCAAATAATGCAAATTAGAAACTCCTTTCTAATTTCATTCTGCCTTGGCCAAGGACTACTGGGTTGTCATTTATCGAATCACATAGGACATTTCTCTTCTTTTACTAGAAGCTGATAAGTGTATTTTATATACGCGATTTAATATCCATTTCATGCTTATTTGTTGCTAATTTCTTGTGATCATGTTCAATTTCACTTGTTTTATGTTATTTCATGTGTAGATTAGTGGTTGTGGCATTCAATGTACGATTGGTGATATTCGGTGTGATTGGAATCAAATCGAGCATATTTAGAATCAATTGACATAATGACATAGTCGGTTAACGAACACACACCCAAGGTAGGTAGGCGTACACAACTTATAAACCCCGTAAAAGCAGGGGTCTTCTGATCGATTAACAAGAGCATAGAATGCTTAAGGAGGCGTTATATAACTACACCCCCATGTGGGGTGGGGTCCTTATTCAAGCAAGATAGAGGCGGGCGAATGGAAGGCGCGGCATGCATGATATCTGACCCCGTCAAGGGGGGTGGAAATTTCTAAGTGTCCTGTTTTGGTTTTAATTCCTCTTGGGTACGAATTTTAGCTATTTGTATGGCATTATAACTCTAATTGATAGAGAATTCGGCTGGAGTTTTATGCTAGATATCTATTACTCTATCAAAAACAACAAGGAGAATAGGGAGAGGAGAATTACGAAGATAAAAGCTAAGTTTTTTATAGCAAGTGTGGAGGAGTATTTCGAGGAGTTTTTCAAGACAATTGTGATTTTAGTCTACGTGAAGGGTGTTCTTCAATATTTTTCGTGTTAGATTATTATTTGTAATTGGAAGAATGATTTCTATGATTTATTCAGTGTTTATTTTGTTTATTATGAACTAATTCATTTTTTAGGCTTGTGATGGATCCTTAAGTGAATCGATGGTTTTGTAAACTTTGATTTCCAATTTAATAAGCTATCTCCAGTTTATCTATATTAATTTGTGCTTGAATCTATGAATTGCCTGATCAACAATTCTTTGTGGAGTTGGATGGAATCGAGAGAGGATATTCAAATCTAGACCTAGTTGATATAGCATGTGTTCAGTTTTTGTTAGTAGCTTAAACTTGATGAGTGTTAAGGTAGAGATATGATTGACACCGCATGTAATCGGATAGAGAACTTATTCTTCAACCTTCTTCAATTGTAATTCACATAGAGATATAGTGGGTTAGTTGATTAAGGTGTTTAACATATTTCTATCTTAATTGTGGATTAAAGTTAATAGGGTATTAGTGCATCGAGAGGTGGTTAATACTACGTTCGTGTTCTTGATTAATAAACTGGGATAGTGCATTAAATTGGGATAAAGGTGTTAAAATCAAAGTGAATCTTAGGGTGAAATCATAAGTCTAATTCTCCATTAATTATTTGAAAATTCAGATTTTGATATTCGTGGTTATTTTGTGTTAATTTAATTATATTTGAATTTTAGTTTCGTTAAGTTAAATTATTGAGTTTGATTTGTTTAATAAAATTAGGGTTAATAGAAGATTGGTAATTGTGAGTTAAGGTTATTGCTAATTAATCTCTGTGGGAAAGATACTCTACTCATCACTTTATTACTTGTTGACCACGTATACTTGCATGTTGTGTGTAATTAGATTTTACCCAACAAGTTTTTGGCTTGTAATTGCTTCGGGGATATTTTAGCATA
This sequence comes from Panax quinquefolius, assembly GCA_020205615.1. Lineage (NCBI taxonomy): Eukaryota > Viridiplantae > Streptophyta > Magnoliopsida > Apiales > Araliaceae > Panax > Panax quinquefolius. Next base: position 11,230,194 of record CM035159.1, read on the forward strand.
AATCTTAAGTGTTTTACAATATCAGTTTAATTAATCCAGTTTTACTTAGACATTTTTTTTATTGTGCTTCTTATTTCAGGTGTTGGACGTAGTTTATGCGAACTCGGTCCCAAAATCTAGACTTGCTGCCTTTTGAGGACGATATTGAGAAAAGGTTTCAGAGATTGAGTAAGTGGATCAAGGAAACGAGGCAAGAATTCGAAATACCTAAAAAGGAAGAGGGAATAGTAATGGCAGCCGAAGATCGGAAAGCGTTGAGGGACTTCGCAACACCCAAGGTGACTGAACTGCAGTCAAGCATCACGGGCCAACAATAGCAGCAAATACATTCGAAATTAAGCCTGGGATGATACAAATGATTCAGAATTCAGTTCAGTTTGGGGGATTTATAAATGACGATCTGAATGAGCATCTAGTCAGCTTTCTAGAAATGTGCGATACATTTAGGTTTAATGGGGTTTCGGATGAGGCGGTGAGACTTCGTTTGTTCCCATTCTCTTTACGGGACAAGGCAAAGAGTTGGTTACATTCTTTACCGTTCGGTTCGATAACTACATGGGAGGATTTAGCTCAGAAATTCCTCGCAAAATTCTTCCCACCAGCGAAAACTGCGAAGATGAGGAATGAGATTACAATGTTTGAACAGTAACATGGGGAGTCATTATATGAGGCCTGGGAAAGATACAAAGAACTGCTCAGAAAATGCCCACATCATGGATTGCCCTAGTGGCTACAAATGAACACCTTTTACAACGGACTACATGGGAATCTCAGGACAAGTATCGACGCAGCATCGGGCAGAGCGTTCATGGCTAAGAGTTACGAGGAAGCCTATGAGTTGATTGAAACCATGTCAGCTAATAACTACCATGGCCCCATAAAGAATAATGACGAGTGCGTGAAAGCGGTAGGGTATTAGAAGTAGATAGTATATGATGATGCGAGCACAGATATCGCACTTTCAAAGAAGTTGGAGTCGAGTCAATTAACCACAAAAAGACAAGCTCAAACAAGACAAAGTAAGTGGCAATAATATGTGAGTTAGACGCAGGAGAGCACCCAGCGGAAGCAATATGCAATTAATCCAAATTGTATGTAGTTCATCGGCAATTACAACGAAATTCCTCAAAACACATATCAGAACACATACAATCAAGGAAATAGGAATCATCAGAATTTCTCATGGAGCAACAACCAGCAAAATCAAGCTTCACGACAATCATACCCTCCAGGTTTCCAGAATCAGCAACAACCAGTTCAATATCAAGAAAGAAAACCCGATCTGGAGGAAGTGTTGGCAAAATTCATGACTACCATCGAGTTGGCTATAAAAGAGCACGCTATGGGTATGAAAGCACAAGATAGGGCGATTAAGAATTTAGAGAATCAGGTGGGTCAAATTGCGTTGGCATTAAATAATAGACCACAAGGGACATTACCAAGTGACACAGAGAAAAATCCTAAGGGTAATCACGAGCAGTGTCAAGCTATTATGTTGAGAAGTGGAAAACAGTTTATTGGTCAAGAGCCAGAAATTTCGGTTACAAAGGAGATTGATCCAGAGACAGAAAATACAGTGGGTGAGGTAAAGCAATGGAATGAAAAACAAATGGAAAAGAACAAACCAATCAACGAACCAGCCATTTATCCTCCCCCACCATTCCAGCAAAGAGTTCAAAAACAGAAATTAGACAAGCAATTTTCAAAATTTTTGGAAATTTTAAAGAAACTTCAAATTAACATACCATTTGCAGAGGCCCTAGAACAAATGCCTAGTTACAAAAAATTTATGAAAAGGATTCTATCAAGGAAAAAGAAATGGGAAGATTTTGAGACTGTGGAATTAACGAGAGGTGTAGTGCGGTATTCTGGTAAATTACCACCAAAACTCAAGGACCTGGGGAGCTTTACTATTCCATGCACGATCGGGGAGATGCATTTCAGCAAGTGTTTATGTGATTTGGGGGCGAGTGTAAACCTTATGCCATTGTCAGTGTACTTAGAATTGGGTTTGCCCGTGCCAAGACCCACGAACATCTCCTTACAGTTGGTGGATAGGTCAGTCACGTATCCGAGAGGCATAGTAGAGGACATCTTAATGAAAGTGGATAAGTTTATATTCCCCGCGAACTATATCATTTTGGATTTTGAGGAGGACAAGAATATTCCAATTATCCTAGGGACACCATTTTTGGCTACAAGGAGAACACTCATAGATATACAAAAGGGAGAACTCACTATGAGGGTCCAAGATCAAGAAGTGAAATTCAATGTGTTTAAGGCCATGAAATTTCCTACGGATGAGGAAGAGTGTTTTCGAATGGATCTAATTGAGCAAATCGTTAGTGATGACTTGAACAAAAGTTTGGTGAACAATCCGTTAGAAACAACATTATTGGGAGATGAAGAGATCGATGATCCGAAATTGGTGGATTACCTTCAATTGCTAGACTCATTGCCATGAGTACCAAGATTTAGAACACCATTTGAACCACTGCACACAAAGGAGGTAACCGCAAAAAAACTGAAACCGTCATTGGAAGAGCCACCAAAGCTGGAACTTAAGCCACTTCCTAAGCACCTCAGGTATGCGTATTTAGGCAATTTAAATTCTTTACCTGTTATTATTTCATTTGCACTTAAGAATTGCAGGAAGAAAAGTTCTTTGAGGTGCTTGAGAACACAAATCGGCTATTGGATGGACAATTCTTGATATAAAAAGGAATCGACCCTTCATTTTGCATGCACAAGATCCTAATGAAGACAAAGCAAAACAAACGGTGGAACAACAGCGGCGACTCAATCCAATTACGAAGAAAGTGGTAAAGAAGGAAATTTTGAAATGGTTAGACGCAGGTATCATCTACCCGATTTTACGCGAGAAAATGGGTTAGTCGATCCGATCGTGCACAAAAAAAGAGGAATGACGGTGGTGCAGAATGACGACAACGAGTTAATCCCAACTAGAACAGTGACAGGTTGGCGGGTTTGCATGGATTACAGAAAATTGAATAAGGCAACCCAAAAAAACCATTTCCCGCTGCCCTTTATTCACCAAATGTTAGATAGATTGGCGGGACACCAGTTTTACTGTTTGTTGGATGGGTATTCGGGCTACAACCAAATAGTCATCGCTCCGGAGGATCAAGAAAAGACTACATTCACGTGCCCTTACGGCACATTTGCATTCAGGAGGATGTCATTCGGGCTATGCAACGCACCGGCATCTTTCCAACGGTGTATGATGGTAATTTTTTCAGATATGGTGGAAAAAAATGTTGAGGTCTTCATGGATGACTTTTCAGTTTATGGGGACAGCTTTGATAATTGTTTGAAGAATCTGGTCATGGTGTTGCAAAGATGTAAGGACACGAATCTTATTCTAAATTGGGAGAAATGCCACTTCATGGTTGAAGAGGGCATAATTTTAGGCCATAAGGTATCGACTCAAGGGCTGGAAGTTGATAAAGCAAAGCTGGAAACTATTGAAAAATTGTCTCCACCAACCTCAGTGAAGGGTATTAGGAGTTTCTTGGGACACGCTGGGTTCTACAAGAGGTTTATAAAAGACTTCTCTAAAATTGTGAAACACCTATGCAGTCTTTTAGAGAAGGATGCGACATTCAGCTTTGATAAAGAATGCAAGATGGCTTTTGATTTATTAAAGAGGAAATTGACTACAGCCCCCGTTATAGTTGCACCAGATTGGAGCATGCCATTCGAGCTTATGTGTGATGCAAGCGACTTCGTGGTAGGGGCTGTTTTGGGTCAGCGGAGAGACAAGGTGTTTCACGCTATATACTATACAAGCAAAACACTTACAGAAACTCAAATGAACTATACAACCACAGAAAAGGAATTGCTTGCAGTGGTATATGCGTTCGATAAATTTTGGGCTTACTTAATCGAGACTAAGGTGATAGTTTATACAGACCATGCAGTGATTCGGTACTTGATAGCGAAAAAAGATGCTAAACCACGCCTTATCCGATGGATTCTCCTACTTCAAGAGTTCGATTTAGAAATAAAGGATAGGAAGGGGACGGAGAATCAGGTAGCCGACCACTTGTCTAGGTTGGAAAACCACGGGAAACAAAAAGATGACAAATGTGAAATCAATGAATCATTCCTAGATGAGCAACTGTTTGGGATTTCAGCTGAGATTCCGTGGTAGGGCGATTATGCAAATTATGTTGTGAGCAATATTCTACCACCTGACCTCACAAGGCAACAGAAAAAGAAATTTCTTCATGACGTGAAATGGTACATGTGGGATGATCCATATTTGTTCAAGCAATGCGCCGACAAGGTGATTCGACGGTGTGTCCCATATAGCGAAGTGAAGAATATTTTGCATGAGTGTCACTCATCGGCGTATGGCGGGCATTAAGGGAGCGAGAGGACAGCAGCGAAGGTACTGCAATGTGGTTTTTATTGGCCCATATTATTCAAAGATGCCCACCAGTTTGTCAAACAATGCAATAGATATCAAAGAGTGGGCAACATTTCGAAACGTAATGAGATGCCCTTACAAACGATTCTGGAAGTGGAAATTTTTGACGTATGGGGTATCGATTTCATGGGACCATTTCCCTCACCCATGAACAATCAATACATTCTACTTGCAGTGGACTACGTGTTAAAGTGGGTTGAAGCTGCAGCTCTACCAACAAATGATGCCAAGGTGGTCCTCAAATTCCTTCAAAAGAATATCTTCACTAGGTTTGGCACACCAAGAGCAATTATAAGTGACAAAGGTAGTCACTTTTGTAATAAACCGTTTACTGCTCTTTTGGCTAAGTATGGTGTGAACCACAAGATAGCGACAACATATCACCCTCAAACCAGCGGACAAGCTGATGTATCGAACAGAGAAGTCAAAAAGATATTGGAGAAAGTGGTGAATCCGAGTCGAAAAGATTGGTCACTTAGATTGGACGATGCTTTATGGGCCTACCAGACTGCATACAAAATTCCAATCAGGATGTCACCATATCAACTGTTGTACGGGAACGCATGTCATTTACCGGTGGAACTACAGCATAAAGCATATTGGGCGGTGCAAAAACTCAATTTTGATCAAAAAGCTATAGGAGAGAAGAGATTACTTCAATTGAATGAACTCGATGAGTTTCGCCTTCATGCATATGAGAATGCCAAAATATACAAAGAAAAAGTCAAAAGATGGCACGATCAGAAAATTTTGCGTCGAACATTCGAGCCAGGCCAATCAGTTCTATTATTCAACTCAAGACTGCGTTTATTCTCTGAAAAGCTTAAATCAAGATGGTCGGGACCATTTACGGTCAAGCAGGTATTCTCTCACAGTGCGGTTGAAATTTACAGTCGAAATCCACTCGAAACATTCAAAGTCAATGGACACCGTCTAAAGCATTACTGGGGTGGCGAAGCTAACACTGACGTGATCGCCATCACATTGGCAAATACAACTTAAGCAGGAAGTAGTCAGGCTGAAAGACTTAAAATCAAGTGCTCATTGGGAGGCAACCCAATTTTTAGTTCTTTATCGTATTTTTCATTCATATTTGTTAATCATAGTTTTGGCTAATTACTAGGTAGAAGAATAAAATAAAATTTTTGTTAATCTCTCCACAACATAACACGACATCTAATACTCACTAATTTTCAGGTTTCATGTCATGCAGGCTGGGAAAAGGATCATCAAGCAAGTATATTGCAGCAAAAGTAAGCTAATTTAAAGCAAAATAAGACACTGACAAGAACTGGAAGCCAGGTAGGAAGGGCTTAAACTCTGCAACCCCAACTTGTGAGGGGGGTCCTCGACTCCAGAAGTCAGTGGCCATGCCCGCCGGGGTGGGCCTTATTAGTTCACTACCCCCCACCCCCAGTAGGGTGGGGTCCTGAGTACCCTGACAGGACGTAAAGGTTGGTTGGGCTTCTCTCCTTCCCAATAACCTCCCACTTTTACACTTCCCCACTACTCCATAACCACCACCCACTTTTCCCACATTCCCAAGACTTCATTACTCTTTTCCAACTCTCCACCTCCTCACTCCACCAATGCTAGACTACCCTCTCCACCTATAAATACCACCACATATGTGAGACCCCAAATTTTATGAAATGAAAATATTTTTATGAAAATAACGGCGGAAGTTTTACCGTTAATACTGTTGAACTACTTGGTAGTAAAAGTATGCAGATATCTGGCGTGGGTTATATAGTAGCTTTACAGTATTGATTATTAATGTTTACGTGAGAATTCACTCAATTATACTCAATTATTACTCATGATAATTGTTGCATCATATCTCTCATATTATTAATTTGATTATTGTCACAGTATCATTTGCATTATATGATATATTATTAAATCAATAATTGAGACGACAAAGTTATTCATATTATTAAATTGCAATATTTACAATGTACAGAAGTTACGCCAATGAGAGGTTAGGTCACTTAATTCGCGCATGATAGGGAGAAATCCTTATTGGAAAGCCCCCTCTTTCCTAGGAACGACCTGGTTGTTAAATATTGTGAGTTATAATATTAATGATGAATAAGTTCATGTTGATTAAAGATGAATTTGATATTTCTATTGTGTTGGGATTATTAGTGTTAGTGGAAATCGACATATATTCCGATGATAATTGATGTCTGGGGGTTATATTGATAAATCGGGTAATTAATCGGATAAATGAGCAATTAATTGCTAACTAATTCACATGCTTATATAACTATTTGTTCACATATGTGTACTATTGAGTCACATTCACTTACAATTAGGGGAGTTGGTGCAAGATTGATAAAACTTGCATGACTAAGTTAAAGATGGAGGTATAGATGGAGGTAATATACTGTAATTCGTATTTTCACATGATTATAACTATTGAATCACATGATTGAACTATTGATTCACATTATTTACTATTAGGGGAGGTGGTGCAAGTTTGATAATACTTGCGAGGACTAAATTAAAAATGAAAGAAAAGTTAGGGGGTATCAGATCTGTAATTTTTGAGCCCCAAAACGTGCCATTATCGAAACTATATTTTTCTATAAATAGAAGCTCATTCTTCCTTCATTTCTCACCAATTCACTAAAGCTATAGAGCAATTATTATAGAGAGAAATTATAGAGAAAATCTATATAGAAGAAGAAGCATGCTACCTCACTATATTCCAAAGTATCCGATTTCTTACGAGGTAAGGGTATTATTCTTTCGTATTCATGAAGAGAAATATTTTCTTTCAATACTCGTAAGAGTTCTTATTCCATTCTTCATTATTATGTTAGAATAACCTATTTATGCGAAGTACTTTATTATTACATTGAATATCACATGCACATGCGTTCACTTTGGGACCTAGTTCCATTATTTATTATTCTATCGGAATATCTTGTCTGTGCGTTCACACTAGACTTGGTTCCATTATTTTTTATTCTATTGGAATAACCTATCTGTGCGGTCTATCGCATGCATGGTGATTTCTGTTGCTATTCCATTCTTTATTATTCTGTTGGAATATCCTATCGGTGTGTTTACGCATGACCTGGTTCCATTATTTATTATTCTGCTGGGAATAACCTGTCTGTGCAGTCTATCGCACGCATGGTGAATCCTTCTGTTATTCCATTCTTTATTATTCTGTTGGAATAACCTGTATATATGTGGATTACCACATGCATGGTGAATGATCCTTTATATTCATTCCTTATTAAATTATGGAAATGATATGTTTACGTTGATTATGATGAGAGTCATAATAAAAGCATTGGACTGATGAAAATCATGGGTATATGTAGTATTAGTAAGTGATATGATGAGTTATGTTGGTTATTATGTGAAACCATGAAAGTTTCTTAGAAATCATAAAGGGTTGAAAATTAGATTTTGGTGAAAATGGAACATGAAATTTAATTGACCATATCTCCTATTATATTTTGAATTTTTGAGTGTGGTTAAGTTCTAGAGTTAGATCTATGAGTTTCCTAACTTATCCAAGTAGAATCACTGGAAAAGGTGTTGTAGATTTTCGTGTAGACTGATTTTAGCAAAGCATGAAAAAGTGAAAAATGGGAAAAAGCTACTGCCCAGATTTTTAAAAGAGCATTTTCGGCCACTTAATTTGTGAGAAAATTTTCGGCCTTTTGGGACATGAAAGTATATGGTATAAAGTACCTCCTGTCCAAAAATGAGCTCATTCCGACTTTAAATGAGCAAGTTATGACCATTTCAATATTTAGGTTTTTCCGACGAAAAACGCTATAACCTGAGTTTTATAACTCCGATGACCATGAAATTTAAACTGAAAGATCACGTTAACATGTATAAGATCCTTCCAATATTTGGGAATTTATGGAGTTAAACTTGAGGTAGCTAATTTCTTAAGGAATTAATTAGAAATTAATTTTTTAAAAATAGCAAATGAATTTTAAAAATTCCGAGAAAAAATATATGTTCAATATGGGACTATATTCTGCTAAATCCCAGAAAAGAAATATTTTTGGGACTGATTCGATATTTTTCATGACAATGGTTTAGTTATGAACATATGAGTTAAATATGTTATGTGAAGTAACAAAGTTGAAAAATAGGATTTTATGGCTTGAAAATCCTATATAAGGTATGTGCAGATTTTTGATGAGGGATTTGATCATTGGTGATGAAATCTTATGAGTATGGCATTTTCGAATGATTAAATGCATTATTTGGTAAAGTGTAAACAATTGAAATAAATTGTTTATAAGTTTAAGAAGTGATTAAAATATTGTTATGATATTAATAATATTAGATTATGAGTGGTTGATAATATTTGGACAAATTTAAAGTCTTTAATATTTATCCTTGTTTTCGTTTGGTTAATGCTTATATCATTGTCATCATTCTCATGCTTGTGTTGTGTTGAAAGTTATATGTGGCCTGTAGTGCATAGATGGACTTGGTATGATTATGACCAGGGGTTATTCGGTATAATCATGACCGTAATGTTATAAATGATGTGGTAAAAGTCATCTTTGGCCCGTAGTGCATAGATGGACTTGGTATGATTATGACCAAGGATTATTCGGTATAATCATGACCGTAATGGAAAACACGAATATCCTTGGCCCGTTGTGCATGAATAATTCATGGTCGTGATACTATTAAGATGAGTCTCAGCATTATTGATTTTACAGTTGTATATATTTGGCCGGTAGTGCAAATATGAACTATTGATTATTGGTTATACATTTGTATATCTTTGGCCGTAGTGCAAAGATGAATTTATTAGTATGATTATGAGCAGGAATTGTGATTTGGTATAACCATGATTTTTGATATTTCAGGCGAAGATAGGTGATGTAAATTATCTTCGTCCTGGGTGCGAAAAGGAATTCAGAATCACAATTATGTTTATGAATTATTCAAATGATTGTGGACAGGAATTGTTGATTGATGTTACAGGGATAAAACATTATTGGTGGACTTTTAACATGGAGGAGATAATAGACCTGATGGTCTATTTGTCTCTTCTAATGGATTGCTCGTTTCGCTGCAACTATGGTTGAAAAGTTTTATCATCTACCCTAAATTCTAAATCTTTGATTTATTACTGATGAAGGCTATTGATAATTTAATTATCTTTAGTCATGATATTCTTTACTAGGCTAGTTGTGCTCACCCTTTTGCTTCACAATTCCTTTCAGGTAAAAAGAGTGTAGCTGGGTCGAGCGAGGATAATGAGGAATAAACAATTGGTCTATAGTTTGATGTTCTCCCTAAATAGTTAGAAATAATTTTATTGAGAACTTTAGATAAGTGCGTATCGTATTTCACTTAATAATTAATTTTGGTGAACAACAATAGGATGATGAGAACCCAACTTTGGAAGGGTGTTTTGCCACTATCATACAAGATGTCTAATGACATACAATCTCGTTTTATCATATAAGAGGGTGGTTGTACATCCACTCTGCCGAGTATATCTACGAGCACTACCTATATGATCTTGGAGTATATTTGAAATATAATTCTCACTTGGAGACAACTGAGATAATTATATGTCAAGAGAAGACTCATCATTGGAAGGAACATGATAGTAATCTTCTCGTTTTTCTTTGGGGTCTATTGGATCAACCAAGGATAATTCTCTGGGCATATGATATCTATCATAACTTAGATTCATGGCCTCCCATGTACGAAGGTTTCCTTGAGCGCTTCCCAAAGATTTTAATTTCTAAAACAGTTATTGACTGTACTTTTATATAACGTACCATTGTAAGGTTGTGGTCGAGGCACCATGAGAGTTACATACATTTGTATTGAAACACGGCTTATCTGTTGTCATACTCTGCACGACAGTTCAACAGTTGTATAAATGAAGTTGTATTTGATTTTTATAGAGTGATATCTGGCGACTCAAAATGGGTCGGGTGGACCTATTTTTGGGGGCATCACAATTGGTATCAAAGCTTAGGGATATGATCCCTGGCTGAGATGTGAGACAAGAACTAGGAGGGGAGAGACGGGGAATTCTTTCGCTAGTATAACCTACCTAAGTTTATTTGGTATTTAATTGGTCGGTCAAAGTATAGGGACAATTTGTGATATGTCAATTAACCTTGGTTTTGAAGATATATTCTAGAATTATATCTGAAATACAGGAGATGAGCAATGGAAAAATCATGATACAGAGGATATAACCGGGAAGGTACAATCCAAAAAGAAAGCAAGGTATTCTCATCTCTTTGAATACCAAGTACGTACTTAAATTTCGAGGGCGAAATTTCATAAGGAGGGGAGATTGTGAGACCCCAAATTTTATAAAATGAAAGTATTCAATTTTCTTATAATTATTCTATTTAGTAAATGGTTAAATTAATAAAAGGTTAAAGTTAAGGGTGATATTTGAAAATTTTGCAAAGTATGCAAGTTGTTATATTATATTCGTTTGGTCGGGGAATATTCTTTTTGTCGGGGAATATCCGTACGACGGTATAATCATTGGTGGACCCCACAACAGAATTATTGTCGAATTGAGAAAACGACAAATATTTTTATGAAAATAACGGCGGAAGTTTTATCGTTAATCTTGTTGAACTACTCGTAAGTAGTAAAAGTATGCAGAATACTGGCATTGGTTGCATAGTAGCACTACGGTATTGATTATTGATGCTTACGTGAGAAGTCACTCAATTATTACTACGAGAATTGTTGCATCATATCTCTCATATTATTGATTCGATTATTGTAATAAATATCATCCGCATTATATGATATATTATTAAATCAATAATTGAGACGACAAAGTTATTCATATTATTAAATTACAATATTTACAATGTCAGAAGTTCGCGATGAGAGGTTTGGTCACCTAATCAAGCGCTATGATAGGAAAAATCCTTATTGGAAAGCCCCCTCTTTCCTGGGAACGACCTAGTTGTTAAATATTGTGAGTTATAATATTAATGATGAATAAGTTCGTGTTGATTAAAGATGAATTTGATATTTCCATTATGTTGGGATTATTAGTGTTAGTGGAAATCGACATCTATTCCGATGATAATTGATGTTTGGGGGTTATATTGATAAATCGGGTAATTAATCGGATAAATGAGCAATTAATTGCTACTAATTCACATGTTTATATAACTATTTGTTCACATGTGTGTACTATTGAGTCACATTCACTTACTATTAGGGGAGTTGGTGCAAGATTGATAATACTTGCATGACTAAGTTAAAGATGGAGGTATAGATGGAGGTAATACACTGTAATTCGAATTTTCACATGATTATAACTATTGAATCACGTGATTGAACTATTGATTCACATTATTTACTATTAGGGGAGGTGGTGCAAGTTTGATAATACTTGCAGGAATAAATTAAAAATGAAAGAAAAGTTGGGGGTATTGTAGTGTAATATTTCGAGCCCCAAAACGTGCAATTATCAAAATTATATTTTTCTATAAATAGAAGCTCATTCTTCCTTAATTTCTCACCAATTCACTAAAGCTATAGAGCAATTATTATAGAGAGAAATTATAGAGAGAAGCTATAGAGAGAAAATCTATAGAAGAAGAGAAGCCTGCTACCTCACTATTCCAGTATCCAGTTTCTTCTGAGGTAAGGGGTATTATTCTTTCGTATTCATGAAGAGAAATATTTTCTTTCAATACTCGTAAGAGTTCTTATTCCATTCTTCATTATTATGTTGAATAACTTTGTTTACGCAAATACCGCATACATGGTGAAATTCTTCTATTATTACATTCTTTATTATTCGTTTAATATCACGTGCATATGCTTACGGGACCTAGTTCCATTATTTATTACTTTATCGGAATATCCTGTCTGTGCGTTCACGCTAGACTTGGTTCCATTATTTTTTATTCTATTGGAATAACCTGTCTGTGCGGTCTATCACATGCATGGTGATTTCTATTGTTATTCCATTCTTTATTATTCTGTTGGAATATCCTATCGGTGCGTTTACGCATGACCTGGTTCCATTATTTATTATTCATTGAGAATAACATGCATGCGGTAGCCTATCGCACGCATGGTGAATCCTTCTGTTATTCCATTCTTTATTATTCTGTTGGAATAACCTGTATATGTGGATTACCACATGCATGGTGAATGATCCTTTATATTCATTCCTTATTAAATTATGGAAATGATATGTTTACGTTGATTATGATGAGAGTCATAATAAAAGCATTGGACTGATGAAAATCATGGGTATATGTAGTATTAGTAAGTGTTATGATGAGTTATGTTGGTTATTATGTGAAACCATGAATGTTTCTTAGAAATCATAAAGGCTTGAAAATCAAATTTTTGTGATAATGGAACATGAAATTTAATTGACCATATCTCCTATTATATTTTGAATTTTTGAGTGTGGTCAAGTTCTAGAGTTAGATCTATGAGTTTCCTAACTTATCCAAGTAGAATCACTGGAAAAGGTGTTGTAGATTTTTGTGTGGACTGATTTTAGCAAAGCACGAAAAAGTGAAAAATGGGAAAAAACTACTGCCCAGATTTTTAAAAGAGTATTTTCGGCCACTTAATTTGTGAGAAAATTTCCGGCCTTTTGGGACATGAAAGTATATGGTATAAAGTACCTCCTGTCCAAAAATGAGCTCATTTCGACTTAAAATGAGCAAGTTATGACCATTTCAATATTTAGGTTTTTTCGACGAAAAATGCTATAACCGGAGTTCTATAACTCCGATGACCATGAAATTTAAACTGAAAGATCACGTTAACATGTATAAGATCCTTCCAATATTTGGGAATTTATGGAGTTAAACTTGAGGTAGCTAATTTCTTAAGCAATTAATTAGAAATTGATTTTTGAAAATTAGCAAATGAATTTTAAAAATTCCGAGAAAAAATATATGTTCAATATGGGACTATATTCTGCTAAATCCCAGAAAAGAAATATTTTTAGGAGTGATTCGATATTTTTCATGACAATGGTTTAGTTACAAACATAGGAGTTAAATATGTTATGTGAAGTAACAAAGTTAGAAAATAGGATTTTATGGCTTGAAAATCCTATATAAGGTATGTGCAGATTTTTGATGAGGGATTTAATCATTGGTGATGAAATCTTATGAGTATGCCATTTTCGAATGATTAAATGCATTATTTGGTAAAGTGTAAACAATTGAAATAAATTGTTTATAAGTTTAAGAAGTGATTAAAATATTGTTATGATATTAATAATATTAGATTATGAGTGGTTGATAATATTTGGACAAATTTAAAGTCTTTAATATTTATCCTTGTTTTCGTTTGATTAATGCTTATATCATTGTCATCATTCTCATGCTTGTGTTGTGTTGAAAGTTATCAATGGCCTGTAGTGCATAGATGGACTTGGTATGATTATGACCAGGGGTTATTCGGTATAATCATGACCGTAATGTTATAAATGATGTGGTAAAAGTCATCTTTGGCCCGTAGTGCATAGATGGACTTGGTATGATTATGACCAAGTCAAGCAGGAGTTAGATGGTCTGATGACGAGCCCACTCAAATGTCGCTCGCGCTGCTTGATTCAAGAATGATAGCGCATTACTCTGTATAGGCAGGAGGTGAGTCACACCCGCGTGGAGTGGGCTTCATTTTCCCATCGTCATCGGAAGATAACGTGGATGCTACAGAGATATCGGGGAACGATGATGAAGAATTGGGCGATCAAGGGGATGAGCATGTACCGCGGGCCGAGGCTATATCTAGATCTCAATTTCTTGATTTCTAAAATCAACTGAATGCACACACCAAGGCAACTCGTCGGGAGATGCGCCGATTGGCAAGGAGGCAAAAGCACATATTCGACGCTATGCACACATCTTTTGCCTCGTTGAACACAACTCTTCATAGTTTCAACCCAGCAGCATAATTTTTATATCAACAGCCCGGTCCAATGTCAAGGTTCCCACCGAGTGATTCCGATGAAGAAGAATAAGAACCACCTCCTCAAGCTTAATCATTGACAGGGAAGTCCTCACGTACTTATTTTGATCAATTATCCAATGAGGACATTGTATTGTTTAAGTTTGGGGGATTTAAATTCATGTTTGCATGCATTCTAGCTTTTAGGATTCATTTTTAATTTTGGTCAATTAAATTTTTGTATTGCATTTTATTTTCAGTATTGCATGATAGCTTAGGGCATTCATAGTAGCTTAGGTTTTGCATAGTAGATAATAGTGTAATGCATTTTGCTATCCGCATTTTGTTATTCACATCTATAAAAAAATATGTTATTTAGTAAGTATTGTGTTGTTTAAGTCCATCAATGTTGTGTTTCATGTTGTTGTGAGCCTATGATGTGATTGTCAAATAAGTAGCAAATACAGGATTGAGTATTAGAACTATGACACAATGATCGTTTATGAATCGAATCTTGAGTTTGTTTGAAACTGGTATAAAAGGATAGCACGAGTAACAAACATCTGTGTTAATTGGTTAAGTTCAAACCGGTACCTAAATGGTCTTTAAAGGATAATGCTAGAGTGAATGATAAAATGACAAGGATGGCCGGTAAAGGCTAAAGTTAGGCAAGAACATAAGTTTGGGGGATGTTATGTGGGGTATATAAGCTTAAAATATATATATATATATATATATATATATATATAAATAAACACCGTAGCGTGATTGTCTAGTTTTGTGGCCTTTGTTACTTGAGCAAGTAAGCCCGAGGGGATTGTCTTTATACCTAGCGCCCTAAGGTCTTAATGGTCTAAGAGTCGTTGGTCGAAAGCTCGTTAAGGTAGCGTTGAAAAGCCTAAGGGAATAAGACACTGCTTAGCTATGTGTATAAAAATAAAATGGGAAATAAGAGCATAAAGCCCCCGTATATATATAAAAAAAATTATGAATAAAGCATAAGTACCCCGCGTGATCCCTTGAGATTTGTGATTGCTTGATTTTAGTTAGAACTATCTATTTTTGAAATTTTTAAGTTTGTACTGCATAATTCCTTCTAAGAGACTGGTTATGTATTGAATTTGAGTTAGTATCGGTTATCATGGATGTTACACACACACACTATACCAGTGATGATGGCTTGAGATTCGAGAATTAAGGCGTAATTGTAGATTGGTTTTTGATGGTTGATATTGTATAGTTGCTTATTTTCGCTGAGGTCGTTAAGATAATTTTGATTCCGCGATATTGTTGGATTTGATAGCATATAAGTGAATTCGTATTTATATTGTTGCATTGCATGTAGTTGATTTGTGCTCGAGGACTAGCACGGTTTAAGTTTGGGGGATTTTGATAAGTGTATTTATATACGCGATTTAATATCCATTTCATGCTTATTTATTGCTAATTTCTTGTGATCATGTTCAATTTCACTTGTTTTATGTTATTTCATGTGTAGATTGGTGGTTGTGGCATTCAATGTAATATTGGTGATATTCGGTGTGATTGGAATCAAATGGAGCATATTTGGAATCAATTCAAGACAAAGAACATAGTCGATTAACAGAACACACACGTAGGTATGTACGACACAACTTATAAACCCCGTAAAATGGGGTCTACAATTCGATTAATAGAGAGGCGTTCACGGAAGCAAGAGTTATAATTTTCACCCAAAGGGGGTCCTTATTCGAGCAAGATAGAAAGGCGGGCCCAAGGCAAGGCGTACATAACATCTGACCCCACGGGGTAGGGGGTGGAAATTTCTAAGTGTCCTGTTTTGGTTTTAATTCCTCTTAGGCACGAATTTTAGCTATTTGTATGGCATTATAACTCTAATTGATAGAGAATTCGGCTAGAGTTTTATGCTAGATATCTATTACTCTATCAAAAACAACAAGGAGATTAGGGAGAGGAGAATTACGAAGATAAAAGCTGAGTTTTTGATAGCAAGTGTAGAGGAGTATTTCGAGGAGTTTTTCAAGACAATTGCGATTTTAGTCTACGTGAAGGGTGTTCTTCAATATTTTTTGTGTTAGATTATTATTTGTAATTGGAAGAATGATTTCTATGATTTATTCAGTGTTTATTTTGTTTATTATGAACTAATTCACTTTTTAGGCTTGTGATGGATCCTTAAGTGAATCGATGGTTTTGTAAACTTTGATTTCCAATTTAATAAGCTATCTCCAGTTTATCTATATTAATTTGTGCTTGAATCTATGAATTGTCTGATCAACAATTCTTTGTGGAGTTGGATGGAATCGAGAGAGGATATTCAAATCTAGACCTAGTTGATATAGCATGTGTTCAGGTTTTTGTTAGTAGCTTAAACTTGATGAGTGTTAAGGTAGAGATATGCTTGACACCGCATGTAATCGGATAGAGAACTTATTCTTCAACCTTCTTCAATTGTAATTCACATAGAGATATAGTGGGTTAGTTGATTAAGGTGTTTAACAAATTTCTATCTTAATTGTGGATTGAAGTTAATAGGGTATTAGTGCATCGAGAGGTGGTTAATACTACGTTTGTGTTCTTGATTAATAAACTGGGATAGTGCATTAAATTGGGATAAAGGTGTTAAAATCAAAGTGAAGCTTAGGGTGAAATCATAAGTCTAATTCTCCATTAATTGTTTGAAAATTCAGATTTTGATATTCGTGGTTATTTTGTGTTAATTTAATTATATTTGAATTTTAGTTTTGTTAAGTTAAATTATTGAGTTTGATTTGTTTAATAAAATTAAGGTTAATAGAATATTGGTAATTGTGAGTTAAGGTTATTGCTAATTAATCTCTGTGGGAACGATACTCTACTCATCACTTTATTACTTGTTGACCACGTATACTTGCGTGTTGTGCGTAATTAGATTTTACCCAACAGAAGCGATAAATTCTTTATTGATCATACATTATCTCTATGTACAACTTATTATACCCAAGCATACCTTTTGATATACCCTAAGGGTCTTAAGGAATAAGTCAAAGTATAATTTATTATACACAAGATACTATGATGATCTCAAGTCCAAGGATCACTTGTACTACTATCACTATAGGAATTCCTATTGACAGACAAGTAAAACTCCATTAGGTATTCCTTAGCGAGCCACGTTCAGTGAACTTATTCTCTAATAAGCACCTACATACTTGCTTTAGTGTCTCCACACAAATGATCATGAGATCAATCATCCTCATCCAATGAGCAAGCAACGTATGTACCAATCAATCCGGATTCACTAATCCCCAATTTAGTAGTCCAACGATTGGGAACTATTTTAGTTTTACTCTTTCTAAGAATTTAGATCTCATTAAAATGATCATCATCATTATTCTAAAAGCATTGCTTAAAACTATGGGTTTATCACATATTATAAAATAGCATCATGTAGATAATTAAAAGCCTTTAATTAATTAAAACTTTTTATTAATAAATGAATAAGATTGTTACAAAGTATATGCTTTATCATCAAACATGATTGGCTTGTGTGTATACTACTTTCAATCTCCCACTTTCACTAAAGCCAATCACCATGGTATCTCATACTCTTCTTCTCTAAGTGACGATTATCCTGTTGTTGGATAAGCTTGAGTTAATGGATATGTAATGTTGTTCTTGAGAGTCCACTATCTCTATAGTGATTTCCCATCTTTCAATGATTCTTATAATCAAATGAAAATGCCACAACATATGTTTAGATCCAAGATGAGACTTAGAAATTATTCCTAGTTCTGTAATGAACTTTTCATCTAAACAATCAACTTGCAGCTTCATTTATAGCTATATACTTTGTCTTTATCACTAAACCAGCAACTCTTTGCTGTTTGGAACCTTTCCAATTCACTGCACCACCGTTCAAGGTAACGTTTTTCCTTAAAGTGGATTTTCTGTTGCCTTGGTCTGTCTGAAAAACCTGAGTCTGTTAAGCCCTCTAGTTTTAATTTAGACCCACCATGAATATGATCACATCCTTAGTGCCGGTTAAGTACTTTAAGATATTTTTCACTGACTCATAGTGAATTTCTCCAGAATATGACTGATCAACATCAGGTCTCATACATTTCATTGCATACATGATAGTTACTCATGTGATCTCTCTTTTATGAGTCTACGGGGACTATTAAGAGAGATACACTCCATGACTCATCAACATGAGACAACTCTTAGAGTTTACCATGCTAAACGACTTTAGCATCAAAGGAATATACGTTCCTTGGGTTAAGTCGAGCATCCTCTTAAATCTATCTATATAGATTTGTATCCCTAATTAAAATGCTCTTCCCAAATCATTCATGGAGGAATGTTTAGACAACTTTATCTTTACTGATTGTAGCATTAGTATGTCATTCCTTATCCGTAATATATCAATATATAACACTAGGAATGTCACAACGCTCCCACTGACACTTTTGTACACACTAGGTTCATTCTTGTTTTTGATAAAATCAAACTCTTTTGATTATTTCATCAAAACGAATGTTCCATTTTTGAGAAACTTGATTCAATTCACTTCTCTGAGTGTTTACAACTCTTACCTCATCGTATGTAACTGGTTCATCATCTTCTATGATGTGTACCTCATCATCATCATCTATGATGAATCCATACCTCCTATGTATCTTGGTGATTATTCCGATTTTACGATTGATTTGTGGTACAATAGAAGTTCATCTCTGAGTTCCTCTTATTTAACTTATAGTGATTTGTGGTTCTTGAACTCTTCAAGATCTATTATCCTCCCACTAGCCCTTCAATGATAAACATCTTTATCTTAGAAGGAAATGTGTTTCGCAACAAACACCTTTTGCTAAGTAGGATTATAGAACATATATCCTAAACTTACTTCAGGATGTCCCACAAATCTGTACTTGTCAAATCTTGTCACAAGCTTATCCTTTGAAACATTTTCACATAAGCTGGACAACCCCTTATCTTAACTTACTTAAAATTAGGAATCCTTCATGTCCATAACTTTTATGGAGTCTTGGGGCTAGATTTTGAGGTTACCTTTTTGTAGATATGTAGCCATTTCTAGGGCATGACCCTAGAGGGATACTAGAATGTCGGTAAAATCATTATGGACCGTACCATGTCCAATAAGGTACGATATTTCCTTTCAGATACATCAATCAATTATTGCGTATCAGGAGGCGTTCATTGTGAGAAAACCATTTGAGATGATTTAGAAACTCATTGAACAAGTATTCCTTCCTTGATTCGATCAAAGAATCCTAATACTTAGCCAATTTATTTCATTTCTGAATTCTTTGAACCTTTCAAATAATTCACACTTGTATTTCAACAAATATACACATTCAACTCTTTGAATGATCATCTCCTTTTCTTATACTAGTTTGTTCAATTTGCAAAATAATTTTTCACGTAAGTCAAGTATACAAAATCCATTAAGTAATATTCCAGTTCTATAAAAACATTTTTATTATAAATAGAACAAAAATTATTCTTATAATACCAAAGATTTCATTGTCCAATAATAAAATGAAAATAATGTTTCTAACCAAAACTGGAATACAATAACAACTTATTAACTTAATAGATTTGCCCGTAGACAATGCTAAACAATAAGTTCCTATGGCTAATGTAACAACATTTGCTTCATTTCCCAGACATAGGATTACTTATCTTTGTTTAGCTTTCCACTTCTGCTTGGTCCCTTCATAAATCTATATATATGATAACCAAAGTCGGTATCCAATACCCAAGTAGAACATTGACTTAAAGAAAAATTTATTTTAAATCATGAACAAATTTGTATTTGTAACCGAAACTTCATTAAGCTTCTTTGGTTAGCCTCTGTAAGATGCTTCTCGCAGTTTCTTTCCAATGTCCAGGCTTATTGCAGTGGAAGCAAACTCATTTGCTATTCGTATCAGTTTTGTTCTTATTATCCTTTGTTTTTGCCTTTCTATTTACCTTCTTTGAATCGTTCTTCTTTTTAGAAGATCCTTTAGCCCCTACTAGTAAGACATGGTCTTTCTTTTCAGAAGATCCTTTGGCCCCTACCAGTAAGACATGGTCTTTCTTGGTTGGAAAGTGACTCAACATTTTTCAACATGTTAAGCAAATCAGCGAGGCTGATCTTTAGCTTGTTCATATGAAAAATTCACAACAATTGTGAGAAGGAGTCCAGAGTGACTACAAGATCAAATCTTAGCTCAACTCTCCATCCATGACAAAACTCGTTGTCCTTATTGTTCAATCAAATTAATCATGTTAAGGACTTTTGTCTGTACTGTAGTGTTATCGGTCATTCTAGATCGGAAGAGCTCCTTAGATATCTGATATCTATTAGTCCTACTTTCTTTACCATCAACGACTTGATATGAAGGAATATAGTAGGAGCATTCATAGTTTCATGTTGACGCTGAAGCTCGTTACTCATGGATGCGAGCATGATGCATTGAGCCAACTGTGCATCACCTTGCCACTTTCTAAAAATAGCAATCTCTTCCTTAGAGGCATTATCTGCAACCATTGCAGGGATAGGCTTATTAAGGACATAAAATAGCTTTTCAGTCATGAGAACTATTCTCAAATTCCTTAACCAATCTGTTTAATTCGGTCCGATTAATTTAGCATCTAATATGCTACGCAGTGATAGTAATTTAGACATTGTAAAATTCTGTAAATGAATTTGTAATTAACAACATTTTAGCATACATTCTTTTATTAATTACCAAAATAATTTAGATCTTGTTTTAAATTGGTATCTCCCACTATTTTCTTCAAACTATATTACCCTCAATATATTTAGTTCGGCAATATCTAATTAAAGATATGCTAGTGAGAATAAGGATCTCATTTCAAATGTATATAGCCTTGTGTGTGCACAACAAACTATATATAAATAAATAGGTAGACAACTCTTGTCAATTACATCAACTATGTAACTCCTTATATTTTGCCTCTTAAATCATAATGGTCAAGTGTGTGCACATCCGAACTGAAATGATTTAAGTTAAGTCAGACCCAGCATTTCCATATAAGTGAAGAGAAAAAACTACCCTTGTGTGTGCACAAAAAGCAAATAATGTTCAATTCCTTATAAACATCATATGTAATAAAATAACATCTTAAATATTTAATACTTGCCTTGTGTTTGCACAACAAACTCATATTAAATATTCAATACTCTATTGTTTCTATCATGCTTTAGAAAGGCTTACGTTTGATATTCCAAATATCTTTGAGCGTTACAACTTAATATAAAAAAATTTGAGGATTTGTTATTAATTTGTCTCATCTTGTTTAAGCAGTATACATATATATATATATATATATATATATATATATATATATAAAAAAACGCGTCATATTAATTAACATGTGAAGCATGTTTGCATAATATATAATATATATAGTATAAGCATGCACATATAGAATACTATATTCTATCCGGATTGATTATGGACTTTTATTCTAGTTTGGTTCACTAGAGTCACCAAGTGAACCAAAAGGTCAAACCCTAGGGGTGCAAGAATTAATATTTATATATAACTATTACATTTAAACTCGGGCTACATTACAAACGGGTCTTCTAGCGCTCCTTGCTCCTTGATTTCCAATTCTTCAAAATTAATTCTAACTATTCCTATTACAAAACTATTTAAAATAAATAGAAACCTTGATCAGCAGTCAAGTAGAAGTACATAGGAGAGAGTTAAAATTTACATTAAGAAAAAATTAGAGAAGACGAGGTACGCAGACCCCATTTAATAAAATCCATACATTCAAGCATCCAACTAAAATAAAATTCAATCACATTGGTCAATAGTCCATAATAAATCCCATTTATTAACATACATATCACCATATGCATCAATAAATAACATTCATCTCATGAATAATAAACATTCAATATATATATTGATATCATTGCAAATTTAGTTAGTATAAAATCTAATTTTGAATCAAAATAAACTCCTTTATTTTAATCCAAATTTAAATCAAAATAAACTCCTTTTATTTTAATTTATCCTATTTTGAATAAAATAAACTATTTTATTTTAATCAAAATCTTTAATCAAAATAAACTCCTTTATTTTAATTAATTATGAAATTCAATTCCAAGTAAAAAAATCTTTTATTAAAAGAAACATGATTCTCTTTCCTATTCACAAATAAACTCCTTTATTTTGAATAATATGAAATCTTATTCCATATCTAAATAAACTCCTTTATTTAAGAAAATGTGGATTCACTTTTCTATTCACAAATAAACTCCTTTATTTTAAGAAACATAAAATCCAATTTCAACTCTAATTAGTTATCATGGAATCCAATTCCAACTCTAATTAGTTAGCATGAAATTTAATTTTAAAATTAAAATAAACTCTTTTATTTTAATATTAAAATAAACCTTTTATTTTAAGATTAAAATAAACTTTTTATTTTAATTATAAAATAATTGAGAATATTATATATATAATAATTGTAGCAGCTTAATTATTATTATTATTATTATTATTATTATTATTATTATTATTATTATTATTATTATTATTATATATATATATATATATATATAACCGTAGCTTTTAAAAAAACTTCACCAGGTTACCACGATTTTAAAAAGACTTCACCAGGTTAACCGTAGCTTTTAAAAAGACTTCACCAGCTTAATTATTTGTTAGCTTTTAAAAAAAAACACTTCACCAGCTTTTTAAAAAAAAACTTCACCAAGTCATATTCGCCCATATCATACATATAGGCCACGTGAATCCTTATATCATGTAGCAGTATTATTAATATATATATATATATATATATATATATATATGTGTGTGTGTGTGTGTGTGTGTGTGTGTGTGTGTGTGTGTTCGTGCCTAAAGGCACGGCGTAAAAAAAATTAAATTAAAATTCGAAAAATATTGCATTACCTAAAGACACATACCATCATAATTCACCATACCACCACAACAATTAATATATACCCAATCATCAAACACATGTCCAACTACCAAAACATCAAGCTAGTTGGTACTAATTTCCAAAAAAAATCGATAGAATTTCCTTTAAAAACAGAGTATCTAAAATATTCTAAACTCTAAATTCCATTGTTTCAATACATATCCAAACCACCAAAAAATCATCAACACATATCTAACCACCAAAATATCAAGCTAGTCGCTACTAATTTTAAAAAAATTCGACAAAGTTTCCTTTAAAAATAGATATCCAGACAAATATAAACCTGTGTATAAAACTTACAATCATCCATACATATCCAAACCACCAAAAAAACAATCATTCCATACCCAAAATCATCATAACCATGAGGGATCTGCCTAATTAATTTCGGTATTTCCGACAGCTTCAGTTTAACTTTGGGTCGTTACGTCGTGTCTTACTCTCCTTGAACACATATATTGTCAGCACCAAAATCAAGTCAATATAATTTGCAAATAAGGCTAGTAGTGAGACACAACAGTAGTATATGAGTTCAGTTCAAATAAGAGGTAAGGAAAATATCAGTATTGACCATCATTCAACAGTAATAATGATACTTTTGCGAGTAATAATTATTTTTTTTGCACAAAAGCAATAATAATCTTAATACTTAAAGCAGTCATTAACACCATGTATACACATAATAGTCATTCAATCAAAACAATGAGCAGGGCTTACAGAAGCAGAGCAATAAATACCTTCAAGAATGCCACTAACTTCTAAAACTTCATTTTCCTATACCAAATAAATACAAATAACAATCAATTTTGAGCTTAAATAAATGAAAAAATAACAAAGATATTATCATAGCCTAAACAATATACTGAAATTAAAAAACATCAAGATTAACCCCATAAAAGCTGAACAAAAAACCAAACTCATCCAAATTGGATCCTCGATCAACCGAAATATACAAAACCTAGAGTCACTCAAACTTTAAAAAACCACCATTTTAATCAATAGTTCATATTTTAAAAATATGAAAATGTTAAACCATCAAACCCATTCGATAAAAGGCAATGAAGGAATTCCTTCAAGAAATTCTTGGTGAACAGGTTGGTTTTAATCAAGTCAATAAATTGAAACGATGTTAAGGTTATACATAACAAAATTGAAACGATGTAAAGGTTATACATAACGAAATTGAAACGATGTAAAGGTTATAAATTGAAACGATGACCGTTTATGTGTTTGAAGCTCTTGAAACAATGTTAAGGTTATACACTCAAGTTTTCAAAAGCATACACTGATATATGGGCATGATTTATATATATAATACATGGTGTTATTGCAATTTAAAGACCGTCATTTTTTCAGTTTATTGACTTTGGAGCACGCGATTGTAACAGTATGTTGATGAACAGAATGTAATTGGCCATTACAATTTATTTGTAATAGGTTACACACACATTACAATTGCACTTACATTAAAATCAACCTGTTACACGCACATTACAATTTATTTGCAAAGTCAATAGTACTTTATTTTGACAAATTAGAATAAAAAGAATAGAACCTTTTTGCTCCAATTATTCCTCTCTCATAAACTGCCAAGTGCCTAGTAAGAAAAGGTTGAAACTTTCCTTCTCCTCTCATGTATCAATACACACACCCCTACCAAATGGGTTTTTCTCTTTTGCTTCTTTTTGCTCTCTCAGCTATGTTATTTATCCCAATTACCAAACAGAGTGTAAGGACATCACATACTCTTCTTTTCGATAAGATAAGAACACCACTTGCCTCAAACAAACCTGATTTTTAAAACTTACAAACACTGTACAGAAGTCTTAAATTCTCTAATTATTCTCACGTATCATATAACTCAAATAGGATATTTCTCTAATTATTTCGTTAAATTGCAATAATACCTTCTCCTTTTTTATAGTGTTTATGCATAATTTTTTGTATATAAACATCGACAGTACATGCCATAGATGAACAAAAGAATTATTCAAACAATTGAGGTTTACTAACAGAACACATGAATGCAATAACTCATTTTTTAACAGTAAACTAAAATTGCTTAACCTAAACTGATTTATATACACATAAAAAATATTCAATGAAGCTTGGACAGCTCAATTATCAATAAAAAACTATATTGGTGGAAAAATAGAAGTAATCAAATATAGTAGTACAATGATAATTAGATTCCAAACATGGGTTTGAAATTTCATAAGCTAATCCACCATATATCTCAATAGCCTGATCGCACCATAAGTCCTTGCAACTAAGAACACAAAGTTTGAAATTCATTTCAAAGGTTAGCCCTAACAGCAATTGTAAGACCTCGAATTTTTTTTAATAAAATGGAATTTCCTCTATTTATTATTTTGAAATAGTAAGGGTTGATTTGATTAATGTGGATAGTTATAGGTAAAATACGCAAATATTTCGAATAAGCAAGTGGTTATAAAATATTCATTATTATCGGAGAATATTCGTTTGGTCGTGGAATATTAAATCTTGTCGGGGAATATTAAATGCGACGGTGCCAGTAGCCTTTATGGGCCCCATAACTGAAAGCGATTGGATGAAGAAAACGACAAATATAAGTTGTTTATAAATAACTGGCGTAGTTCTTACCATTAATATTGTTGGAATACCGTTGGTTAAAACACGATGTCTGGCGTTGTCAGACAAGAAGTAGCACCAGATTGCACCAATTATTGATTCTTACGAAGGCACTACTCAATAATGGTTACGAGAATTCTTGTTCAAAGATTTTATTGATTTAATAATTCACGCTTTGATATTTTATATTGTTGTTGTTTCAATAAATTGTCATTACATAGTATTTTCCATTATCGGTAGATTCTTTATTGATCATACATTATCTCCATATACAACTTATTATACCCAAGCATACCCTTTGATATACCCTAAGGGTCTTAAGGAATAAGTCAAAGTATAATTTATTATACACAAGATACTATGATGATCTCAAGTCCAAGGATCACTTGTACTACTATCACTACAGGAATTTCTATTGACAGGCAAGTAAAACTCCATTAGGTATTCCTTAGCGAGCCACGTTCAGTGAACTTATTCTCTAATAAGCACCTACATACTTGCTTTAGTGTCTTCACACAAATGATCATGAGATCAATCATCATCATCCAATAAGCAAGCAACGTATGTACCAATCTATCTGGATTCACTAATTCCCAATTTAGTAATCCAACGATTGGGAACTATTTTAGTTTTAAGCTTTCTAAGAATTTAGATCTCATTAGAATGATCATCATCATTATTCTAAAAGCATTGCTTAAAACTATGGGTTTATCACATATTATAAAACAGCATCATGTAGATAATTAAAAGCCTTTAATTAATTAATATATTTTATTAATAAATGAATAAGATTGTTACAAAGTATATGTTTTATCATCAAACATGATTGACTTGTGTGCATACTACTTTTTATTAATAAATGAAAAAAAAAATATTTTTTGGGTGAATAGTACATCGTGAATAGTACTTCGAGAATAGTACCCCGTAAATAGTATCCCAACATGAAAAATACCCCAAATACCCGAGTGAATAATATTCGGGTGAATAGTAATTTGGGTGAATAGTAACTCATGAATAGTACTCCGACATGAAAAGTGCCCCGAATACCCGAGTGAATAATACTAGAGTAAATAGTCATCGGGTGAATAGTAACCCGTGAATAGTAACTCGTAAAAGAAAAATACCAAATAAAATGATATTCCATGACGAGTACAAAAGAAATGATATCTCATACAAGTATAATAGAATATACTGAATCGCAATGGATGGATTTTTACCCATAAATGCGGTAATCCACGTAAGATGATCATTTTCACAATTTAATAAAGAATGAATACTGAAGGATCATTCACCATGCATGCTTGATAATCAACATAAAAGTTATTCCAACAAAATAATAAAGAATAGAATAATGTAAGAATTCACCAAGCATGCGATAGATCGCATGCATGAGTTATTCCAATGTAATAATAAATAATGGAACTAGGTTAAATGCGAATCCGCATGCATGCAGGATATTCCAATGTAATAATAAAGAATGGAATAATGTAAGAATTTTACCATGTATGCGGTACTTACATGTATAAAAGTTATTCCAACATAATAATAAAGAATGGAATAATGGAAGAATTTTACCATGTATGCGATTACACACATACAAAGTTATTCCAACATAATAATAAAGAATGGAATAACAAAAGCTCTCTTCATGAATACGAAAGAAATAATACCCTTACCTTAGAAAAAATTGAATCTTTGAAATAGTGAGGTAGCAGACTTCTCTTCTCCTTTCTCTTAATAATTTCTCTCTATAATAATTGTTCTATAGCTTTAGTGAATTGGTGAGGAATGAAGGAAGAATGAGCTTCTATTTATAGGAAAATATAGTTTCAATAATTTTATATTTTGGGGCTCAAAATATTACAGTATAATACCTTCCTCTTTTTCTTTATTTTTAATTTAGTCCTGCAAGTATTATCAAACTTTCACCACCTCTCTTAATAGTAAATCATGTGAATCAATAGTAAATCATGTGACTCAATAGTTCTAAACATGTGAAAAAATTAATTATAGTATAGTACCTTCATCGATACCTCTAATTTTCAACATGATACTGATTTGTAGAGTAAAATTCAAGAATAATATTCATGCACCAAAAATAATTTGGACAGAAAAGAAATATATTTTTTGGGTGAATAGTACCCCGTTAATAGTACTTCGGGAATAGTACCCCGTGAATAGTACCCCGACATGAAAAGTACCCCAAATATCCGAGTGAATAATATTCGGGTGAATAGTAATTTGGGTGAATAGTAACTCATGATTAGTACTCCGACACGAAAAGTGCCCTGAATACCCGAGTGAATAATACTAGAGTGAATAGTAATCAAGTGAATAGTAACCCGTGAATAGTAACTCATAAAAGAAAAATACCAAATAAAATGATATTCCATGACGAGTACAAAAGAAATGATATCTCATACGAGTATAATAGAATATACGAAACTACAAATGAATTTTTACCCGCCATGCGGTAATCCACGTTGACAGATCATTTTTACAATTTAATAAAGAATGAATACGAAGGATCATTCACCATACATGCAGAATCCACATGCATGTGTTATTCCAACAAAATAATAAAGAATGGAATAATGTAAGAATTCACCGAGCACGCGACGATAAGACAAACAAAAGTTATTCCAATGTAATAATAAATAATGGAACTAGGTCATGCATAATCCGCATGCATGGATATTCCAATGAATAATAAAGAATGGAATAATGTAAGAATTTCACCATGTATGCAGATTTCATGATATAGGCAGTTATTCCAACATAATAATAAATAATGGAATAATGAAGAATTTCACCATGTATGCGGTGACTTGGATGAGCGAGTTATTCCAACATAATAATAAAGAATGGAATAATGTGTTCTCTTCATGAATCTGAAAAGAAATAGTACCCCTTACCTTAGAAAAAAATTGGATCTTTGGAATAGTGAGGTAGAGACTTCTTCTTCTCATTTCTCTCTATAATTTCTCTCTATAATAATTGCTTCTATAGCTTTAGTGAATTGGTGAGAAATGAAGGAAGAATGAACTTCTATTTATAGGAAAATATAGTTTCAATAATTGTACATTTTGGGGCTCGAAATATTACAGTATAATACCTTCCTCTTTTTCTTCATTTTTAATTTAGTCCTGCAAGTATTATCAAACTTACACCACCTCCCCTAATAGTAAATCATGTGAATCAATAGTAAATCATGTAACTCAATGGTTCTAAACATGTGAAAAAATTAATTATAATATAGTACCTTCATTTATACCTCTATTTTTAATTTAGTCATGCAACTATTATCAATCTTGCACCAACTCCCCTAATAGTAAATCATGTGAATCAATAGTACACACATGTAAACACATAGTTATAAGCATGTGAATTAATAGCAATTAATTACTCATTTATCCGGTGAATTATCCGATTGATCAATATAACCTCTAGACATTAATTATTATCGAAATAAATGTCAATTTCTACTAACACTAATAATTCCAACACAATGGAACTATCAATTTCATCTTTAATCAACACGAACTTATTCATCATTAATATTATAACTCACAATATTTAACAACCAGATCGTTCCCAAGAAAGAAGGGCTTTCCGATAATGATTTCTCCTTATTAGCGCGCAATTGGGTGACCAAACATCTTCTTGACAGAACTTCTAGACATCGTTAATATTGCAAATAATAATATGAATAACTTCATCATAATAAATATTATGCATATGATACTGTGACAATAATTGAATCAATAATATGAGATATATTATGCAGTAATTATTGTAGCAATAATTGAGTATAACTGAGTGACTTCTTACGTAAGCATCAATAATCAATACTGGTGTGCTACTTATGCAACCGCAGACGATTATTCTTTGTTCTTTTACTACCAGGTAGTTCAACAGTTTTAACGGTAACACTTTCGCCGTTATTTTTATAAAAAGATAATTCTATCATTTTCTAACTACGACAATACTTTCGTTGTGAGGTCCACCAATAATTGTGTCGTCGTACGGATATTCCCCGACAAAAAGAAAATGTTATAACAACTTGCATACTTTGCAAAATTTATAAATACTACCCACAACTATAACACTATCTCTAATCCATACCATAATATTCAAAAAAATATTTCGAGAAAATTAAATCTTTATTCATAAAATTTGGGGTCTCACACAATTGCTTAATTTTTTGACTCTATAACCTCTAACAATGTTCTTTCAATTGGTGAAAAAATGACAATACAAAACTGGGGCTTTCTCTGAGCGTGTTCAAGTGAAAAACAACTTTAGAATTTATTAGAGATAATACATACATACACACTTACGTACATGCGATTTCGATTTTAATAATATGCGATTTTTTAGCTAAGTAACCAAATCGGGAAGTAGAATTTGGTTATTCAACCCACCTAAAATCATCACATACGCCTGAAGGGCAGTTAGTGCGGTTTAGTGCTGATTTTGCCCAATTGATTACTTGTTCAAATTTTATTGGCCTTGATTGATAAAGCATTTAAATGATGAACATGTTAATAAATTATTGATATAACAAAAAATTAAATTCCTACTTGAATTGAAGAATCCACAATACTGTATGATTTTCGATATTTTGCAAGCATTGACATGTTACTACACTTTCTAAAAATAACTAAAGATATCACTTATTCTAATTTTCAGTAATCTATAGTGTTAAACCGGATCCTTCCCCAGTAAGCCACTAAAATTCAAGCAGCAACAAGCAGGGCCAAAACACTTTCATGGGATAAAGGGTTGTAATGTGTTTAAACATTTTCATGGGATAAAGGGTTGATTTCTTTTAGGCTTTTACCCTCAGATTCTAAATCAAAGTCACCTCTAGGGTAAGCAGGGAAAGACTTGGGACTACCTGATCTAAATTGATGATTTATCATGATATATTAAATGTAGCAAAAGGGGTTGCGATAGAATAAGAAATCAAACATACCCATGTCGAATTTTGAACAAAGGATTCAGAATTACCATACAAATTTAGTTTCAAATGGGTATTTTAAACATACCCAGTTTGGAATTCCCAAAAAGAAATCAATGAGATCATAATTTTCACATTCAGAAGTAAAATTAAACTTGTAAAATCAATAAGAGAAATCATGGAGTAATGAAGAATACGAGTCACCTGGAATAATCAATTGAAACCCAATATGGAGAGAGCTTAGAACGGAAATAAGGAAGCAGGGGAATGAATTATGCTTTTTTGGCAGCTCTCTTATTCATCCAAAGATACTGCTTAGTTTCTTGATGATATGCTTAAAATTTAACACCTCCTGTTTTTTTTTTATTCCTAATGACTCAACACTTATGGCTAATTTTTAATTTCCAGCATGAACATTTATTACATAAATTACATAATACATATTCATATAACATAATATATATATATATATATATATATATATATATATTGCAATATTCCCTATTTCCCCAAATTCACAATATAAATGATATAAACATATAATATATATTGTTTATTATATTATGGTTATTATTTATTATAAAATATAATATTTAAAATACATTTCAATGCAATGTATATGCAATATCTATCACATATATAAACATTAAAATGTACTACCTCACGTCTTCAATGAAAATTATATTTTTCATAATATTTCTCTGTATTAAAATTATTTAATACTCCTTCCTTAAAACATAATTTTCAATAATTTATTTCTGATAATAATGTATCTATTTTTTCCTTCAATAAATTGTTTTAAACAAATTCATTTATCTATAATAAATATATAATAATAATAATATATTTATTATTTACACAAATCACTTATCACATATTGTACATCACTTATTTATTTATGTAGAACAATATTACATAACACATTATTTATTAAGAATATTATTTATTTAAAATTCTTATTTAAATACTCCGAAAAAATCTAGGTGGTCACAAAAAATATACTCTTGAAATTTACAAATATTATAGACCATTCTATTTATGTGAAATGAAAGTAGTACTCTTTATGCTGCACAAAAGTGGTCTTATGTGTCAATTTTTTTATTTCACAAATGAAAATTCTTTTTATTAATAATAATAAATAATTTCTTTTTATATATGTCATTTTTTTATAAATGAAAGTTTATTTTGTAATTTGAGTACTCAAACTAGGGTTTATTCATTCAGATTTTTTATTTATTAATAATAACGAAAATCCCAAACCCCCAAAACTTCAAAAATCCTAACCTTATCATCTCTCTACCTCCCCCCTCCTACCCTCACCCTCCCCATATATCACGAACTCAATCTACAGACCCAGAAATTCAAAATCCTTATTCCAATTCTTCATACTACAGAGGGGCAGGCTCTGTTCGAATCAATGGAGTCAAAGCAAGCATATTCATCATCTCTGTTAGACCAATTACCAGGTTCTTCCATTAAAACTCCTTTGAATTCCAATTCAAATATAATCAAAGAAACCAATGCTTTGAACAATAATAGTAGTAGTAGTACCACTAATGGTGGTTATAGTAGTGAAGATGGGGGTTTTTTGAGTGGTGAGGACGATTTTGAGTCGGAGAAGCCAGTTTTACCTGACCCAGATGACGAAACCGCTGAAAAGGGAGTGATTGGGGAGACTTCGGGTGACCCTTTTGTGGTTTCTTCGGAGTTTTCGATGCCAATTGTCAATGTATTGGCGGATGATGATGATGCCGAAAAAGGTGAGGAAAAAGTAGTTGGTGGTGAGGGTTTTGTGGGGATGGCTGAAACTGTGGCGGGAACTGTTTCTGGTGGGAATTTGAGTTCTAATTCGAATGAATTGGTGAAAGAAAGTGTCGTTGGTGGGACCCGAGAAGATAAGGTGGTTGAGTATTCTCAGTTGAATGATGGTTTGATGTCTGCTGTTAAAGATAGCTCGATGTCCGAAGGCGAGGTAGAGGAGGTTAAGTTAAAGGGTGAGGAGGCTTTGGATGATGGAAAGATTGAAGCTTTGGATGCTGAAAATGCTGTGAATGGATTAGAGACCGAAGTGGTAAATGAGCTGGCTGAAGAAAATGCTGTTGAAAGTGATAATACTAAGAAAAAAAATTCTGAGATTGTAGTGGAAGTTACAAGTGAAGGAGACACTGTAGTGGAAGCAATACATGTCGAGTTACCAAGTTCTGGAGTCACTGTTGTTGGGGATATGGAGGAAAAGGAGGAGGCCAATAGGAGTTCGAAGTTGATTGATGAGTCTGATCAAGTGAATGATGAGACTGTTGAAGAGATTGCAGTTCAAGATAGTAGCAGCGATCCAGTAAATGCTGATATTGCTGAAACTGCAGAGTCTGAGTTAGTTGAAGCAGATGGGGTGGAATTTACCCCTGAAGGAGACTCTGTTGTGGAAGATGTAACTGCTGATATTCTTGAAGTAGCAGATTCTGAGTTGGTTGAAGCAGATGGCGTGAAATTTACCCCTGGTGGAGACTCTGTTGTGGAAGATATTCATGTTGATTTGGCAGAACCTGGGGTGGCTGTTGTTGGGAAGGTGGAGGAAAATGGGGAAGCCGATGGTCGTGTTGAACATATTCGGGAAAATGAAAAGAAACCAGAGACACAAGTTGTGGGACAAGTTGATAATGAGGCTAAACAAAATGGATCTGTGGTGGAAAATTCTGGTGATGGAGTTGAAGTCATTTCTACTAGGGATTCAGTTGGTGCAGGTGCAGTTGGATTTCATATAGTGAACGGTGCTAAAGATCCTACAATTAGTAATCCAGCCAATGAAGAATTTAAGAAAACTGATGGTGCCTATGTAAGTGCTCAGGACGATATATTAGAAAATGGGATCTCTGGGAAGTCCATTATTCAGGAATCTGCTGAACCAAGTTCAATTCAAAACCAAGAACTCATGCTGGAAGTAAAAGATGAAATGAAAATTGTCAATGACGAAGCAAGTGACGGTGAAGATTTAGTTTCTGATGGGGAGACCGATGGTATGATCTTTGGAAGCTCTGAAGCTGCCAAGCAGTTTATTAAGGAGCTGGAACAAGGATCAGGTGGAGGTTCTCACTCGGGTGCAGAGGGTTCTCGTGATTATTCACAGAGAATTGATGGTCAGATTGTGACAGACTCCGATGAAGAAGAGGACACGGATGAAGAAGGTGAGGGTAAGGACTTATTTGATTCAGCTGCCTTAACAGCTCTCTTGAAGGCGGCAGCAGGTGCTGGATCAGATGGTGGCAATATTACTATTACCTCCCAAGATGGATCTAGGCTTTTCTCGGTTGAGCGCCCTGCAGGTTTGGGATCCTCAGTCCAATCCCTACGACCTGCTCCCCGAACAAACCAGTCCAGTTTTCTTACACCTTTGGGTTCTGCTAGTGGTGGAGAATCTGAGAACCTGAGTGAGGAAGAGAAGGGGAAGCTGGAGAAGTTACAGTCAATTAGGGTGAAATTCTTGAGGCTTGTTAAGAGACTGGGCCTTTCTCCAGACGAGCCTGTAGCAGCACAGGTTTTGTACAGGTTGGCTCTTGTTGCAGGGAGGCAAACTGGTCAGTTATTTGGCCTTGATGCTGCAAAACGGACAGCTCTGCAGCTTGAAGAAAATGGGAAAGAGGATTTATACTTCTCCCTAAACATCCTCGTTCTTGGGAAATCTGGAGTTGGCAAGAGTGCAACAATAAATGCAATTTTTGGGGAAGAGAAGGCTCGAATTGATGCATTTCAACCTACCACAGGTACTGTGAAAGAGATTACAGGTATGGTGGATGGGGTTAAGATTCGGGTCTTTGATACACCTGGTCTCAAGTCCTCTGTAATGGAACAGTCTTTCAACCGCAGTGTCTTGTCTTCAGTCAAAAAGTTCACAAAGAAAAGCCCCCTAGATATTGTGTTGTACGTGGATCGGCTGGATGCCCAAACCCGAGATCTTAATGATCTTCCGTTATTGAGGACAATCACCGGTTCTCTTGGTCCTTCAATTTGGCGAAGCGCCATAGTGACTCTTACACATGCTGCTTCTGCACCACCAGATGGACCATCTGGTTCCCCTTTAAGTTATGATGTGTTTGTCACCCAACGATCCCACGTTCTTCAGCAGTCTATTGGACAAGCTGTTGGGGATCTACGGATGATGAGTCCAAGTTTGATGAACCCAGTTTCTCTGGTTGAGAACCACCCCTCATGTCGAAAGAACAGAGAAGGCCAGAAGGTGCTTCCCAATGGCCAAAGTTGGAGACCTCAATTAATGCTACTGTGCTACTCTATGAAGATATTATCAGAAGCAAATTCTCTATCAAAGCCACAAGATCCATTTGACCACCGTAAGCTCTTTGGGCTCCGTAGCCGCTCGCCCCCTCTTCCATATATGCTGTCTTCAATGTTGCAGTCCCGTCCACACCCAAAACTCTCCTCTGAACAGGGTGGCGACAATGGTGATTCTGATATTGACTTGGGGGACTTGTCGGATTCTGATCAAGAAGAGGATGGAGATGAGTATGATCAGCTTCCACCATTCAAGCCTCTTAGGAAATCTCAACTTGCTAAGCTGAGCAAAGAGCAAAGGAAGGCATACTTCGAGGAATACGATTACCGTGTGAAGCTTCTTCAAAAGAAGCAGTGGAGGGAGGAATTGAAAAGAATGAGAGAGATGAAGAAGAAAGGAAAGGATGATGCAAATGATTATGGCTACACCGAGGAAGATCCTGATTCTGGTTCTGCAGCTCCAGTGTCTGTCCCATTACCGGACATGGCCCTGCCACCTTCCTTTGATGGTGACAATCCTGCACACAGATACCGGTTTTTGGAGCCAACATCCCAGTTTCTCGCGAGGCCAGTTCTAGACACCCATGGTTGGGATCATGATTGTGGATACGACGGGGTCAATCTCGAACAGAGTCTAGCCATTGCCAGTCAGTTTCCAGCGGTAGTTTCTGTTCAGCTCACAAAGGATAAAAAAGAATTCAACATCAATTTGGATTCCTCTATTGCTGCCAAACATGGAGAGAATGGATCAAGTATGGCGGGCTTTGACATTCAGGCTATAGGAAAGCAACTTGCCTACATCATCAGGGGTGAAACCAAGTTCAAAAATTTGAAGAAGAACAAGACAGCTGCTGGGATATCTATTACATTCTTAGGTGAGAATGTTGTCACCGGACTCAAGGTTGAGGATCAGATTACTATAGGAAGGCAGTATTCTTTGGTTGGTAGTGCAGGTACAGTTCAATCTCAACAAGATGCGGCATATGGAGCCAATATCGAAGTGCAACGCAGGGAACTTGATTATCCAATTGGGCAGGTTCAGTCCTCATTTGGCCTGTCAATAATAAAGTGGAGAGGGGACTTGGCCCTAGGGTTTAACAGTCTAGCGCAGTTCTCTATTGGGCGTAGTTCAAAGGTGGCTGTTCGAGCTGGAATAAACAACAAGCTTAGTGGTCAGATCACTGTACGGACAAGCAGCTCAGAACATCTCTCTCTTGCACTTGCCAGTGTTATTCCAACTGCAATTGCCATCTACAAAAAACTCTATCCTAGCATTGGGGATAAGTACTCGATCTACTGATCTGGTTTCTTTCTGTTTTGCAAGTCTTGGTTCATACAGAACAACAGCAGTGGTAAAGTAGATGATATCTTAATTATATTACTATTTTGTGGAGTATTGCTTATTTTTGTTCAATTCAGAACTGCTTCAAGTATTAGGCATATCAGCATATGGTATTTTTGATGTACTGGGAATGAGAAGGATCCAACAGGGGATATTCTAAAATTTAATTGTTTTTGTAGCTTCACTATTTAGTAAGGTAACGGCATTCATGCGATTATATCTGTTTACATTCTCTTTTACTTGATGGTTATATTTTCTTACACTCTAGAATGTTGTACACTAGTACTTTCTGTTAGTATACTTTGTAATAAACAATTTTACTCGGAAAATAGAGAGTTCTTGAAGGAAGGTAACTTTTTGATTGAATAGTTATAGAATGCTTTGTTGTTTGCTTGTAGTTTACCATTGTATTGCTGTTATTTGTTTTGTGCTTCTACAAATATGGTTCAATGTGTGTGTATATTCAATATAAGCTGCATAATTTTATATACTACATCCTTTCGTCCACTAATTGTAGTTAAAAGGGAAGAATATCTTGTTTTTCTGATTTTTTTTATTTAGTTTTGGTGAATGTAGATTGAAAGGTATTTCTAACACACTGCATGGGTTAAAAAGAAAAAAAAATATATATATATATAGAGAGAGAGAGAAAGAGAAAAAAAAATGTATGTACACAGCTGTGTATTACACAATAGGCTATGACGACGGTTTTTTGGGCTATAACGACGGTTTCACCCGTCGTCATAGCTATTCTGGGCTATGGCGACAGTTTACCGTCGCTATAGCCCAAAAAATCTGTTGTCATAGCCCTACTGTGTAATACACAGCTGTGTATATACATATAGCCCATATATATATATATTGTAACTGGCTTCCTCTGCCATTGCCTGCATTAGAGTACATACATGTATGTTGTTGCTATTTTGTAGCTTAGTAGCAATTCTTTCATGACTTTTTGTATGCCTGGTGTGTAATATGAATGATTGTTACCTGAAAGCTTAAATCAACAAAATTTGATTTTTGTGTTATAATTATTTCAGTGGATTAAGTGAATATCTTTTCTTTAGTCAATAAATGGAACATCATGATCAGTCATTTACTATATTAAAGTGTTAACTGAAGGGAATTAGAGTTGTAGACATTACTATATTTATGTGTTTGTTAAATAAAATGGTGCAGAAAAACTTATTGGTTAAACAAGGGTTTGGCTACAAGCGTTTGTAGCGTATGCGATAGTA
The DNA here is from genome assembly GCA_020205615.1 of Panax quinquefolius. Classification (NCBI taxonomy): domain Eukaryota; kingdom Viridiplantae; phylum Streptophyta; class Magnoliopsida; order Apiales; family Araliaceae; genus Panax; species Panax quinquefolius. Next base: position 11,267,987 of record CM035159.1, read on the forward strand.
GCATTTGAACTTCCAAACGCACTGCACCAATTTTGGTGTGTTACATTTGGGATACGTTTATGAGTTAAATAATTAAGTTAATAAGATTTTGAAGTGTATTTGAACTTTCAAATGCTCTAATTTGAAGTGTGTTTAAACTTTCATACGCTCTAAACTAACTAAACTAACTAAACTCAAACGCCCAAACATATACTTATTCAAATGAGTGCTAACAATCTGATTTGGATTGATTTTAGAATTTAAAGCATAGCTTAATTTGGCTACAATTGTTGTATTGTTGTGTGTTTTTCTTGAACTTTATTGAGTTTTTTCCACTGCTGTGCTAGTATATAATACAGTCAAATTTTAATTTGTGATTTTTGTTGAGGTATTTTTACTAAAATCAATGTCTAGTGTTAGTAAGACTCTAGTTTGCATGCAGAGGCTCAGTTATGGGTTATGGGTTTTAAGGGCTGTTTGTTTAGGATTGAATGACTAAATGGTTGAATCGGTTAGTCATTCAGTGCTTTGTTTAAAAAAAATCGTCTGAATTGCTGAATCGGTCAACTATTCAGAAGATTTTGGCTGAATGGTTTAGTGTCATTTTATTGGCTGAATAAAGATTTTTTTTTTACAATATTAACTATTATATTAAGTAATATTAAATAAATTTACAACAATGTTGAATTTTTTTAGAGGGATAAAATAATAAAATTCTGTTATTCAGATGTTCAGACATGTCAATTATCTAATAACATTTTTCATTCAGACTCAGATTCATTTAATTTTTATCAAACTCCCCTTAGTATTAACCAAATCAGTATTTATTATTCCTTTCGTTCTAAATATTAATTAATTTTTAAAATCAATTTGAAATATTTTTAAATTTAAGTTTGACATAATTTATTTAAGTTTTGAATTTTTTTTATAACTAGTAGCACTTTTTAAGTTGTTTATGATATTCATAATTATATTGACATAAATTAAATAAATTCATGTCATTTTTTGAGTTTGAAAATACTTGAAACTAGACTTTTAAAAAGTCAATATTGATCTAATAATTTAGAACAAAGATAATAAATTAAATTGATTTTTAAAAAGTCAAAACTTGCTTGCTGAGAAATTAAATATACCCCAGCCATAGGATATGAACCTGTACAGTCTACAGGTAGTCATTGTTATGTTATACTACTTGATGGGAAACTTTTCCCAGCCATGGGATATAAAATCAGAATTAAATGCTTAATACAATCATCTACCCAGTTGTGGCAATTGCCATAGCTAGGTTTTGGGATTTTTTTTATTACTAAAATAGTAATAAAAGTATATATATTATATATACTATTTTTTAGAAATAATAATTAATATATTTTCTTTTTAGTTATACTGGTGCAATTTAGTTATAAATTTTCTTTGTTGTTTCTTATAAGGGATTTGTTGAGCTTTTAAATGTCTTTTTTTATAATGCTAGGAAAAAAATATAAATATTTTGGACTTTATTTCTTGAGAGCTAGCGTACAGTATATATATTATATTGCCACAGATATTGATTTGAAATATTCTCCATCCAAACTTAAATATAAATTCATTTATTTTTTGTTAATAGAACTATGATTATTATAGGGGAGTGATACTTCCAGAATATTTTTTGATATTGTCATATGTGGGGCCACCTTTTAACCAAATCAATTAGTATTGGTTAAAAATAGGTCCCGCATGCGAAAATATCAAAAAGTATTACAGAAATTCCATATTAGAATTGATATTTCATAACACTTTTTGATATTTCTGCATGTAGAGCCCATTTTTAACCGAACTATGATTAAAAGGTGGACCCCACATGTAGAAATATTAAAAAACATTATGGAAGCATCAGTTCCCTTATTATAAACTATCTAAAAATTATTACTAACTAATTATTGGTGCTTGTTTAGGTGTTTAATTAAGTTACTTTAAAGTTAATTGGCAAAAAGCACTTTTACCTCACCGTGGTTGTAGTGTTTTTAAAGAATTACCATCGCGCTTTTAAAATATTCAATTAGCCCATCAGATTTTTTTTAAAATGTTCAATCACCCATTCCAGTCAATTTTGCTCACAGATGTTAAAAAAATGGGCTGATTTTCCTACGTGGCTTTAAAAAATTAAATACTAATGACGTATTTGTAGTGTTTTAAGCAATTAGCTACTGTGCTTTTAAAATATTCAATTAGCCCACTGTACTTTTTAAAAATGTTCAATCACCCATTCCGTCCAATTTTGCTCACAGATGTTTAAAAAATGGGCTGATTTTCCTACGTGGCTTTAAAAAATTAAATACTAATGACGTGTATTTGTTGATCGGGACGAAGATATAAGCAGAAACCATTGTAGGCATATATCAAGCAAACCATTATTGGTCTTAATGTCAGGCGAACTCGATTGTGTTGATTGATAAAGAGAATACATGGGACGATCTTGATCGTATGTCAGGCGAAAGTGAGTGGGTCGATTGAAGAACTGAAGATCGAGTGAAATCGAGTGGGTCGAGTGAAGAACTAAAGAATCGAAGAACTAGGGTTCCCCATTTCTAAGTAAAGTGCACGAAAATTAGGGCTTTTGCTTGAAAACTGGTTTCGAGGTAAGTGCAAATGTATTGTGCATCTGATATGGCTTCATCCCGAACTAGCTCAATGTGGTTGCTTCAGAACTGCACAAGTGTTTTTGTGATGTACCAACTCGAATCTATATTTCGAAGAAAGATATGTCAAAAGGAAAAAGGTTTTATGGTTGTCGCAACTATGGGGTTAGTTTACTCTGTCCTCATAACTAGCATCACTTGAATCATCATCCGTCTGCTTTGGTGCTTCCTCATCTTTGACATCAACCTCAGCAGGTGTTTCTTCATTATCCTCATGGTCACAGTATATATCAATCTTTTCAGTTTTCAGAGCTTCATCAATTAGCAGTTTTACACTATTGTCATCATGAAGAAGTTCTAGACCTTCCTTCAAAGTCCACCCCACCAATTTGAAGTACATATCAAAGTGTCTTTTATACCCTAGGTGTTTTACCAACTTCACCATCCTCTCAACATTCAAGTAATCTTCATCAGCCCCCTTATAAGTTTCTTTCCTTCCACCCTCATAAACATATGATCCATCCTCCTTATTAACAAACTGACCTCCATGGTACAATTCAGCATCAAAGTAGTTCATGCTGCATTAAACAACATGTTCAATTTGTTAGTACCATGACCATTTACTGAATAAACTTATTACATGGTCACCAATTAAAGAAATCTATAAACATTAAAGAAACACAACTATAAACATTAAAGAAACACTAAACCTTAATTTCTTTTTATGATTGCTTAACTCTTAAACCTATGTGATTTTCATTTATGAATTCAATTTACAAACTCTATAATCAGTGAAGTTATGGCTACCAACTATTAGGGAAAAAGCACTTTTACACTTTTACACTATTAGGGGTTTGACAATCAGTGAAGTTATGACTACCAACTATTATGGAAAAAACACTTTTACACTTTTACACTAATGTTGGTTGTGAGACCTCAAATTTTATGAATAAAGATTTAAATTTTTCGAAATATTTTTTTTGAATATTATGGTGTGGATTTGATATAATGTTATAGTTGTGGGTAATATTTATAAATTTTGTAAAGTATGCAAGTTGTTATATAATATTCAATTGGTCGGAGAATATTCTTTTTGTCGGGGAATATCCGTACGACGGCACAATCATTGATGGACTCCACAACGGAAGTTTTGTCGTAGTTAGAAAATGACAAAATTATCTTTTTATAAAAATAACGGCGAAAGTGTTACCGTTAAAACTGTTGAACTAGTCGGTAGTAAAAGTACAGTAATATGCGTGGTTGCATAGTAGCACACGGTATTATTAATTATTGATGCTTACGTGAAAAGTCACTCGCTTATACTCAATTATTGCTACATGAGAATTGCTTTGCATCATATCTCTCGTATTATTGATTCAATTATTGTCACAAGATTATCATCGTATAATATGTTATATTATTAAATCAATAATTGAGACGGCAAAGTTATTCATATTATTATATGCAATATCGACAATGTCTAGAAGTTCTCATCAAGGAGAAGTTTGGTCACCTAATTGGGCACCAATAAGGAAATCCTTATCGAAAGCCCCTCTTTCCGGGAAAGACACGGTTGTTAAATATTGTGAATTATAATATTAATAATGAATAAATTCGTGTTGATTAAAGATGAAATTGATAGTTTCATTGTGTTAGAATTATTAGTGTTAGTGAAAATCGACATTTATTTCGATAATAATTGATGTCTGGAGGTTATATACCAATTCCAGTAATTAAGGATAAATGAGCAATTAATTACTATTGATTCACATGATTATAACTATTTGTTCACATGTGTGTACTATTGATTTACATTCATTTACTATTAGGGGAGTTGGTGCAAGATTGATAATACTTGCATGACTAAGTTAAAAATGGAGGTATAAATGGAGGTACTATACTGTAATTCATATTTTCACATGTCTAGAACTATTGATTCACATGATTACTATTGATTCACATGATTTACTATTAGGGGAGATGGTGCAAGTTTGATAATGTGACACCCCCAAAATAGGTATACATCACCAATCTTGAGTCGCCAAAAACATGGTACAAAATTCAAATACAACTTAATTATACAACAGTCGTGTAAAATATGACAAAATATATGTTGTGAGTTTTAATACAAATATTATCATCTAGACAATATCCACACTCAATTGAGTCCTCATTACATTTACTATCACACTATTTAACAGAATAGTGAGGACTACTAATGCTATTATCTGGACCGTCACTCCGTTCCCCAACTAGTCCCTGCTACGTTCTCATTTCCTGAAGAGAAAAATGAAAGTAAAAGGGTGAACTCAACTAGCCCAGTAAGAAATATTATGACTAAGATAATACATAATAAATTATCATTAGCCTTCAACAGTGTTAAACTGATACAATATAACAAACATCAAGTTTAACTGCAGTGGAACAAGCAATCCATTAAAAGAGTCAAGTAGAGAATAAAATCTACTATCTTTTATGATTTCAAAGGTTTTTTATTACTTTTATCGCTGGGACTCAGCTTAATAAATAATCCACATCATCCCTACACTACGACCAAGGATATTCATTAGTATCACAACCACAAATTATCCACGTACTACGGGCCAAGGATATTCGTGTATTCATCAATGGTCATGATCATGCAAACAATCGTCCATCAAATACTACACGGGCCATGAGGACTTTTATCACATCATTTGTAACATTACGGTTATGATTATACCGAATAATCCTCAGTCATAATCATACCAAGTCCATCTATGCACAACAGCCATGCCGAGATGACTTTCAACATAATATAAGCATGAGGATGATGATAATGATATAAGAATTCAATAAAACAAGTTCAAGAATTAATTTATCCGTAATTCAATAACGCCCAAATTGTCAACATGATCATCGCTTTGAAGAGTAAAATTTAAGAATGCTCGGAAGAATATTTTCATGAAAAGATATGGATGAAGCTTAAATATCAAGGATATTCCACTAATTTCATGGAGTATAGAAGTCAAAACTTTAACCAACTCGAGCATAATAAAGAATGAAATAATAAAAGAAATCACCAGTGCATGCGATAAGTCGCCGCATAAAGTTATTCCAATAGAATAATAAATAACGGATTCAGTCATGCGAACGCGCACATCTGAGGATATTCCAATGTAATAATAAATAACGAAACCAGTCATGCGAAACGCATTTATGTGACGGGATGTTCCAACAGAATAATAAAGAATGGAATAATGAGAAGAATTTCACCATGTATGCAGATTGCGCAGAGGCAAAGTTATTCCAATATAATGATAAGGAATGGAATAACAGAAGTTCTCTTCATGAATACGAAAGAAATAATACCTTAGGACAAACTGGATATAGGAGTAGTGAAGTAGCAGAATACTTTTCTTCTTTCTCTCTATAGTTTCTTTCTCTAGAGTTTCAGTGAATTCGTAAGAAATAATGAAGGAATGAGCTTCTATTTATAGGAGAATGGACTGAATAGTAACTAATTCCTGAACGGTCCAGATTGATTTACTTTTAAACGGATGGTCCAGATTGGTTTACTATAAAATATTCTAATAAAACAAAATCTTTTAAATAAACACTACTACAAAATACTAAATAGACAACACTTAAACCACAACGTTTTTTATAAAAACGTTGTGGTATTTTTTTATAACATTTTTAAAAAAAAACGTTGTAGATATATATGCAAAAACGTTATCTATTTAAAAGGGCATTTTTTTGGTTTTAACTAGATAACGGTTTTTTTTAAAAACGTTGTCTATGAATAAAAACACGAAGCACGCTAAACTGAAAACTTAAAATAAAAATACATTCTCCCCTTATTTCTATCTCCCCAACCCCTCTCTCTCTCCTCTTGTCGCGTTCTCCCTCTCCAGTCCGTTTACTTCCTCCAAACCCTAGCCACTAGAGTCTCTCTCCTGTTCAAATGGCCAAAACCATAGGGGATTCAGTATCGCTCGTCAACCAGTTCAAAGAGAAGAAGAATCGATAGTGGCTCCCATGCCTAACCGATTTTGGGGTTTATAACAACAAAAATCAACAGGTCGTTTATAACATCATCTGAAGATCAGATCTCCAGCTATGGCGACCTTCACTACCCGACGCACATTAGCCTCTCTCCCTTCCCGCGTTCTGTCTCAGCCATCATCTTCATCAATTTCCTCTGGTTCTCGCTTTTCATTAACACTTATTAATCAGATATCCCAACTCGATTCGGGCACAACCCAAATTCCAGTTCGGTATAAGACAACGGGGCCGAGTTACTCTCCCCTGAACGACCCGTGTCGGAACTATTAGGTTTGTAATATTCAAGAACGCAATCAAATTGCATAAATAAGCGGAAACGTGTAAAAATTAGAGTTTAAAAATTTTACAAACCATATACCCGGATCACCCTTTATGCACAATTATTAATTAAACGAAAAAAATGAATAAGAAACATACCCTTGAAGATCCGAGCTTCCTCAGGTACAAGTTCACCTCCAATCCTTTTTCGCGTTCAACTTGAATCCACCGGGTTTGTTCCTTCCTTTGATCAACGTTAGCCACCCAAGTGTTTGGCCTCTAGAGGTGATCCACCAAGAAAGAAAAAGGATTCAAGAAGATGGGTGGTTGGCTAAACCCTAGTTTTTCTATCTCTATAGAAAAGAGCGTACTCTCCAACTATTGAAATTATTACGTAGTATTAATATCTGATATAAGACTCCTCTTATAAAGATATCAAGTAACCTTATTAAAATAAGGTATTATTTAATTAAACTCTTTTAATTAAATGGGCTCCCTAATCTTATTAGGGATAATTAATTAAACTCCTTTAATTAATTTTCCCTCCTAATCCTATTAGGAATAAATGAGAGTACTTATATTAAATTAATTCCTAAACTCTTTTAGAAATTAAAATAATAATAATTGTAATAATATTAATAAGACTCCTCTTATTAATTTATATTTAATATTTCTAAAATATTAAATAATAATATTAAGCTATTTAATTTATTCTATCACCATAGATTAAATTAAATATACATAACATATTATTACGATTATGCCATTAACTTCTTAAATAATTATTCTTCCTTTTATGGTGTGACCCTTTAGGTTCACCATATTAAACCTATTGTGAATAAATCAATTAGAACAATTCTAATCTTATTTAAATAAATAAATTAAACAATTAATTTATTTAAATAAATAATATTTATTCTACAATAGGGATAAGCCTCCCTAGCGATCAACGACTTTCCAGATAATATAGATTTCAACATTAATCATAAAAGAAACCTTTGAGTAAATAGTTAAAAGACAATTCAATCCTTCCACTATACAATGTCCCAATTAAATATAAGACATGGAATTCATCACAAGTCTTATTTTATTTAATTATATGTATTTCGATCCTTAAATGCACAACTCCAAATAATGCAAATTAGAAACTCCTTTCTAATTTCATTACGCCCGCCAAGGACTTTGGGTTGTCATTTATCGAATAATCACATAGACATTTCTCTTTTTTAATAAGTGGTAGATTCTTTATTGATCATACATTATCTCCATGTACAACTTATTATACCCAAGCATACCCTTTGATATACCCTAAGGGTCTTAAGGAATAAGTCAAAGTATAACTCATCATACACAAGATACTATGATGATCTCAAGTCCAAGGATCACTTGTACTACTATCACTACTGAAATTCCTATCGACAGCAAGTAAAACTCCATTAGGTATTCCTTAGCGAGCCACGTTCGGTGAACTTATTCTCTAATAAGCACCTACATACTTGCTTTAGTGTCTCCACACAAATGATCATGAGATCAATCATCCTCATCCAATGAAGCAAGCAACATATGTACCAATCTATCCGGATTCACTAATCCCCAATTTAGTAATCCAACGATTGGGAACTATTTTAGTTTTAAGCTTTCAAAGAATTTAGATCTCATTAGAATGATCATCATCATTATTCTAAAAGCATTGCTTAAAACTATGGGTTTATCACATATTATAAAACAAAGATCATGTAGATAATTAAAAGCCTTTAATAAATTAATACTTTTTATTAATAAATGAATAAGATTGTTACAAAGTATATGCTTTATCATCAAACATGATTGGCTTGTGTGCATATTACTTTCAATCTCCCACTTGCACTAAAGCCAATCGCCATTGTATCTTATACTCTTCTTCACTAAGTGACGATTATCCCGTTTGTTGGATAAGCTTTTAGTTAATGGATATGTAATGTTGTTCATGAGAGTCCACTATCTCGTATAGTGATTTCCATCTTTCAATGATTCTAATAATCAAATGAAAGTGCCACAACACATGTTTAGATCCAAGATGAGACTTAGGAACTATTCCTAGTTTCTCATTTGAACTTTTAATCCAAACAATCAACTTGCGACTTCATTTATAGCTATATACTTTGTCTTTATCACTAAACCAAAGAACTCTTTCATTGTTTGGAACCTTTCCAATTCATCGCACCACCGTTCGAGATAATGCTTTACCTTAAAGTGGATTTTTCGTCATCTTGGTCCGTCTCGAAAAACTTGAGTCTCATTAAGCCCTCTAGTTTTAATTTAGACCCACCATGAATATGATCACATCCTTAGTCTTGGGTTAAGCACTTTAAGATGTTTTTCATCGACTCATAGTGAACTTCTCCGAATATGACCGATCAAGATCGTGTCTCGTATATTTCATTGCATACATAATAGTCACTCATGCGACCTTTCTTTTCGTGAGTCCGTGGGGACTATTAAGAGATACACTCCATAGCTCATCTACATGAGACATCTCTTGGAGTTTGCCATGCTAAACGACTTTAGCATCAAATGAAATATCGTTCCTTGGGTTAAGTCGAGCATCCTCTTAAATCTATCTATATAGATTTATATCCCCAATTAAGATACTCTTTCAAATCATTCATGGAGGAATGTTTAGACAACTTTATCTTTTCTTGATCAGTAAAGATTGGTATGTCATTCCTCATCCGTAGTATATCAACATATAGTACTAGGAATGTCACGATGCTCCCAATCGACCCTTTTGTACACACTAGGTTCATTCTTATTTTGATAAAATCAAACTCTTTTGATTGCCCCATCAAAACGAATGTTCCATATTTGAGAAACTTGCTTCAATCCATTTCTCCGAAAGTGTCACAACACTTACCTCATCGTATGTAATGGATCATCATCTTCTATGATGTGTACCTCATCATCATCATCATCTATGATGAATCCATACCTCCCAAGTATCTTGGTACTATTCGCATTTATTGATTTAGTTGTGGTATAATAGGTCTACATACTGTGTTCCTCTTATTTGACTTATAGTGTTTTGTGGTTCTTGAACTCTTCAAGATCTATTATCCTCCCACTAACCCCTTTTAATGATAAACACCTTTATCTTAGAAGGCGCCGTGTTTCAGTAACAAACACCTTTTGCTAAGTAGAATTATAGAACATATACCCTAAACTTACTTTAGGATGTCCCACAAATCTGTACATGTCAAATCTTGTCCCAAGCTTATCCTTCGAAACCTTTTCACATAAGTTGGACAACCCCTTATCTTAACATACTTAAGATTAGGAATCCTCCATGTCCATAACTTTTATGGAATCTTGGGGCTGGATTTTGAGGTTACCTTTTTCGTAGATATGCAGCCATTTCTAGGACATGGCCCTAGAAGGTTACTGGAATGTCGGTAAAATCATTATGGATCGCACCATGTTCAAATAGGTACGATTTTTCCTTTCAGATACATCAATCAATTTATTGCGTATCAGGATGTGACCATTATGAGAAAACCATTTGAGATGATCTAGAAACTTATTGCACAAGTATTTATTCCTTGATCCGATCAAAGAATTCTAATACTTTATCAATTTATTTCACTTCTGAATTCTTTGAACCTTTCAAATAATTCATACTTGTATTTCAGAAAATACACACATTCAACTCTTTGAATGATCATCTCATTTTCTTATACTAATTTGTTCAATATGCAAAATTATTTTCATGTAAGTCAAGTATACAAAATTTATTAAGTAATATTCGATTCTATACAAAACATTATTATTATAAATAGAACAACAATTGTTCTTAATTATAATACCAAAGATTTCATTGTCAACAATAAAATGGAAATAATATTTTTAACAAGAATCGGAATACAATAACAACTTATCGACTTAATAGATTTGCGCTTCGTAGGCATTGCTAAACTATAAGTTTCTATGGCTAATATGGCAACCTTTGTTACATTTCCCGCATATGGATTACTTATATTTGTTTAGCTTTTACTTCGCTTGGTCCCTTCATAAATCTATATTTATGATAACCAAAGTCGGTATCCAATACCCAAGTAGAACCTTGACTTAAAGAAAAATTTATTTCAATTATGAACAAAAACTATATTGTAACCGAAACTTCACTAAGCTTCTTTGGTTAGCCTCTGCAAGATGCTTCTCACAGTTTCTTTCTAGTGTCCAGGCTTATTGCAGTGGAAGCAAACTCCTTTGCTATCCGTATCAGTTTTGTTCTTATTATCCTTTATTTTGCCTTTCTATATACCTTCTTTGAATCGTTCTTCTTTTCAGAAAATCCTTTGGCCCTTACCAGTAAGACTTGATCTTTCTTGGTTGGAAAGTGACTCTCAACATTTTTCAACATGTTAAGCAAATCAACGAAGCTGATATCTAGCTTGTTCATATGAAAAATTCATAACAATTGTGAAAGGAGTCCGGGAGTGAGTGCAAGATCAAATCTTGGCTCAACTCTCCATCCATGACAAAACTCGTTGTCCTAATTGATCAATCAAATTGATAATGTTAAGGACTTTTTTCTGCATCTTATAGTGCCATTGGCCATTCTAGATCGGAAGAGCTCCTTAGATATCTCGATATCTATCGGTCCTACTTTCCTCACCATCAACTACTTGATGTGTAGGAATATAGTAGGAGCATCCATAGTTTCATCGCCGACGTGAAGCTCGTTACTCATGGATGCGAGCATGATGCATCGAGCCAATCAGTGCATCATTTTGCCACTTTCTAAAAGTAGCAATCTCTTCCTCAGAGGCATCATCTCGCAACCATTGCGAGGATAGGCGATAAGGACATAAGATAGCTTTTCACTATGAGAACTATTCTCAAATTCCTTAACCAATTCGCTTAATACGGTTTGGTTAAATAACATCTAATATGTTTCGCAAAGATGATAGTAATTTAGACATTGTAAAATTCGTAAATGAATTTGTAATTAACAACATTTTAACATACATTCTTTTATTAATTACCAAAATAAATTAGGTCTTGTTTTAAATTGGTATCTCCCACTATTTTCTTCAAACTATATTACCTCACTTATATAGTTCTAAGCAAAATCGATTAAGATTTGCTAGTGAGAATAAGGATCCCATTTCAAATGTATATAGCCTTGTGGTGACACAACAAACTATATATAAATAAATAGGTAGACAACTTTTGTCAATTACATCAACTATGCAACTCCTTTTCTTTTGCCTCTTAGATTATTTTGATCAAGTGGTGGCACATCCGAATCAAAATTATCCAAGTTAAGTTCGAATTCTAGCACTCCATATATTCAAAAAAGAAAAATATCATCCTTGTGGTGACATAACAAAACAATATTGTTCAATTTTCTTTATAAGCATCAAATGTGATAAATTAACATCTTAAATACTTAATACTTGCCTTGTGGTGACACAACAAACTCATATTAAATATTTAATACTCTATTAATTTTATCATGCTAGAAGGCGACGTTCGATATTCCAAATATCTTTGAACGCTTAGGACTTAATATAAAAATTGAGGGGTTTGTTATTAATTTGTCTCATCTTGTTTTAATACAGCATTATATATATATATATATAAAATACGCGTCATATTAATGAACATGCGAAGCATGTTTGCATAATATATAATATATATAGTATAAGCATGCACATATAAAATACTATATTCTACCCGGATTGATTATGGACTTTTATTCTAGTTTGGTTCACTAGAGCCACCAAGTGAACCAAAAGGTCAAACCCTAGGGGTGCAAGAAATAATATTTAAATATAACTATTACATTTAAACCCGGGCTCCATTACAAACGGGTCTTCAAGCGTTCCTTGCTCCTTGATCTCCAATTCTTCAAAATTAATTCTAACTATTCCTATTACAAAACTATTTAAAATAAATAGAAACCTTGATCGCTAGATCAAGGGAAGTACATAGGAGGAGATAGAATTTATATTAAGAAAAAATTAGAGAAGGCGAGGTACGCAGAGACCCCATTTAATAAAACTCATACATTCATGCATCCAACTAAAATAAAATCCAAACGCATCGGGTCAATAATGCATAATCAATCCCATTTATTATCATACACATCATCATACGCATCAATAAATAACATTCATCTCATGAATAATAAACATTTAATATATATTGATATCATTTAATGGGCAAATTTAGTTAGTATAAAATCTAATTTTGAATCAAAATAAACTCCTTTATTTTAATCTAAATTTAAATCAAAATAAAACTATTTTATTTTAATTTGTCCAATTTTGAATAAAATAAACTATTTTATTTTAATCAAAATCTTTAATCAAAATAAACTCCTTTATTTTAATTAATTATGGAATCCAATTCCATGTAAAAAAAAAAATTATTAAAGGAAACACGGATTATCTTTCTTATTCACAAATAAACTCCTTTATTTTGAATAATATGAAATCTTATTTCATATCTAAATAAACTCCTTTATTTAAGGAAAGATCGATTCTTTTCCTATTCACAAATAAACCTTTTTATTTTGAATAATATGAAATCTAATTTCATATCTAAATAAACTCCTTTATTTAAGGAAAAATAGAATCCAATTTTAACTCCAATTAGTTATCATGGAATCCAATTCCAACTCTAATTAGTTAGCATGAAATCCAATTTTAAAATTAAAATAAACTTTTTTTTTATTTTAAGATTAAAATAAACTTTTTATTTTAAAATTAAAATAAATTTTTATTTCAATAATAAAATAATTAAGATTAATATATATATATATAACTATTATATATATAATAACCGCACGATTTTCTAAACAAAATTATGTTTCATGCGTAATCATATATATAGTATGATTCTAGCAAGTAATGTTGCTTCTGCTAATTAAATATATATACTAAAAAGGTAGCCATGAAAATCCCTGGACCTTTTCAAATGAAGACAATCCTGATTCCCTTGAACACCCACGTGAATATGATTAGAAACTGACTAAAAAGGTAGCCATGATTGCTTCGGTTAATCATATATATAAAATAATCGCGGTAATCCGTGTTTAAAAAACAGGCTTCACGAAAAAATATTTCGGTCCCTTTTTTTTTATATATATATTTTTTATTTTATACAATTAAATTATGCCCAATTAAATTGTTCTAAACACATATCAATATACATATAAAATTTAAACAATTAATAATTCGCATAAAGGTTTGGCTCTGATGCCACTTTTAGGTTTGTAATATTCAAGAACGCAATCAAATTGCATAAATAAGCGGAAACGTGTAAAAATTAGAGTTTAAAAATTTTACAAACCATATACCCGGATCACCCTTTATGCACAATTATTAATTAAACGAAAAAAAATGAATAAGAAACATACCCTTGAAGATCCGAGCTTCCTCAGGTACAAGTTCACCTCCAATCCTTTTTCGCGTTCAACTTGAATCCACCGGGTTTGTTCCTTCCTTTGATCAACGTTAGCCACCCAAGTGTTTGGCCTCTAGAGGTGATCCACCAAGAAAGAAAAAGGATTCAAGAAGATGGGTGGTTGGCTAAACCCTAGTTTTTCTATCTCTATAGAAAAGAGCGTACTCTCCAACTATTGAAATTATTACGTAGTATTAATATCGATATATAAGACTCCTCTTATAAAGATATCAAGTAACCTTATTAAAATAAGGTATTATTTAATTAAACTCTTTTAATTAAATGGGCCTCCTAATCTTATTAGGGATAATTAATTAAACTCCTTTAATTAATTTTCCTCCTAATCCTATTAGGAATAAATGAGAGTACTTATATTAAATTAATTCCTAAACTCTTTTAGAAATTAAAATAATAATAATTGTAATAATATTAATAAGACTCCTCTTATTAATTTATATTTAATATTTCTAAAATATTAAATAATAATATTAAGCTATTTAATTTATTCTATCACCATAGATTAAATTAAATATACATAACATATTATTACGATTATGCCATTAACTTCTTAAATAATTATTCTTCCTTTTATGGTGTGACCCTTTAGGTTCTCCATATTAAATAGGTTGTGAATAAATCAATTAGAACAATTCTAATCTTATTTAAATAAATAAATTAAACAATTAATTTATTTAAATAAATAATATTTATTCTACAATAAGGATAAGCCTCCCTAGCGATCAACGACTTTCCGAGATAATATAGATTTCAACATTAATCATAAAAGAACCTTTCGAGTAAATAGTTACCAGACAATTCAATCCTTCCACCATACAATGTCCCAATTAAATATAAGACATGGAATTATCTTGTCAAGTCTTATTTTATTTAATTATATGTATTTCGATCCTTAAATGCACAACTCTCCAAATAATGCAAATTAGAAACTCCTTTCTAATTTCATTATGCCTTGCCAAGGACTCTTGGGTTGTCATTTATCGAATCACATAGACATTTCTCTTCTTTTAATAAGTGGTAGATTCTTTATCGATCATACATTATCTCCATGTACAACTTATTATACCCAAGCATACCCTTTGATATACCCTAAGGGTCTTAAGGAATAAGTCAAAGTATAACTCATCATACACAAATACTATGATGATCTCAAGTCCAAGGATCACTTGTACTACTATCACTACAGAAATTCCTATTGACAGCAAGTAAAACTCCATTAGGTATTCCTTAGCGAGCCAACGCTCAAATTGAACTTATTCTCTAATAAGCACCTACATACTTGCTTTTAGTGTCTCCACACAAATGATCATGAGATCAATCATCCTCATCCAATGAGCAAGCAACATATGTACCAATCTATCCGGATTCACTAATCCCCAATTTAGTAATCCAACGATTGGGAACTATTTTAGTTTTAAGCTTTCAAAGAATTTAGATCTCATTAGAATGATCATCATCATTATTCTAAAAGCATTGCTTAAAACTATGGGTTTATCACATATTATAAAACAGCATCATGTAGATAATTAAAAGCCTTTAATAAATTAATACTTTTTATTAATAAATGAATAAGATTGTTACAAAGTATATGCTTTATCATCAAACATGATTGGCTTGTGTGCATATTACTTTCAGGAACTGGAGCAACTGACCGCCAAAGCAGACAATACTCCTTGATGGATGCGATTATGAGCATTGGCTCATCGTTATGGAGTTCACTTTGGATCCAAAACCCTCAGAAGAAGAGATGATTTACTCGTATGTCAAAACCCTAGCTTCGGTTACTATAAGGTATTTTACTCGGTAGTTTCTCTTTATTTGCTAATGATATTGATATTTGATGGCGTGGAAGTTTTTTTTCTTATTTTTTTTGGTTAATTTAAGTTGTTTGATTTTGGTTAATTTAAGTTGTTTGATTGGGTTTCAGTGAGGAAGAGGCGAAAAATAAGATCTACTCTGTTTGTACATCGACATATCTTTGGATTTGGTGCTTTAATTATCAAGAGCTTTCCTACAAAGTGAAAAGTAGAGATCATTGGCAAAAAATTGTGTACTCACGATTATTTGATTGGTGAGGTTCATTTTCATGCTTTGAGGAGTTGTGTGCTTAATCTTGACTATTTAACATATAATATGCTTACTCCTGCACCTTCATTAGTTTTTAAATAGAAACTTAATTTTTAGTAATATTAATATTATTGTATACACATTTGAGACTTGTGGATAATATTAATAGTTCAATTAGTCAACTCTAAACCTCGATTCATTGTCACTTTGTTTATAGTAGATTGTTTTGTGTCGCTAGAGTAGTCGATGCCTTATCTTTGAATCGCATTTCTACTTCTCACAAACAAATTAACAATTGCTTTTCGCTCTGCTTTGAGAATTATCCCATGTGGTCTCTGTAAGACCCCAGCTTTTATATATAAAGATGAATTTTCTATAAATATTATTTTTGAATATTATGGAATAATTTGATATAATGTTATAGTTGTGGGTAATATTTATAAATTTTGCAAAGTATGCAAGTGGTTATATTATATTCGATTGGTGGGGAATATTCGGTTTAGCGAGGGAATATTCGTATAACTACTCAATCATTGGTGGACCCTACAATGTAATTATTGTCGGATTGAGAAAACGACAAAAATATTTTATTGAAATAACTGGCGGAAGTTTTACCTGGTTGATCTTTGTTGAACTACTTGGTAGTAAAAGTACGATGAATACGTGTGGTTGCATAAGTAAATATTACCGGTATTGATTATTGATGCTTATGTGAGAAGTCACTCGGTTTGATTCCATTATTGTCGATTAATAATATGAATTATTATAGCGATAATGACGCTTTTGTTTTATTATTATTATTAACGTAATAAAAGCGAAACATCTTTTTATATAGTAATGAATACTTTATTAAAGTTATTCTATAAATAAAATATATTATATTTTATTATGCATAGTGTTTTGCATAGTGTTGCATAGTGTTTGCATAGTAAAATGTTTTTATATAAATAGAATATATTATATTTTATTTAAAAGATTTTGCTTTAAATATGGACCGTCAGATTAAAGTAAATCAATCTGGACCGTTCATGGATTAATTACTATGCATTCTATTTTTCTATAAATAGAAGCTCATTCCTTCATTATTTTCTTACGAATTCACTAAAACTCTAGAGAGAGAAACTATAGAGAGAAAGAAGAAAAATATTCTGCTACTTCACTTTGCCAATATTCAGTTCTTTTAAGGTAGGGAATATTATTTGTTGTAACCGTAAAGGGGTTATTCTTTTTTGTATTCATGAAGAGAACTTCTTTTGTTATTCCATTCTTATTTATTCTTTTGAATAACCTGTATACGCCGGAATCCCCTATACTTGGTGATCTTCTTCTTTTATTCCATTCTTCTATTATTCATTGGAACATCCACTCGTGTGTTTTACACGGACTGGTTAAATCTTTATTATTATTCTCATTGGAACATCACATGCGCATGTGTTTTTACTAGGACTGGTTTAAAATCTTTATTATTACATTGGAACATCGTCATGCATGTGTTTTACACAGGACTGGTTAAAATCTTTATCATTCATTGGAATATCCTATCGTGTGTTTTACACCGGATCCGGTTCCATCTTTATTATTCATTGGAACATCCCGTCGGTGTGAATTTCAACGACTTCGGTTCCGTTATTATTATTCATTGAATAACTCTCACAATGTCGATAAGTACCGCATGCATGGTGATTTCTTTTGTTATTCCATTCTTTATTATACCCGGTTGGTTAAAACTTTGACTTCTATACTCCATGAAATTAGTAGAATATCCTTGATATTTCGTTTCATCCAAAGATATCTTTTCATGGAAATATTCTTTTAATCGTTCTTGAATTTTACTCTACAAAGCAAAGATCATGTCGACATTTGGATGTTATTAGTTCTGAATAACTTAATTCTTGAACTTGTTTTATTGAATTCTTATATCATTGTCATCATCCTCATGTTTATATTTTTTTAAAGTCATCTGTGGGCTTCTGTAGAGTATGGGACGGACTTGGTATGATTATGACCGAGGATTATTGATTGTAATCATGACCGTAATGTTACAAATGATGTGGTAAAAGTCCTCGATGGGTCAGTAGTGCATTGATGGACGATTGTTGGCATGATCATGACCATTAATGAATACACAACTATTCTTGGCCCGTAGTGCAGGGGAATAATTGTGGTCGTGATACTAAAGAATATCCTTGTCAGAAAGTGCGCGGGGTGATTCGATGATGTGGATTATTTATTAAAGTCGAGTCTCATTTATAATGTTGATGAAAAACCTTTTAAATCATAAAAGATAGTAGATTTTATTTTCTACTGACTCTTTTAATGGATTGCTTGTTCAATGCAGCTTAAACTTGATGTTTATTATATTTTATCGGTTTAACAATGTTCAAGGCTATTGATAATTTATTCGCATTATCTTAGTCATAATATTTCTTCTTGGGCTAGTTGAGCTCACCCTTTCTTTCTCACCGCTTTCTCTTCGTGAAATGAGAACATATTTGGACTTAGCCTGGGGAGCGGAGTAATGGTCCGAGAGGATAGCATTAGTAGTCATCACTATTTTGTGAAATAGTGTGATAATAATTGTAATGAGGACTCCTTTTGAGTTTGTATAATATCTAGTAGACAATATTTGTATTCAAACTCACGCTTTTTATGTCGTATTGTACCACTACGAGTTATATTAGTAAGTCAGATTTAAATTTCAGCACCATGTATCTGACTACCCAAGATGGGTGATGTATACCTAATTTTGGGGGCGTCACAGTCTCCTCCATTAAAAGAGATCTCAATTTCATTGATCATACTAGTGATCTTGGATAGAAAGAGTAGGCAAACACAGTTTGCTAGTTATGTCCATGATTTTGTTATACATATCTTTGCGTCGAGTAAGAATTGATTTATGTTATATTGTTGCAGAGGTCAGAGGGTTCTGCCAATTGTGGTTGACCCAAGGCTTTACTTAGCTAGGAGAGTTCAAATGGGTCTAATCACTAAGCAGTCATTTATTTATGGGTATTATTTTGCATTTTTTACTTTTAGCAACTTCCATATTATTCATGAGGATGTTACTATATTGATGGATTCTGCAATTTTGTACTTTGGGGTGTTGCCCTGGTTTTGGAAGGTGAGTGTTTCAGCTTTATTTTTGACAACCCTGCTGCCAGAGGGTTCCTTTTTTTGATTTACTTCTTGATTGCAGAAATATATGACTTGAATCTGGTTTGTGTTTCTTCTATCTGTAGGGTAACTCTTCTAATGTGTTTGTATTATGCCAATGTAGGGTAACTCTGCTAACCTTTTTACTTGCAAGAGCTGTATAACATCATTGTGCTTCTCACCTGTAAAATTGTTTATACTTATTTGTGACAGATATCTGCATTTATGTATCCAACAACATATATGTTATCAATAAAGAAGTTAGCAATATTTAATTTTTTTATCAACTCTTTCATCACTACTCTTCCTCGTTGACCAGTTGTTTTGTTTTCTTCATAGTTGTTGAGTTTGCATATATTTACTATATGTATGACTACTACAGTTGAACATGATAATTAATTAATATTGTGTTAGGTGGAGCAATTATTTTATCTTGATATTATAGTTCTTTTGTTTTATACATTGATAGTTGGTTTCTTCATAGTTCTGTTGATTTATACATTGATAGTTCTGTCCTTTTTCTGTTTGGAAGGTGAATGTTCAGCTCCTTGTTGGACTGGATTAGGTTTACTAGATTTGCACTCTGGTACTGGTTCTTACATGTTTTGGTGTAGCTGAAGTATTTTACTTTCTCATGGTATATGAAATTGTATAATACCATTTGTTTATTTATTCTTTGTATAGAAGTACAATGGAAATTTCGTAAATCATTGGGCAAATGGCAAGAATCAATATTTGGGTCAATCATCCGGTTGGTGGTCTTGCTTACTATGTGATTGCTATTTGTCAAGGTAATAAAGCTCCTTCTTTTTGCTTCCATTTTAAAAAAAAATTGTTGGTATATTCCATTTTAGCATTTGAATCAGTCCTACACTTACTACTACAATATGGCCAATGTGGTACGCTTCACTAGTACTATTTATATTTATGCTCTTAGAATTCTTTCAATTAGTAGTTGGGACATACTATATTTTGTCATCAAAAACCAATTTGAACTCGTTATTGTGACAATCATAGTTGTAGTTCGGGCCAGTTCTAGCTCGCATTCAATACACAAATTAGAAAGAGTTGGTTCATGTATGTGAGTCAAGTATTGGATGGTATATATATTCGAGTTTTGTTTTGTCTTCTTAATGCTTTTGATCTTAAGCAAGCATAATTTGTGGCGTATGGGAGATCGTATACACTATCCCCGCTTTTACATTGGTGTTGTGAAAAGAAGAAAGTCTTTGGGGAATTATATTCTCTTTCACGTGGTCATGACGTGCCTTTTTTTTTTGGAAAAGCGAATCTTCGATAGCTCTCCTTTCTTGGAGAATTTTCCTGGGGTTACATTGAGTGGATCATTTTGTGGAGGGGAAATTGGTCGTGGCGATTCAAGCTCATATTGTGGAGAAGCTCAACAAGAAGGCTCGTACCATTGCTGTGTGCATTCCTACAACAGTGTTTACTTGGTCATGTCTTACACTCCACCCTCGCCATTGCTGTAGGTCCGGATAAAACCTTGTTCATTTGTAAGTCAAAGTTGTTATGCTGGTTTATTGGGATTGTAAATCAAAGATTGTTTAGGATTCTAAAACACTTCTTGGCATTTGATGAAAATCAAGTGAATGGTTTTATTATACTAATGAGAATCAACAACTTTGTTTGGTTCATGAATTTGAATATTCTCATACTTATTTTGTACACACGAGTTGTCAGTATAGTAGTTGGGGTCATATTTCCTCTATTTGCTAATGTCTTGTCATATACTTTGAAGATAAAAATGTTTGTCGAAACTGTAGAATTGTGTGTGGTTGGATTACTTGGAATCTTAGATAAATGATTGAAGTTAATACTCTTTTAATCTTTCAGGCTACAATATGTTAATCTTTCAAGCATTAGCATATTGTAGGTGCATTGGTAATGTAGGTGAACCACAACTTTCTTTTTTTTAATCTACAATATTTTAAAAACGTTATGTAAATATGCCTAAACGTTGTCTGATATATTAAACTACAACATTTTTATCCAGAAAACGTTGTGGAATCATACCTTCTACAACGTTTTTAAACGTCTGCTAATTTATGGTAAACAAATCTACAACGTTTTTTTCTTAAAAAACGTTGTGTAATGTGCTTAACTACAACGTTTTAAAAACATTGTGTAAGGGTGTCAAATAGATGACACCCTTAACCACGACGTTTTTCTGACTGAAACCACAACGTTTTTTTCGCGTCGTCTATTTACTGTTTTGTAGTAGTGAAAATATAATATATTCTATTTATAATCTAATAAAACGAATAACTTTATAAAAGTATTCTATTTATATAAAAAGATTTTACAATGCAAAACACTATGCAGAATAAAATATAATATATTATATTTATAGTCTAATAAAATGAATAACTTTATAAAAGTATTCTGTTTTATATAAAAAGATTTTACTATGCAAAACACTATACATAATAGAATATAATATATTCTATTTATAGTCTAATAAAACGAATAACTTTATAAAAGTATTACATTTTATATAAAAGCTTTTACATTTTATTACATTAATAATACTAATAAAACAAAACTTCATCGTCATTATTATAATTTACACTATTAATCGACCAGGTCGTTCCCAGGAAAGAGGGGGCTTTCCAATAAGGATTTCTCCCTATTGGCGCGCAATTAGGTGACCAAACCTCTCCTTGGCAGAACTTCTAGACATCGTTAATATTACAAATAATAATATTAATAACTTCGTCGTCTCAATTATTGATTTAAAAATATCGACAATAATTGAATCAATTAACGTGAGATACTATGCAACAATTACTGAAGCAATAATTGAACAAAACTGAGTGATTTCTCACGTAAGCATCAATAATCAATACCGTGTGCTATTATGCAACCAAGCGTATTCCTGTACTTTTAACACTGGGTGTTTCAACAGTTAACGATAAAACTTCCGCCATTATTTTCATAAAATATTTTTGTCGTTTTCTCAATCTGACAATAATTCCGTTGTGAGGTCCACCAATGATTGTGTCGTCGTACGAATATTCCCTGCTAAAACAAATATTCCCCGACCAATCGAATATTAGATAACAACTTGCGTACTTTGCAAAATTTATAACTATTACCCACAACTATAACATTATATCAAATTCATTCCATAATATTCATAAATGATAATTATAGAAAATTCATCTTTATTCATAAAAGTTGGGGTCTTACAATCTCCCTTCTTATGAAATTTCGCCCAAATTAGTGGTACGCACAGTATATCGAAGAGGTAAGGATACATTGATTTCATTTTGATTCTAACTCCTGTGTCATTTCCTCAACATCGTGGTTCCTCCATAAAACTTTGACTTGAGGTATAACCTTGGAGGCGTAGAATATGTTCCTTCTTATCCAAGATTTGAACAGAACCTCTTCATACGTTAAATCTTCCGCTATTTCGTCTCGGTTCTAACTCAATAATGTGGTTCGGGTCTTTCACATAATTACGTAACATGGATATATGAAAAGCGTTATGAACACGAGACATACTTGGCAGAAAGCGAGTTTATAGCTACGATCCCTACCGATCGAGGATTAAAATGGGCCAATGAATCGAGGATTGAACTCCTCTCTCTTTCTAAATCTCATAACTCCTTTCCATGGAGCAACACGTAACAACACATGATCTCCAATATCGAATTCCACGCCCTTTCGATGAAGATCAACATAACTCTTTTATTTCGGTCTTGTGAGGTTTTTATACGTTGTTGGATCGTTTAAATCTTTTCCGTAGTCATACGTACCAACTCCGGTCCCAACAACGTTGCTTCACCCACCTCATCCCAGCATACTGGAGAACGACACTTTCTTCCATACAACGCCTTGATGGAGCCATGCCAATACTTGTTTGATAACTATTGTTGTAAGAAAACTCCACCAATGGTAAGAACTTGTTCTAACTTCCCTTGAAGTCAAGGACACAGAGTCTTAATAAATCTGCTACATCACTATTCCAAAGATCCGCTTTCTTTCAAGTAAGTGGGTATTATTTTTTCGTATTCATGAAGAGAGTTATTTTCTTTCAATACTCATAAGGGTTGTTATTCCATTCTTTATTATTATGTTGGAATAACTCGTCTATCCAATACCGCATACATGGTGAAATTCTTCGTTATTCCATTCTTTATTATTACATTGGAATAACCTCGTCCGTGCTTGCTTCTATCACATGCCCGGTGAATTGTGGTTGTTATTCCATTCTTTATTATTCTGTTGGAATATCCTGTTTGTGCGGATTACGCATGACCTGGTTCCGTTCTTTATTATTATGTTGGAATATCATGTCTATGTGGATTACGCATGACCTGGTTCCATTCTTTATTATTCTATTGGAATAACTTGTCTATGCGGTCTATCGCATGCCTGGTGAATTCTTTTGTTATTCCATTCTTTATTATTCTGTTGGAATAACCTGTCTGTGTGGACTACCGCATGCATGGTGAAAGATCATGCGTATTCATTCCTTATTAAATTGTGGAAATGATGCATGACGTGGATTACCGCATGGCGGTGAAAATCCATTTCATAGCTTTTTGTATATTCTATTATACTCGTCTGAGATATCATTTCTTTTGTACTCGTCATGGAATATCATTTTCTTTGTTATTTTTTTTACGAGTTACTATTCACCCGATTACTATTCACTCTAGTATCATTCACTCGGGTATTCGGGACACTTTTCGTGTCGGGATACTATTCACGGGGTACTATTCCCGAAGTACTATTCACGGGGTACTATTCACCCAAAAAATATATTTCTTTTCTGTCCAAATTATTTTTGGTACATGAATATTATTCTTGAATTTTACTCTACAAAGCAGTATCATGTTGACAATTTAACGTTATTGATTTCTGGATAAATTAAATTATAAATCTTTAAAATTTATCCTTGAACTTGTTTTATTGAATTATTATGTCATTGTCATCATCCTCATGCTTATATTGTGATTAAAGTCATCTTTGCCTTACGTGCATAGATGGACTTGGTATGATTATATCCAAGGATTATTCGGTATAATCATGAATGTAATGTGACGAATGATGTGGTAAAAGTCCTCATTGGCCTGTAGTTCATTGATGGACAGTTGTTGGTATGATTATGACCAGGGATTATTCGGTATAATCATGACCATTGAAGATTACATGAATATCCTTGGCCGTGGTGCAGGGATGATTCGATTTTATTTATTAAGTTGAGTCGCAGCGATAAAGTTGATGGAAAACTTTTTAAATCATAGAAGATAGTAGATTTTATGCTCTACTTGACTCTTCTAATGGATTGTTTATTCCACTGCAGTTGTTGATCTAAAACTTGTTGTCTATTGTATTCTATCAGTTGTTATACTGTTGAAGGCTAAGGACAATTTATTCTGCATTATCTTAGTCATAATATTTCTTACTGGGCTAGTTGAGCTCACCCTTTCTTTTACGGTTCTCTTCAAGAAATGAGAATATAGCTGGGACGAGTCGGGGAACGGATTGACGGTCCAGATGGTTGTTTTAGTAGTCCTCACTATTCTATAAAATAGTGTGACAATAAATGTAATGAGGACTCCATTGAGTGTGGATATTATCTAGAAGGCAATATTCTTATTTAGACTCTTAGATTATGTTTTGTCGTATTTTACACGACTTTTGTATAATTAAGTTGTATTTGAATTTTGTACTATGTATTTGGCGACTCAAGATGGGTGATGTATACCTGTTGTGGGGGTGTCAAAGTTGGTATCAAAGCTTAAGAATATGATCATTGGCTGAGATGTGAGACAAGAACTAGGATGGGAGAGACAGGGAATTCCTTTGCTAGTATGACCTACCTAAGTTTAATTGGTATTTAATTGGTCGGTCAGAGTATAGGGATAATATGTGATATGTCAATTAACCCTTGTTTTGTGACAGTGTTTGAAAATGGCATCCGAAAATGTTGAGATCAGCAATGAAGCACATGAGACCGTTGAGTCACCACAGATTAATACCCAGGATAATGTACAACAGGAGGACAATAATCCTCAGGTAAACAACAACGATCAAATGATGAACGATGGGATGTTCAGAGGTTTTATGCAATTCATGTAACATCAGGCAAGGGTGGCTCCTGTCCAAAATGCAGGTGGAAACACTGACAACTCTCGGACGGTCACCGCTAAGCGATTCGAGAGCTGGGACCACAGGAGTTTTTGGAGAGCTAAAATCACTTATGGTGAGACGTGGATAAAGCAGATCAACAAGATATTTGATGTCTTGGGATGCTCGAGGAGCAAAAGGTTCCTTTGCCACCTTCATGTATTGCGGCGGAGGCGACATCGCTAGGAATCAGAAGCGTACTCAACCTGCCGCACTCAAAATGTCTTGGGAGAAGTTCCAAGAGCTATTCAACGACAAGTACTTTCCTGAAAGTATTAGTCACATGAAGGAGGTAGAGTTCATCAAGCTTGAGCAAAACAATATGACCGTGGCGCAGTACGAAGCTAAGTTTATCGAGTTGTCTCGGTTTGCGTCCCACTTGGTTGATAATGAGGAGAAAATGATGCGGATGTTTCTAAGAGGTTTGAAACCCAAGATACGTCAATACCTAATTTCTCACAAACTGTGTTTATATTCAGATATTGTGAATAGGTCTCAGTTATTGGAGCGCGATAATGAGTCAGCACAACCAAAAGGTAACGAGCAACAACACGATAATAATCGTACCGGTGGCAACGGCCATCGGAACAATGATAACGATCATGGGGGAAATTATCATGCCAAGAATGGTAACCACTTCGGTGGTAATCATGGCCAAGATAATAGCAATGGAAATTTCAAGAAGAGAAGGTTCAACAATGATGGAAAGACAGCAGCACCAACACTTATTTTCAAGGAAGGAGAACGACCACCAATTGTATGCTTCAAATACGGAGGGGATGGACATATCAGTCCAAATTGCGTGATGCAGTCCAAAGCATGTTATAATTATAGAAAAGAAGGTCACCTAGCCTGCGTTTTGTATGCGGCACCAAAATCAAGTCCATTTGGGGACGGTGGCACCAAAAGCGGATACTGGACAAAACAAAGTCGGTGGTTTTGGGAAGAGCGTTTTTCGTGACTTCTCAAAAAGTGAGTAACCCGAACGAAGTTAGCACGGGTTAGTTAATTATAAATTCTTGCCAAGTCTATACCTTATTAGATACCGGTTCTACCCATTTTTTTCTCTCTTGCTTGCGCTCAACGTTTAAATTTGACCCCAGAGAAGTTAGACTTTGACTTATTGGTTGAAATTCGTTAGTAGAAACCTTCGTTATCTCCACTATTTATAAATCTTGTTAATTCAAATCGACACTTTCACGTTACCTGTCGATCTTATCTCTTTGAAAATACTTGCCTTTGATGTGATTTTAGGAATCGATTGGTTAACTACTCATTATGCTTTTCGTAAGGTTGTTAGATTTTATATTCCTAACCAACCTGTTATGCGAATTCAAGCAACCAAACCACTAAAGTCAATCATTGTCATATCCAGCCATAAGTAAAGAGCCCCAAGCCTTTCGCTGGTGACTTCCAAGTCTTGGAATACACCGAAGCCAGACTATCCGTAGGGGACACCGTGAATGACAATGTCAAGTTGATAGGTATCAATGTGACGTGCTATCCAAGTCTTGGGATGAGAGTCACAGTTTTGAATGATATTTCTATTGTTAATAAATTTCCTAACGTATTCTTGAAGACTTCTTAGCCTAACCCTAGAGCGTGAAATCGAATTTTGTATTGACCCCAGTACAAAACCCATTTCTAAAACCCTTAAATATTTCTTCAACCAAAACGAACGTATAATGCGCCAAAGACGTTGGGTCGAGCTGTTGAAGATTATGACCATACCATTCAATATCATCGTGGAAGAGCGAACGTGGTAGCTGACACGTTGAGTAGAAGATTATATGCATTTATGAGTGCAATGTTGTTAACACAAAGACCTATTTCGTATAACTTATAAATGATGAAGATAGAGTTAAAGACTCTAGGGACCCACGTGAAGATAACAAATATACAAGTAGAATCGACGTTAATTGATAAAGTTAAAGCCGCTCAAACTACACACCTAGAGCTGATGAATATGAAGAAGAAGGTTCAAAAAGGCGTTATTCTAGAAGCAAGAGTCGATGAATAGAGGAAATCTCAACCCTTGATTTAATTGGCCCATTTGAAATCCTCAATCGAGTAGGAACTGTGGCCTATAAACTCGTTTTACCGCCAAGTATGTCACGTGTTCATAACATTTTTCACGTATCGATGTTACGTAATTATGTGGACGACCCGAACCACATTATTGAATTAGAACTAGACGAGATAGCAGAAGATTTAACATATGAGGAGATACGTGTTAAAATCTTGGATAAGAAGGATCCTATTCAACACTCAAAAGTTATACCTCAAGAGTTAGAATCTGAAATGAAGTTAAGGTATCCTCACCTCTCTAAGATACTGAAACGTGACGTAAATTTCGAGGGCTAAATTTCATAAGAATGGGAGATTGTGAGACCCCAAATTTTATGAATAAATATTTAAATTTCTTGAAATATTTTTTTTGAATATTATGGTGTGGATTTAATATAATGTTATAGTTGTGGGTAATATTTATAAATTTTGCAAAGTATGCAAGTTGTTATATAATATTCGATTGGTCGGGGAATATTCTTTTTGTCGAGGAATATCCGTACGATGGTACAATCATTGGTGGACCCCACAACGGAAGTTTTGTTGTAGTTAGAAAAGCATGTAATTATCTTTTTATAAAAATAACTACGAAAGTGTTACCGTTAAAACCGTTGAACTACCTTAGTAGTAAAAGTACAATAATACGCGTGGTTGCATAGTAGTAGCATACCGGTATTGATTATTGATGTTTACGTGAAAAGTCACTCGATTATACTCAATTATTGCTACAAGAATTGCCGCATCATATCTCTCATATTATTGATTCAATTATTGTTATAAGATAAATCGCATAATATGTTATATTATTAAATCAATAATTGAGACGGAAAAGTTATTCATATTATTATTTGCAATATTGACAATGTCTAGAAGTTCTGTCAAGGAGAGATTTGGTCACCTAATTGGGCGCCAATAAGGAGAAATCCTTATCGGAATGCCCCCTCTTTTCTGGAAACGACTTGGTTGTTAAATATTGTGCTTTATAATATTAATGATGAATAAGTTCGTGTTGATTAAAGATGAAATTGATAGTTCCATTGTGTTGGAATTATTAGTGTTAGTGAAAAATTGGCATTTATTTCGATAACAATTGATGTCTGGAGGTTATATTGACTAATCGGGTAATTAACCGGATAAATGAGCAATTAATTGCTATTGATTCACATGATTATAACTATTTGTTCACATGTGTGTACTATTGATTCACATTCATTTACTATTAGGGGAGTTGGTGCAAGATTGATAATACTTGCATGACTAAGTTAAAAATGGAGGTATAGATAGAGGTACTATACTGTAATTCATATTTTTACATGTCTAGAACTATTGATTCACATGATTTACTATTAGGGGAGATGGTGCAAGTTTGATAATACTTGCAGGACTAAATTAAAAATGAAGGAAAAGATGAAGGTATTATACTATAATATTTCGAGCCCCAAAACATGCAATTATCGAAACTATATTTTCCTATAAATAGAAGCTCATTCCTTCATTATTTTTCACCAATTCACTAAAGCTATAGAGCAATTATTATAGAGAGAAAGAAGAAGAAAAGTTTGCTACATCACTATTTCAGTATCTAGTCTTCTTTTGAGGTAAAGGGTGTTATTCTTTCGTATTCATGAAGAGAGTTATTTTCTTTCAATACTCATAAGGGTTGTTATTCCATTCTTTATTATTATGTTAGAATAACTCGCATACATCCAAGTACCGCATACATGGTGAAATTCTTCATTATTCCATTCTTTATTATTCTCATTGGAATAACTTTTTCTGCATGCGATCTATCGCGTGCTCGGTGAATTCTATTGTTATTCCATTCTTTATTATTATTCATTTGAATATATCACATGCATGCGAATTACGCATGATGATTTGGTTCCGTTCTTTATTATTACATTGAATATCCTGTTTGTGTGGATTACGCATTGACACGGTTCCATTCTTTTTATTATTCGTTGGAATATCCCGCTCGCATGCGTAATTCATGCATTTAATTGGTTCCATTCTTTATTATTACATTGGAATAAACGTAAAATGCGATTCTATCGCATGCACGGTGAATTCTTTTGTTATTTCATTTTTTATTATTACATTTGGAATAACTCATGCGCATGGACTACCGCATGCATGGTGAAAGATCCTGTGTATTCATTCCTTATTAAATTGTGGAAATGATGCATTTACGTGGATTACCGCATGGCGGGTGAAAATCCATTTTGCATAGTTCAGTATATTCTATTTTACTAAATCCGAGATATCATTTCTTTTGTACTAAATCATGGAATATCATTTTCTTTGGTATTTTTTTTACAAGTTACTATTCACCGATTACTATTCACTTTGTTATCATTCACTCGGGTATTCGGGACACTTTTCGCTGGTAATCCGGGTACTTATTTGGTACTATTCAGAAGTATTATTCACGGGTACTATTCACCGAAAAATATATTTTTCTTTTCTCATTCAAATTATTTTTGGTACATGAATATTATTCTTGAATTTTACTCTACAAAGCACTATCATGTTGACAATTTGGACGTTATTAATTTCTGGATAAATTAAATTATAAATCTTTAAAATTTATCCTTGAAATTATTTTATTGAATTATTATGTCATTGTCATCATCCTCATGCTTATATTGTGATTAAAGTCATCTTTGGTTTACGTGCATAGATGGACTTGGTATGATTATGACCATGAATTATTCGATATAATCATGACCGTAATGTGACGAATGATGTGGTAAAAGTCCTCATTGGCTTGTAGTTCATTGATGGACAGTTGTTGGTATGATTATGACCAGAGATTATTTGGTATAATCATGACCATTGATGATTACATGAATATCCTTGGTCGTGGTGCAGGGATGATTCGATTTTATTTATTAAGCTGAGTCTCAGCGATAAAGTTGATGAAAAACTTTTTAAATCATAAAAGATATTAGATTTTATGCTCTACTTGACTCTTCTAATGGATTGCTTATTAGATTTGCAGTTGTTGATCTAAAACTTGTTATCTATGTATTCTATCGGTTGTTATCTTCGTTGAAGGCTAAGGATAATTTATTCTCGCATTATTTTAGTCATAATATTTCTTACTGGGCTAGTTGAGCTCACCCCTTTTTTCACTGTTCTCTTCAGGAAATGAGAATATAGCTGGGACGAGTCGGGGAACGGATTGACGGTCCATATGGTTGTTTTAGTAGTTCTCACTATTCTATAAAATAGTATGACAATAAATGTAATGAGGACTCCATTGAGTGTGGATATTGTCTAGAAGACAATATTCTTATTTAAACTTTTAGATTATGTTTTGTCGTATTTTACACGACTGTTGTATAATTAAGTTGTATTTGAATTTTATACCATGTATTTGGCGATTCAAGATGGGTGATGTATACCTGTTTTGGGGGCGTCACATTGGTAGCCATAACTTCACTAATAATATTCCTCTGGTCATTCATGTTTAAATCTAAAATACCATCAAGTATTTTCGTTGATACGTAAAAGTGCAATACTTCATATAAGAACCTGGGGATTGGAAAAAACAAAGATGAAAAAGTGCAATACTTCTTATCTACACCGTATACCTTCGCTTTTAAGAAAAAACAAAGATGAAAAAGAGTGCAATATTTTATGTTTCAAACAAAAATTGGTGGAACCCAGACCACACTTACATGTTCGGTAGACGATTGGAACCCTAACTTTCTTGGAATGATACCCCACCTTGTTCGTCTGTTTGTATCGCCAGAGACCCCCACCTCCTTCCTCGATTTCTTCTCAGACAAAGGTTTGCTTTTGAGCCCTAGATGAATTGTTTATTTGGGTATTTGTTTTCTTTTGTTTGCTACGGTTTCCTCCCGCCCATTCCACGAAGGCTTAATTGATTGCTCTTGCTGACTACATCAGCAAATACATGTCATTAGTATTTAATTTTTTAAAGTCACGTAGGAAAATCAACCCAATTTTTTAACGTCCGTGAGCAAAATTGGACGGAATGGGTTAATTGAACATTTTTAAAAAGTACAGTGGGCTAATTGAATATTTTAAAAGCACAATGACTAATTACTTAAAACACTATAACCACAGTGAGATAAAAGTGCTTTTTGCCAAAGTTAATTCAGACTTTTGGAATCAAAATAGGATAAAACTATAAAATAGTTATCAAATTCAAAAGATTCAAAACCGAAGGGTGAATAATGAATTGATGAAAGTAGAAGGACCAGATTGTGAACTTTCTCAGGTTTTAAAGGTCGCGCGGGAAGAGAGAGAAAACATTCCCGTACACGCAAATTTTGGCCTTCTCTCTCCTCCTTCAATCTTAATGTTTCTCCCTCCCTCCCTTTCTCTCTCCTCTTTTCTCATCCCCAACTCCATTAATTTCCTGAATTGAAATTGGGGAGATTAGGGTTTCCCAGCAAAAATAAATCTCAATTGGGGCAATGGCGTCGTATCCGTTCGCAATTCTCTTATTTTCTCTCGCATTATCAATTGTCTCCAATGCCGCTCCCGAGTCTTCAGCCTCGTCTCCCATCTGCCGGAACAAAGAAGATGTTCAAGCGGTAAGATTATTATTTTCCGTTTCATTACTTAATTAATTGCTCTTTCATTTAGTTCGTTTATTTCTTTGTTTTGAATCTTTTGATTTCTAGTTTCTTGGATTATAGCACTTGAAAAATTATATGGCACACACATATGTGATTGTGTTATGGATTGGCATCAAATGTTGAGTAGGGGATATTCTAATTTTATGACAAAATATATTTTGGGGTTAATTTCTGGCATTACAATTTATATATCAAAGCATGTATACATATACAGAAGGATCAAGAATTTATTTATAAATTTCTTAAGAACATGAACTCTGATGGATGGATTATAAATATTTAGTGTAAAATGCAATTTAGCACTTGTAGTTTACACGTTTCTTATGAATCACCCGTGGTTAAAAAATCACCACTTAAACCACTCATGGTTTAAAAAATTTGCAAACTTACACTTCAGTATTAGCACCGTTAACATACTAGAATTCCCTTCTTAGCTCATATTTTGTATATAATTATATCATTTGTTATTTATCTTGTTTCTTCTAAATTTTCAGCAACTAGCTACAAAATCAAACTAAAAAATATCTCCAATCATCTCAGTTAGGCTCAAATAATTTGAAGCACAAATCAAGATAAACAAAATTTAATATTTATGATTTAAGTACTATAGTCTTATTTTTTTAAACTAAAATATGCCAGCCTTGATTAAATACAATGTACATATGTATTTGTTTTACATCATTTTTTTCACTCATATTTTTCTTTTTAATTTATCAATCAAGTACAATAATATCATGGATTATGGCCTTCTTTTGTTATGGATTAGCAAGAAATGCTAGTGCTCAATTCATTTGATGCATTATCATCTTCAATCAATTTTGGCGATTATAAATTGTATATACAATATGTTGGGTATGACATGAATCCTTATTGGATTTGAATTTATGTATTACCTAAAATTCGTCTTGGTTTAGGAATTCGTCTTTTTTAACTATACATTTCTAATCCTATTTGATTATGGAATTTTCCTATGACCTATAAATATAGGTATTGGGTTTTTGGATTAGAGACATTCAGAAGTATTCTAAGAATTCTCATAGCTCTCTTTTTATCTTGTATTCTTAAAATATTTATTTAGTGAATTTCTTCTGCCTTCTCCGTGGTTTTTTCCCGATTCGTGTTTCCACATAAAACCTTATATTATTGTCTTTATCTATTTGGTTGATTTATTGTGTTTGCCATAGTTTGTCATAACACATTATTTTACCATAATGAATTAACACAGTAAAACTTGACACGAGAATAAATTCCAAACAAATTATTTCAAATCCTAGTAATGAGTATTTAGATAACTTCTAGTTGCTTTATTTTCCGTTGTTCAGTTAACCACCATACACAATAAGATACTCCACGAAGCATTGAAATGTAATCATAAGATACTTTCTATTTTCTTCCACACTAAAAATAATACTTCCTCCGTCTCAAAATTAGAGACACATTTTATCTCTTTGAGCGTGACGCATCCAAATCCGGGTTACTTTAACCTCAGGTATAGTGATCCACAATACTACTTATTCTACACCTGTGACTCACATCCACTTATAGAGACATACCGTATAATTACAACATTATTACAGTATGTCTCTATCTAATCCCAAGTTTGCAGAACTTTACATAACTATCTCAAATAATAATACAACATTAACAGAATATTACAACATATCATACACTTCTATACATTTTAATTCTCCTGTCTCAATATTTCTTTTCCCTTACCTTCTTCTAACCTTTCAGGTTCCCCTGCTTTAGCTGCAAAAATTTTAGAATTTGCAAGGGTGAACATTTAATTGCCCAACAAGTATAAGTAGTTGAATAAACAACAATCTCATGTATAGAATGATATTTTTTTGAAATCTTCAACAATTAAACAATAATTGTGAAGTAATTTAAACAATCAAGAATACAATTTTCCCTTTACTTTCAACACCTTTCATGAATAAACATAATCTTAAAATCTACAACAGTTCAATTCTAGAACCTTTCTTCTTTAGCTTTGCTGATATTGGCATAATATGTTCTTGAATATAATGCTTAACAAGCATATCATTGCATGGGGTGCAATCTTAACTACATTTGCTCACATAAAACACATTGTTGCACGGGGTGCAACCTATACTAATAATTGCCCAAACTTATTTGATTTAGCACATTCAACTTATCACAAATAAATAATTTATCACAATTCAATATCTCAACAATAAACATTCCGCCTGGAATAGCTCACAAATCGAGTTAGGCCGAATCAAATGACAATAATTCATTTTTCATAAATCATTTCACATAATATAATAAACTTCATATAACAAATGAAATTCAACAATCTAAAAGCACGTCGTTGCACGGTGTGCACATAAGAATATAAAACTTGCACAAGTTAGGAAACTTGCTCAAAATGGGGGAAACATGCACAATATACAAAGTTTGTGTAAATTAGAAAACTTGCACAATATAAAGTTTGTGAAAGTTAGGAAACTTGCCTCGGTCCGTAGTTCATCATCTATATTATTCATATCCAATATTTCTCTCCCATACTCAAATCTGAGTTATCTACAGTATTATAAAATATTTCTTATTAACAATTATCTTCTTCATAATAATATCCACTTATTAATTTATTTTCCATAATTATATTTTAACATTCCTGTTAACTTTTCTAATAATCTCCAGTATTCGAAATTATTTTCCAAAATATATCATTACTTCAAAGTTAATCTCAATCAGAATTATAAAACTCGTTTTCACCATTTTACTTTAACAAAAACATTATTTTTGTTTTTATCATAACTCCTTCGTTACTTGTATGTTTACGTTCTTTAGTTAGTCAACACACAATCCATAATGTTCCGACACCTCTTAAGTCTACTAATACTTCTAAAGTTCTTAGAATATTATTTTAGACTTACTGACCAATTTTCAGATTTTTTTGGATTATCCGACAATTTTTTGCAATTATTTTCATTAATAAAAATCATCATTTAATAGCTTTAAAATAAAAATAATAACTCAATATTCTTTTATGTTCTCAAAACACCACCAATATTCATCTTATATTATTATAAGATTTTTCACCAAGTTTCATAATTTTCCACCATTCATAGAATTTTCTATGAATTTCCACTATTTTTTAAACTAACTTTAAATGGCATAAAAATACAATAAATACTTATGCTCTTCAATAATTCACCAAAACTTTCCAGTAATTCTGAAATAATATTATAAGATTGCCGTAAAAATATTTCAGCTCAAATTTTTTTTTTTCTGATAATTTAATTATAATTTCCAAAGTGCTGAAACTTCAAAAATTCATAATGATTAAACCGCTTACCAGAAAATTATGAATTTTATGTCCATTTCGCATGAAATTTAATTCTCTACAACTTTCTAATACACAGTTTCTCCAAATTCTGCCTCTAACATAGAGAAATGAGCTTTCCTGAAAAGTTTGATGGCGACAAAATTCCGGTCATCTTCTCCGGCGAGCTGTCCATTTTCTGGCGACTTTTTCATCATTTTTCTGCCTAGATCAGTTCTCTACCATATCAGAAATTCAAATATGTAACTAGTTTTAAACAAAGTTAACGTTTTCATGTTGAAATGAGCTTCCAAAAATATTTTCTTCCCTTTGTTTTCAGCTGAAATTGCCGAAGGAGGAGTTGGAGTATGAATGTTTTATTTCTTTTTCTTTTCTTTCCCTTTCCTCTTTCTTTTCTTTTTCCTCCCCAATTTCCTCTTTGTCTCCCCTCCTTGTCCCCCCAATAAACAAACTTCTCTCTCTCCTCTCTATTATCAACAGCCCTATGGGCCCCTTAGCCATCCAAAATTTCTTCTCCCCTCTTTTATTTACTAACTTATCTATTTAATTGTCCATTTAACCGATTTGGCTCTTAAAAATCAACTTTTTCATGATAACAGTCGATTACCGAAATTGCCGAAGGAGGAGTTGGAGTATGAATGTTTTATTTCTTTTTCTTTTCTTTCCCTTTCCTCTTTCTTTTCTTTTTCCTCCCCAATTTCCTCTTTGTCTCCCCTCCTTGTCCCCCCAATAAACAAACTTCTCTCTCTCCTCTCTATTATCAACAGCCCTATGGGCCCCTTAGCCATCCAAAATTTCTTCTCCCCTCTTTTATTTACTAACTTATCTATTTAATTGTCCATTTAACCGATTTGGCTCTTAAAAATCAACTTTTTCATGATAACAGTCGATTACTATTAAAGTCGACGTTCTCAACTTCATGGAAATATCCACATCATCAAATTCATCTCCAAATTTCGAGTTTTGACTTTTTACCAAAAAGTCAAACGTTGACTTTGACCAAAAAGTCAACCACGACACAAAATAGTGTTTAGGTCTATTCAAACAAAATTCGACGTTCCGGACTCAATTTCGTAATCTGTTAGTCAAAATTCTCTTCCGAACTCAAAGTTTGACTTTTCATCATAAAAGTCAATTGTTGACTTTTACCAAAAAGTCAAATCCAACACATTTTGTATTTATAGTGTTTTCTTACCAAATTTGACGTTCCAGACTCAATTGACTAGTCCGCATATCAAGTTTCCACTCAGAACTCTGAGTTTGACTTTTCTCCATAAAAGTCAACTGTTGACTTTTGACTTTTACCAAAAAAGTCAACCTCAACACCATATTGTGTTTAGTGTTGATTCCTACTAATTTGGACGTCCCGAACTTAAATATCTATTCCGCGTCTCCAAATTTCTTTCTGAACTTAAATTCGAGTTTTGACTACTTTTCTTATCTTTTATACAATTATTTGTTTCCTTAGTTCAAACTAATTGAATTAATTAGTCTTGACCAATTATTAATCTACAATCCTCATCACTTAATCGATAATAAATATATAATACACACATTTATTTGTTCATCACATTTATACAGAATAATAACCATAAAAATTTCATTTTATTAGATAAATATTGATAAACCTAATTATAAGGTTACATGACTTTCTCGGCCGTCACATTGAGCATATTTGTAAAATTATAAAATTCAAATTCGAGATAATGTTTTGATTATAGTACAAATAGAAATAAAAATTGTAAACTACAAAAAAAGTATTTCAAATTTCTTATTTGTTGCTTTCACAACTTATATGAATTTATGCCAATTTTAAGTTTTAGAATTTGCAAATTAACTTAGAAGGCCAATATATATATATATATATATATATATATATATATATATATAATTCTAAAGCGGAGATTGTAATTTTACTTTCATAAATAAACTTTTACTTTACAAAAGTAATGTTTCTTACATTTTCTTATCAATTAACATAACCAAAAAATTTTCTCATGCCAATTTTGTTAATTAAATAAAAATTCATTTGAAAGTTATTCATTTAAACCTAGACTATATACTGTAACAACTAATTGTCTTCAGTTTCTACACATGCATCCATCAATTGAATTGAGGTGTTAAAATACGATAATTATAAACCCTTAAAACTTATAATTGTTGGTACTCATCAACGAAAGATGTTTTTCCAACAAAAACATAAATTTAACAAAAATCATAATATAATTTTGTAAATAAAATTCAATACGGATTATTAAAGTCTTAAAAATCAACTGAAAAGTATAAACAATTATAATGAATTAATTTTACATAATAACATTGCCGGGAGGGAGGGAGGGAGAGGGAGAGATAATTAGGGAGAAAGGGAATCATACTAGCTGTACTGAAATGAATTAGCCAAATATCAAAATTTACTTCCGCAGATAGTTATGTATGTATTTTGGTAAAAATCTGAAGTAATGAACAAACTTACTTTTGTAGTTAGTCATGTACTTATTTTTATTATTGTACAATG
Organism: Panax quinquefolius; assembly: GCA_020205615.1. Classification (NCBI taxonomy): domain Eukaryota; kingdom Viridiplantae; phylum Streptophyta; class Magnoliopsida; order Apiales; family Araliaceae; genus Panax; species Panax quinquefolius. The sequence goes on from CM035159.1 coordinate 11,306,246, forward strand.
TTATGAACAAACAAAGTTAGTTAATTTGTAACGACCGAGAAATTCGGATTTATTGTAAAATAATGAATAAAATTATATTATATGTTATTATTATGTGTTCGCAAGATGAATGTCGTTCTATAACCTAGAGATGTCGGAATGTCGTAGTATTTTGACTACGTGAAGGAATTGAAGTGTTTGAATTTCCAAGACGAAAATAAAAGTTTTCTGAAAAACACTATTCACTGATTTCTGCTCAGGAATTATTTTTGAACTTCCGAGAAATACGTAACGATAGAATATCAAGGGAAGATGGATTATGTAATAATAATTCACGTATGGCAAACGCAATTTTTTGCTTGCGGACTAAATTTGAGAACGTTAAGGAAAGTAAAGCGTTATTGAATTAAACGATGATATCGTATGATACGTAAGTATTGTACGTGGTAATGAATACGAGTATGATACGAGGTATTAAACGAGTATGTATGAATGATGGTATGTCGTATATGATTAATAAGTATACGAGTTAGTATACGAGAATAATACGTAGATTATACGTTATAAGGTATTAAGCCAAGTGTATTGGACTTGTAGAATTTGTTAGGAATTATACAAGCCCAAGTGTAGGAATGGTTAAGTCCAAATTGGAATTAATGTACAAGCCCAATGTGGATTAATGGAAGCCCAAAACTTAAGTTAAATTAATTAAACCTAAAGCCTAAATTAAGAACCGGATCCGTGGATCGATCCAATGGGTAAGGATGACCCATGGGGCAACCCATGTGGGCCCTATGAGCACATGGATGATCTTGGTGACCAAGTAAACTTGATGGCCAAGAGATGAATAGTAAGGTGGACTTAAGGAGGTGGATGACTTAATGTCCAATATACCCTAATCTAGGATTTTCTATATATAGAAGCTTGCTAGATTGTTATTTACTTGTTAAAATTTCATCCAACATTATAAGTGCTTATTTGATAGAGAGAAAAAGTTAGAAAAGTTAGTCTTTCATAATTCAAGGAAGAACAAAGTTTAACTTCAAAGGTAGTGATCCTAGACTATTAATCTTCCATCTCTTCAATTGTAGGTTGATAGAGAAGTGTTGATTGGTAGACATGTATGCTAAGAAGTGATGAGAATGATTAATCAAAGGACTTAAGCCTTAATAAGTCATATTGTAAGATAAGTACAATAATGGAAGTTATGAACTCATGAAGAACAAGTAAGAACTTATCATGTGTATAAGTTATTGAAATATGTTTAGTTAGGATGTTAGTATGATGGAATGAATCCATTTGAAACAGTGTAAAAATCTTAAGTAACGAGGTTATGGCAAAATTCACGAGATTAGACGATAATCGTCGAAATCGTGAAATTCTCGGAATGGAAGTCAAATTTTGACATTGAATTCGGAAACGCTGGTTTTCGATGGGGATGAGTCTCAATTGGCATTCTAGAGTTGCTGTAAGACCCCAACTTATTATTAATGAAATTGAATTTCCTTTATTTATTATTTTGAAATAGTAAGGGTTGATTTGATTAATGTGGTTAGTTATGGGTAAATTGCCAAATATTTCAAATAAGTAAGTGGTTATAAAATATTCATTTTTTATCGGAGAATATTCGTTTGGTCGTGGAATATTCTTACTGTCGGGGAATATTCATACGACGGCGCAACCTTGTGTGGGCCCATAATGGAAAGCGATTGGATGAAGAAAACGACAAGTATAAGTTGTTTATAAATAAAGGCGTAGTTATTATCATTATATTATGTTGGAATACTCGGTGGTTAAAACACAAGAATTACACAAGATATTACCGATTATTGATTCTTACGTAAGAAGGTACTTACTCAATAATTATTTAAGTAGTTTCATTCAATATTTTATTTTATTGATTCAATAATTGCTACATTGATATTTTATATTATTGTTGTTTTTGATAATTGTCACTACACAAGTATTTTCATTATCGGATCAATAATTCATATTATTTGAATAATATTATTAGATAACATTATTGGCAATGTCTAGAAAGTTCTGCATAAGGAGAGGTTTGGTCACCTAATTGTGCACCGAAGAAGGAGAAATCCTTATTGAAAGCCCCTCTTTCCAGGAGGCGCCACGATTATCAAGATTGTGATTCTCGTAATATTATTTGTGAATAATTAATTATTGATTTATATGATAAGGAAAATATTCATTTTATGTGGATATAGATGGAGAAAATTTTAATGTGATAATTGTTAAAAATTGTTATTTTATCTTTTCGGATAAATAATTCATTTAAATATATTATTATATTTTAATAATATAATAATGGTGATATTTTACAATGAATGTGGGATATATGAGTATATGAGGAGGAGTATTTTTGTTACACTTAATGTTTAAAACATGTTAAACATGTTCGATTGGACCCCATTTCTTGACCGAAATTGGTTTATAGCAGTAAAATCGTCTGGATTTGTGGATTTTGATCAACTTCATTTAGAATTTGGAAAAACTTAAACTTACAAAGTTGTAGAGAATGGAATTTCCTATGGAAAGGACACGTGGTTCGAATTTTTCTGATAAAAGGACTATTTATTATGAATTATTGAAGTTCCGAAGTTACGAAATAATTGATTTTTGGAAGTTTTAATTATTTATTTTATGAAAAACGTTTTTCTTACTTTTTCTAGAAGGTGGGCATGTGGGAAATCTGATTTCAAAGGATGCGTATGAATTTTGTTATTAATAATAATATTTTATTAAATTTTCTGCTTTGGTGTTCTAAGCATTTTCTTATAAATAGGGTGCTTAGGTTAGAATTGAAAATCACACCATAAACTGAAGTTTTCTCTCCCTTTCTCTCTCTATATTATCGAGCGTATTCTTGTGAGTATTTTGATACTTTGAGTGTTATTTATACGATCTAAGTTCCTTGAAAGATTATATCCGGTATTCCAATTTAGAAGTATGCTGATCTTTTCAAGGTAAGGGATTTTTTTTTAAAATGATATTATTTCTTCTAATATCATTATACCGGATTATTGGTAAGATTTTTCTTGTGAAATTCTTGTCTTTTAGTGTCGGGGTTACTATTCACGTATACGGCACTATTCACGTATACAACACTATTCACAGGAAAATTAAATTTTCGTTTTTTTGTCCAAAATATCTATTATGGATACTAGCTTTGATTGTATCCATGTTTTGATCATTCTTGAATTTTACTTCACTATGATTATTAATGAAGTATTTTTGAACTTAGACTGTTTAAAGTACGAATCCTTAATATTTGCTCTTTTGTTTCACTGGATTCGTTTTCTTTAAAATATTTTTCATCATCCTCAGTCCTAAATGATGGTATTACTGAATATCTTTGGCCTGTAGAACAAAGATGAATGAATTTTTGATGAATATCTTTGGCCTGTAGTGCAAAGATGTGCAGGTGTTGAGATGAACATGACCGACTGATGAATATCTTTGGCCTGTAGTGCAAAGATGAATATTTGATTCAAGATGAATATTGATTGATGTTACAGGGATAAAATATTGATGATGGACTTTTAAATTCATAGATAAAAGTAGATTTCATTCTCTACGTAACTCTTCTATGAATTATTATTTCACTGCGAATATTGATCCGAAACTTGTTGCCTATTGTATTTTATCGATTTTTCCTCGTAAAAGACTAACGATAATTTTGTTATATTATCTTAGTCATAATATTCTTCTTTCTTGGGCTAGTTGAGCTCACCCTTTTCCTTTTTGTTCCATTTTTCTTCTCGGGAGGCTAGAATGTAAGCGAGTTCTAGTCGAGGTATGGAATGATGATTCTAGAAAGTTGTTTTAGTAGTCCTCACCATTTTTGTAAAATAATGTACCAATAATTGTAATGAGGACTTATTTGGGTGTGAATATTGTACAGATGACAATATTTGTATTAAAACTCACGATTTATGTGTTGTCAGATTAATAAAGTTGTAGTTGTTTCGCATGCCGTGTTATTGACGATTTCGTGAATGGGTGATATATACCTATTTTTGGGGCGTCACATTTGGTATCGAGCTTAGGGATATGATCTCTGGCGGAGATCGGGAATAGAACTAGGAGGGAGAGCGAGTAAATCCTTCGCTAGTGTGTCCTACTAAGCTTATTTGTTAGTTGGTCAAGATATATAGGGATATTATGTGATATGTTGATTTCCTTAATTAACCCTTGTTTTATGGCAAGATTTGAGAATGTCGACCGAGAATGTTAACAAAGTGGAGTAAATGAGACCGAGGAGACACACCTTTACTCACCAACGAGGGAGAACGTCTGCAACAAAGCTAGCAATGTTCCTCCCGTGAACAACACCTGCTGAAAGCGAGATGATGAACGACGGATGTTTAGAAGCTTTTTGCGATTCACGCAAAATCGAACGAGGAGACTCGTGTACAAAATCATGTGGAAATGATAACAACGCATACGGTTTGTCACAAATGCCAAGCGATTCAAAGAGTTGGGACCACCAGTGCTGGGAAAGCGGATCCGATTAAAGCGTAAACGTGGGTCAAACAAATCACCAAGATATTCGATGTCTTGGGATGCACGGAGGAACAGAAGGTTCCATTCGCCACCTTTATGTTCGTGAATGAGGCAGACATCTGGCGGGAATCGTAAAGCGTGCCCATCCGGCCGCACTCAAGACGCTTCGGGAGACGTTTCAGAAACTTTTCAATGACAAGTACTTTCCTGAAAGTATTCGTCATATGAAGGAAGTGAAGTTCATTAGACTGGAACAAAATAACATGACGGTGTCCTAATACGAGGCAACGTTTGCAGAGTTATCCAGGTTTGCACCTCATTTGGTGGAGAATGAGGAACGTATGACGCGGATGTTTCTGAGAGGTTTTTAACCCGACATACGCCAGTATCTCATTTCTCATAAATTTTCTCTCTATTCAGATGTAGCCAACAAGGCTCAATTGTTAGAGCGAGATAACGAAACGTTCAACCGAGGGACCATAACGAGAATCATCTGGTGGCGGCTTATCGTGAACAACGATAACCACGGAGAAAGAAGAATCTGACAAAAGCGGAACCACTCTGGTGGTAATCGTGGTCGTGAGAATAGAAGAATCGAGTCGGGAGGAGATTTTAAAAGAGGAGATTCAACAACGACCGTATGAAGGCGTCAAACACCAAAGCAAAGAATCGGTTCAGGGAGGAGAGAACGACCACCGGTCAGTATCTTTATAAATGTGAAAAAGAGGACATATCTCCCCAAACCGCCCTAACAGATTCAAGGTATGTTATAATTGTGGAAAGGAAGGATATATCGCCGAGATCATGCAGAATGAAACCAAGTCCAGTGGGGATGGTGACTCAAAAGGTCGTCGAGAAAAGTCAAAGTCAACGGTTCTGGAAGAGCGTTTGTCGCGATGGGTCAAATGAAATCGAGAACCCAAATGAAGTGATCACGGTAAGTTAATCGTAAATTTATACCTTGATCTGGTCTGCTACCCATTCATTTATCTCTCTCGCTTGCTTTCAACGTTTAAACTTAACTCAGGAGAAATTAGACTTTGATTTATCTGTGGAGACTCAGATTAGAGAAACTTTCATCACATCCATTGTTTATAAATCTTGTTTGATCCAAGTTGGCACCATCACATTACCATTGACCTTATCTCTTTAAAGATACTTGCTTTTGATGTGATTTTAGAGATTGATTGGTTAACTACTCATCACGCCAAAATTGATTGTTTTCGTAAGGTTGTTAGTTTTAATATTCCTAACTTGACTGTTGTATTTAATTCAAACAACTAAACCATTAAAATCAATCACTGTCATATCTAGTCATAAAGCTATTCGTTTATTGAAAAGCGGATGTCAAGCTTTCTTAGCCCGTGTTATGGATTTGAATAAAGACACGTCGATTTGAATAATATTCTGTTGTTAGTAAATTTCGACGTGTTTCTGAAGAACTTTCCGGTCTACCCCGTAACGTGAAGTTGAATTCTTTATTGATCTTGAACACGATACAAAGCCCATTTCTAAAACCCCATATCGAATGGCTCTATTGAACTTCACGAGTTAAAAGGTCTAACTATAGGAGTTGTTGGACATCGGTTTCATTAGGCCCTAGTACATCTCCTTGGGGTGCTCTGTTTTATTTGTAAAGAAGAAAGACGGGAGTATGCAACTTTGTACGACTATCGAGAATTGAACCATGTCACCATCAAGAATAGTATCCGTTACCTCGTATTGATTTAATTGTTTGACCGATTGCAAGGAGCACAATTCTTTTCAAAGATCGATCTTCGCTCGGATATCATCGGTGAAGATTAGAGCGAGGATATTCCAAAGAGCGCCTTGTAACTAGATACGGGCATTATGAATTTTTAGTCATGTCTTTTGGATTAACTAATGCTCCTGCGGCTTTCATGGATATGATGAACCGAGTATTCAAGGACTATTTAGATCAGTTCGTTGTTGTCTTTATTGATGACATTCTCATATATTCCAAAAGTCGTGAAGATCATGAGCACCATTTGAAGCTGGTACTCCAAAGGCTTCGTGAAAACAAGCTATATGCCAAGTTGAAGAAATGCGAATTCTGGCTTGAGGAAGTAGCATTCCTTGGGCACGTGGTGTCAAAACATGGAGTATCTGTTGACCCGGCGAAGATTGAGGCAATACAAAGTTGGGAGCAACCGAAGTCGGTAACCGAAGTACGTAGCTTTTTGGGCTTAGCTGGTTATTATCGGAGATTCGTGGAAGGATTTTCTCGAATCGCTACTCCGTTAACTCAGCTGACTCGGAAAGATACAAAATTCGTATGGAGCGAGGAATGCGAGAAGAGTTTCCAAGAGCTCAAGAGGAGACTCATTTCGGCACCTGTTCTGACAATACCATCTGGTTCGGATGGATTTGTTATCTATGACGATGCTTCGTGCAAAGGGTTAGGATGTGTTCTTATGCAACGTGGGAAAGTCATAGCTTTATGCCTCATGACAACTTAAAGAATATGAGATGAATTATCCTACTCGTGATCTAGAGTTGGCGTAGATCGTTGCTGCTTAAAGATCCTGGAGGCACTATCTATATGGAGAGAAAGTGGAGATATATTCGGACTCATAAAAGCCTCAAATATTTCTTCACCCAAAAGGAACTCGACACGCGATAAACGACGTTGGCTCGAAATTTGTTAAAAGATTATGACCACACCATTCAATACCATCCACGAAAAAAGCAAACGTGGTAGGCGCTACGCGTTGAGTAGAAGATCATATCACGAACGAAAAGTGCGATGATGTCAAGTGTACGCATAAAACCAACTTTAATCGATGAAGTTAAAGTTGCTCAAGCCACAGACCCGGAGTTGATGCGTATGAAGAAGAAAGTACAAGATGGTGCTATTCCAGAAGCAAAAATCGATGAAGAAGGAATACTTCGAGTCCACTCCAGACTTTGTGTTCCTAACGATTCTGAATTAAAGAACAAGATCATGATGGAGGCACACAATACTCCATTTGCAATCCATCCTGGAAGTATCAAAATGTATCGTGATCTTCAACATACATTTTGGTGGAACAATATGAAGAGAGAGATCGCAAAGTTTATCTCGAGGTGTTTAACTTGTCAACGTGTAAAGGCGAAGCATCAAGTGCCGAAGGGTTCATTGCAACCACTTGAGATTCCGAAATGGAAGTGGGAACACATTACCATGGATTTTGTTACGGGTCTTCCCACGGTTTCTCAAGGCATAAATGCTATTTGGGTTATTGTTGATAGATTAACCAAGTCCGCTCATTTCTTGTCGTCACGGAGACTTATTCCTTGAACGTCTTGCTCATATGTATGTAAATGAGATTGTGAGATTGCGTGACATGCCAGTATCCATAGTTTCGGATTGTGACCCAAGATTCACTTCACGATTTTGGGTTTTCTTGCAAAAAGCTATGGGCAACGGATTTACGATTGATTCGCATACCATCCTCAAAGCGGACGGACAATCGAGAGGACTATTCAAACTCTTCAAGATCTATTAAGACTCGTGTCCTAGATTTCAAAGGAGTTGGGATAAGTATTTACCGTTGGTGGAATTCTCCTACAACAACAGTTATCGAGCAAGTATAGGTGTGGCTCCATTCAAGCATTGTATGGACGAAAGTGTCGCTCTCCGATATGTTGGGATGAGGTGGGTGAAGCAACATTGTTGGGGACCGAGTTGAATACGTATGACTACGGAAAAGATCCAAATGATTCGACAAGCGTATACAAACGGCTCAAGATCGATAAAAAGAGTTATGCGGATCTTCATCGAAAAGGACATGGAATTTAGTATTGGGGATCGTATATTCATTGTTGCGTGTTGCTCCATGGAAGGAGTTACAAGATTTGGGAAAAGAGGAAAGCTCAATCCACGATTTATTGGTCCATTTTGATTCTCGACCGAAGAGTAGGATAAGTAGCCTATAGACTCGCGTTACCTCCAAGTATGTCTCGTGTTCATAATGTTTTTCACATATCTGTGTTACGTAAATATGTGAAAGACCCGAACCACGTTATTGAGTTAGAACCGGACGAGATAGCCGAAGACTTAACGTACGAGGAGGTACCTGTCAAGATCTTGGATAGGAAGGAGCATGTCCTACGCACAAAGGTCATACCACAAGTCAAAGTTTTGTGGAGGAACCATGCTATTGAGGAAATGACCTAGGAGTAGGAAATGGAAATGAAAGCGAGGTATCCTCACCTTTTCGAAACACCAGGTACTTACGTCAATTTCGAGGACGAAATTTCATAAGGAGCGGAGGTTGTAAGACCCCAACTTATTATTAATGAAATTGAATTTCCTCTATTTATTATTTTGAAATAGTAAGGGTTGATTTGATTAATGTGGTTAGTTATGGGTAAAATCATAAATATTTCAAATAAGCAAGTGGTTATAAAATATTCATTTTTATCGGAGAATATTCGTTTGGTCGTGGAATATTTCTTTCGTCGAGAATATTCGTTTAAAATGATATTATTTCTTCTAATATCATTATCTTGGGATTATTGGTAAGATTTTTCTTGTGAAATTCTTGTCTTTTAGTTAAGGAGTTCTTATTCACGATATCTAAGACTATTCAAAGGAAAATTAAATTTTCGCTTTTTTTTTGTCAAAATATCTATTATGGATACTAGCTTTGATTGTATCCATGTTTTGACCATTCTTGAATTTTACTTCACTATGATTATTAATGAAGTATTTTGAACTTGGGATCATTTAAAGTACGAATCCTTAATATTTGCTCTTTTGTTTCCTTTGGATTCGTTTTTTTTAAAAATATTTTCATAATCCTCGATCTAAATGATGGTATTCATGAATATCTTTGGCTTTCGTAAGCAAAAAGATGAATGAATTTTGATGAATATCTTTGGCTGTAGTAGTGCGAGATGTGCAGTGTTGAGATGAACATGACCGATCGATGAATATCTTTGGCTGTAGTAAAAGATGAATATTTGATTCAAGATGAATATTGATTGATGTTCTGAGGATAAAATATTGATGATGGACTTTTAAATTCATAGATAAAAGTAGATTTCATTATCTACGTAACTCTTCTATGAATTATTATTTCCGCTGCGAATATTGATCTGAAACTTGTTGTCTATTGTATTTTATCAAATTTTTCCCTGTAAAAGACTAACGATAATTTGTTCTATATTATCTTAGTCATAATATTCTTTATTGGGCTAGTTGAGCTCACCCTTTTCCTTTTTTGTTCCATTTTTCTTCTCAGGAGGCTAGAATGTAGCGAGTTCTAGTCGGGGTATGGAATGATGATTCTAGAAAGTTGTTTTAGTAGTCCTCACCATTTTTGTAAAATAATGTACCAATAATTGTAATGAGGACTTATTTGGGTGTGAATATTGTCTAGATGACAATATTTGTATTTAAACTCACAGTTTATGTGTTGTATTAATAAAGTTGTAGTTGTTTCGTACCGTATTATTGACGAATTCGAGAATGGGTGATGTATACCTATTTTGGGGCGTCGCGATTCTAACTTCGAAAATGACCAAATTCGACTTAGAGCGAAGAACGCGGCGTTGAACGTTCACGAACGTTTATCGTTTTCGTTAAAATGAACTAATCGGTGAATTCCGAGTTAAAAAATTCGAAAATGAAAAATTCTTGCATGAACACTTAGAGTATGTGATTTGTGAGCTAATGGCTTTTGAACGAGCCAATTCGAACTTAAAATGAACAATTTAGGAGTCCGGGAAGTTCGCAAAGTAGAAAATCATCAAAGTTTTCAGTGCGGAGGGTCGGCCAGCAGTCACAGCTAGCCAAGCGCAATAAGTGGTCTTTGCGATTATGCAAGTACGTCCACGAAGCCATCGAAGTCTCGTAGCAGCCTGGCCGAATGAACTAAGCGTGGCGCCCCCAACGCTTAAGGTCGGGTCTCGACCATCGTTGGCTTCTTGCTTAGCCATACAAGCATAGAGAAAGGAAGTTGGCGCGCTTGGCGCTAGCACTAGTACCGCAACATAGTAATGAAGGTTTATAAAGATAGAAAGGAAATTGGTTGATTAGTAATGAACTAATACATTAAGAAACCCAAAATAACATCCTTAAATGATGTTAAAGACCTTAAGTTAACAACTAAAGGTTGAAGATAAGTTACTCAAACGTGAATGTAAAACAATACGGTAGAATTGAACCAATGTTAAACAATCTAATGAACAATTAGATTGAGAAGAAGGGTAAGATACATTAGGAACCATGCATGTTTGTTCATGACCTAATGTGGTATGTAATGTGATTATGTATTATAGAGACCTTAAAGACTCAAAGGAAAAGTATATTAACCGTAGCAGACGCTAAAGGAAAGTGTTCTAACCCTTGTCTATGTTCAATCTAGACAAGCTTTGTGATTCATGTTTCTTACGCATGAATTGATATATGATGAAGTCGAAGCCAATTTCTTCGGCTAGACTTAAGATGTTTTATGGATTTCTTATAATCTATCGAACTATTGTCAATGTTGTCAAGTTTTGCCAAACTATGTTGGTATGGTTTTCAAATGAAGACTAAGTATGCTAACTAAATGTTTTGTCGTCAAACGACAGGCACGTGAGGTTGCCACAACTTAAACGTACATACGTTTAAAGAAAGTAGAATTGTACAACATAGAGTACTATAGGCTGATCACCAAGACGTGCTTGTAAGTAATGCCGGACTTACAGACTTAGTGCCAGGTTGTCCTTTTCAAAGAAAGTATGAAATGCTCAAGGTCTTGGACCGGAATTGATGTTTTACTGAATGTTGTTCATTGTAAAACGTTTTAAGAAAAGAGAAGTGCTATTTTGAATTATCGATAGTACTTCATAACTATTGTTCATTTATTAAAGATATACGATTTGTATGTTTTAAGCATATTGTTTAAATGGAATTGTCATACTTACTGAGCTAGTTATGCTCACTCTTGCTTGAACCATATAAATGCAGCTAAGACCGAACGGACCGAAGGATCCGGTAAAGATAAGGGGAAGGCTAAGGCGAACCTATAGATTGCTTTTGTAATAGTATAGGTTGAATGTTGTTATTATTTGATATTATGACAATATTAATAACCTAGGGAATGGTAATATTGTTTGGAATATATATAAGACATATTCGTTCTTTTGAGGCATTTCAATTGAATGTATGTGTGAACTGTAGCACCGTGTAACACCATATGTCGGGTTGGAAGATACCCGGATTTGGGGGCGTCACATAATTTATTATTGTTAACATGTTTTCATTTGTTTTGTACCATATTATTACTTTCTATAGATTTTTATTTTTGACATTTATAAGTATTTTAACAAATTTAATTTTTTAATATATATATATATATATATATATATATATATATATATAGGTCCGGTTCTGTAAGAGTTTTACTTTTGTTAAAATGCGGACTTTTTTTTTTTGTTGGTTTTTTGCTATTTTTTTTATAAAACAACTAAAAGAAGTTTAATATTTTATGGGCCGAATTTTTTCATAATACGTTGTTTTGGATATGATTTGGATACATTATAACAAAAGCAGTGCATGCGATCTGTGCAAGATTCTACATACATTTTTTGATATAGGTATCCAAATCACGCCCAAAACATTGTATTATGAAAAAAATTCCAGTTCCATAAAATATTAAAAAAAAAATTTAGTTGTTTTTTTAAAAAAAAAGCAAAAAAAGTAAAAAAAAAAAGGTCCGCATTTTAACAAAGTAAGGGAGCCCTGACCTGATCGGTTCTGTATATATATATATGTATATCTTGATAAATAATTATCCAAATACGTATTACGAAAAAGGTAGTGGAAAACTCATCCACTTGCTAAAGGGAGAGTTGACTAAACTCTCCGTTAAATTGGACGGAAAAGGTTAGTGTTGCACTATTTTTCAAACCACAGGTCGTTAAGTTGTGATTTTTAAACCATAAGTGGTGATTCATCAAAACTTGTAAACCACATGTGGTAAATTGTATTTTACCCAAATATTTATTAAATTTAAGAAATGAAACAAGCATTTCACAACCTAGATGTCCAAATATAAGAATGTTGTCTTGATGCATAAACTTGGAAAGGCAATATGACATGGGAAGTTATTTTTTAAGATAAGTAAGAAATTTTATTAGGAAAAAGTGATAATAATAAAGGCAGGGAGGAAAAGTACAAAACATCCTTTAAACCAATGAATCATAGCTAAAAGAAAGTACAGTTCCCTAATACATGACCACCTTCCTATGCAGAATTAGCAAACCCCCAAAAGCATGCTTGGCGGAAGACCAACTACGGTAGCAATAAAGACAATCCCGTAGCAAGTGAAGAGACATAGTGTGGCTATTGAATTCTAGAAATCTATATTTTGGAATGTTGGTAGAGGATTTGATGTCCCCTGCTTATGTGGACTCTGTTTGTTAGTTCGATGCTTAGGATTTGGAAGGAACAAGGATGCTAAATTCCTCTGGAAATGTGGTTTCTTCTCTTTTCGATGAAAGATTGGCATAAATGTAATAAATTTACATTACCACAAACACGTTTGCTGCCAGGTAGTTATTCTATGGGAAACACCTCTTGTACTTCAGTGACTCAACAAGATTGCCCAAGTATCTTGAATCTTCAGCACATGAATGTATAAAACAGCATTTCATACCACAGAAAGAATAATCAGATCAGCATACGAAAGATTGCAGAAGTCATTGACATTAATAAAGGAGCAAGTGGAGTAGAAGAGCTGTCGTTTACACTCCTAAATTAACCTCACTTTCACTTCACGAATTCAAGCAATTAACACAATAATAAGTAAGGATCGATCCCATAGAGAGTGATTTGTTTTATATTTATTCTAATATTTCTAATAAAAAGGGGGTTTTGAGTTTGTATTAAACTAAATAAAAATAACCAAATAAATTAAAGCTTCAGTTATTCAATTCAGTATCACATTTCACAACAATGAATTAATCAAGTGTAACATTATTTTCCCTTCAATGAAACTAATAACCCTAGGTAACAACAAGTTCTGCTACCCGAAACTCACCTTAGATTATCACTCAATGAAACAAGCTCTTCACAAGATTCTAACCATTATACAACATAGAACAAGCTCTCTAGATTTAATATAACAACAACATTAAGAACTAGGGAATTAGACTATTTCAAGCAACAAACACATAAACTCGATTTGTTTAACTTGTCTTTTGATAATCATAGCAATACTCAAAAGCCTGTCCACGATCAAATATTACTAATTATTACTTGTGATTAGGAATAATATCAATTACACGTAATACTATTCCTTAACACATGATATTAGTTAATCAATTCAATTATGCAAAAATCAAATCAATTAAGCCAAATAGCATTTAACAATTAAATCAGATTATCCAGAATGAATTTCATATAAGAAGGAATAAATAATGAATACTCAATTAACCATTAATTATAAATAAGGTTCAACTTCCCTTAGAACTGAAAATAAAGAACTTAACTCATGTCTTCTAAGTCTGCACTCCAATGTTGTAGATGATAGTTGATAGATGATAGTAGATGATGTCTAAAACCCTGACTATCACCATCTATTTATAGTGTTAGACAAAGTCCTAAATTCTATGAGGAACTAGAAATCCAAATCCTGAAAGGAATTACAAATCATAACTCTAGTTTCCATAAAGAAATAGAAACCAATTTGGAAATAAATCTAATCTAAAAGAAATCCTAAGTTCAATAGAAATATTAATCCAATTCCATGTAGAAATCTGTCAAAATCTGCTCCAAAAGCTTTGCAAGTTGCTGAAAATCCCCGACGAATTTAGTGGGACGGATTCGTAAGCCTGTGAATTTGCTGGGGTGGATTGAAGATATGAATTCGTCGGGGCGGATTCGTTTGCCTTGACGAATTCGCTGGGGCGAATTTCCATTTCTTGCTGCGACGTCCTTTGATAAAATGACCATAACTTTTGATCCGGGAGGAGTTACGGGGCCTGCTACCTATCAAATCGAATCTCTCAACAAGATCTACTACTTTCATTCTTGAGAATTGACAGATTCTGACTGGATCAAGGTCGAAATTGGGCTCCAAGTGACTGCTATGTAAATTGCAACTCCAAAGTTTGAGGTTCAACGTCCGTTTGGTAAAAATGTCATAATTTTTTCATATGAACTCCGATTGGGACAATTCAAGATGTTCCGGAAAGCTAAGGAATAGCTCTACAATAAAATCCAAGTTTCAAGCAAAGAACATGCATCCAACTTAGCATTAAAAACTCTACAATCTCCCTTTTCCTCGTTTCAGTTCAAATTCCTCCTGAAATCATTAAGCTCCTTAATAAGCTCATATATACATGAAACATGCAATAAAACTAAACATAAAGGAATCATAATTCATAGAATATTACACACTCATCAAAGCCGAAAGAAAGAAGTAAGAAATTCAGTCGCCAATTTTTGGGATTGATTATTTGATACTACGTAAAGAGATAACACAAAGAAAACTAGATAGATATAAATATATTTTTGGACTTGTTGAGGGATCGAGTTATTTTTCAGGCGTTGAGAGAATTTTAAAGAGATAATGTAAAGTGATAAAATAAAGAAAAGGAGATATTTTGCACTTGCTGAAGGATTAAATTATTTTTCTAGGCCTTGCTTTGGGCTTTAGCTATGGGAGCATTTCAGGTTTTTTCAGTTGCAGATTTATTTAGGGATTGGAGGTGGCACTCTCGTAGAAGTGCTTTGTTTTTCTCTTTGTTCACCTTTTCTCCACAGGATGGACTACTTGTCCTCCATTTTAAATTGTATCTTCGTTCTTCTATGAATAAAGTTTCTTTTTCTATTTAAAAAAAAAACTATCCTATGCTTAAACTAACCTTATAATGCCAACCACTTATTAGACATTTATATTTTCTAAAATAAACCCTGCATACTGATAAACTCACATGTTAGTCAAATGACTTTAAAAGAGCCAGACTAATGGGTCTGCTAGATCATAATTTTATTAACTGAGGCTCCTACATTACTTAGATCCCTAGAACAAATAAAAAAAGTAAAGTACTGATAGTTCTGCTCAATGTGTGTTAAACAATCCCTCCCACTATCCTGTGCAAATTTCATGTTTTTGTTAAATTTCAGCTCGGAAAATTTTATTCTGAAAATTATTTTTCAGCCTTAAATCATAGTTTCAATATGCTAATGTTGTACCTTTGATGATATGATTTTTCAGGTAATAGTTGAGAATTGGATAAATGGAGTTGAAGGTGATACATTTGAGGGATTAGGTGCAAGATTTGGTGCTACATTACCCGCACATGAGAAAAAAGGTCTTAGACTACCTGCCAGTTTGGCAAAACCCTTAAACTGCTGTTCCAGTTTATCTTCAAAGGTTTTGTCTCCATATCCTTGATGGACCTTGTTCATTTCCTTACTACAGTGATGGAATATGCACGATATCTTTTCTGAATCGTGACATGTTTTCTTGAGAACATGATTTTTATGTTTTGTCATTTGTATCCTTTTCGTTTGTTTCGGGAAATATATTGTTGGTTTGACCAATTCTGATTCTTTCTTTGCTCTTGATTATTTTCCAACAGAAATGTATGATCCTGTTTATGAATAACCTTAATGCGCAAAAGCTCTATTTGCCTAGCTACTCTATGAATCTCTTCCATTTGCATATGGCACCAGCATTTCCTTTGACAGCATTTGCATACCTTATTTGACAGAAAATTGGGAAAGAACAAGATATTTTACATAACTATTTGGTTACAATAAAGTAAAAATAAAATATATAACAATATGGCATCACTAAAATGAGAAAGGAAAAGATGAAGAAACTTACCTAAAGTGAGCCGATAAAAAACTATTTTGTGATCTGCTCAAGCCTCATATTCAATGCCGAGACATACTTTGGAAATATATTCTGTTGACTAAATAATGCTTTTGAGGTTCCGATCCCTTCAAATGAGACTTTCTAGTCAAGCGTTGCATGCTTTGTGAAATCTTAGAAAACACTTCCGGGACAGATACATTTTAAAGTTCTTGTTGCCAGATATATGGATGTTAGTAGATGAAAATTGTTGATGAAAATAGCTTTCTGTTTAGCAATCTTCATACCGAACTCCCAATAGTTGTGCAAATGTTATTTTCTTTAATATATATTTTTTTATTTTTCAGTTAATAGGCTCTATTGCTTTGTGCCTTCGTGGTACTTGTGAATTTTCAACGAAAGCTGAAGTTGCTCAATCAGGAGGTGCAGCCGGCATGTTGGTGATAAATAACGATGAAGGTTGTAATTTTAGAAACCTACGACATATTTTTAGCTAACTAATATTTCACTTGTACAAATGTGCTCTATTTCCTGTTACTATATTGCTGACCTGTTTTCTTCCACTTCAAATCTTTGCAGATGGGCTTCCTGTGATGGAATGTCCTACCGACCCTCAAACTTCAAATATCACTATTCCTACTGTTGTTATCGTAAAGTCAGATGGAGAGGTTCTAAGCAAGGCTATGGAAGGTGGAAGCAGAGGTGAGCTCTGGAGTTCATAAAAATTTTCGATCTCCTACAGTGATAGATTATTTTTTCTTCGTTAAGAGTGGAGTCTGTTACATATACCAAGTGTTGCTGTCTATAACCAGAGAATTGAGGAACATAAGTGGAAATGATGAGAAGAAGATAAATTGTTTGACTGCTGATTATCTAGGGTTCTGAGACTAGGGATAGATGTCTTTAAGAATCATTGTAGGTTTTCGCTAATCAAAAGTGACTTAATTCAGAAATTTTGAATGAATTGCGCTAGATCTGTGGAACCCCATTTTGAATTTTAGAGCTCCTCACGAGGTAGCATTTTTTGAGTCATGTGCTGTGGTTGGAAAAATTCTACCATCAGAGAATTTGAGGGATGGGCCAAGATTATAAACCATTGTGCTTAACTCTGTGCAGGCAGATTGGAGAAATAATCAACTATCTTCTCCTTCATTGTTCAGTTTATTTATTCTTTTTTGTTTATCCTCAGAGTCTCAGAGTGATTAACATATTCTTTGACCTTGGTTATTTGGAAGGCTAAGGCCCCCACACTTTCGTTGGTTGGTGAAACTAAACAGATTAAACATCAATGACTTGTTTTAGGTGAGTAAGCGTTGTAAATTCCACCTCTTTCCAATTGCACCAAATGTGTAAGCAAGCTAGTGAATCACACGTTTGTTTGTTTCTGTACCTTATTGATTAGGCTCATTAAAGGGGCCTGAGAGTCCTCACTCTTTGGAGAGTTTCAGTAGTCACATAGTCAGATTTTAAAGTTTTGGTGGCAGGAAATAGTCAGATTTTAAAGTTTTGGTGGCAGGAAAGAGTCTAATATTCTGAGTGTCTTCAAATGTTATAGTGTGTCCAAACTCCAGAGTATTATAGGAGGCATTAGAGCATTAAAACTATTTAGCTTCTAAGTCTAGTTGCATGAAGATAATGATATATTCTTGAAACCACTAGATAGTCTTTGATCTTAGCTTTGAGCTTCATTGAATAACTCAATCTTTTCAAGTTCCGTGCGAAAAGTATAGAATTTTTTAAAGCAAGACATGCATAAGAGGATGATAGCAATATTCAATGTCTGTTGTTCTCTTTACTCTCATTAAAAGCTTCACACATAATTTAAACCACATAGGCTCAATAGCTAGGATGCGAAATACCTTCTGATATTGTTTTGCCTTTTCCACTTCATGTATATTGGTGAAGGACTCCTTGTCCTATTTATTTATAATATTTTTTATTCAGTACTTTCTATTTAATTTCTTCTTTTTAACATGAATGAAACTTTTTTGTATAATCTTCTCGATCTTAATTTTTATTGTGTTTGTCACAAAAGTAGGTCAAGCCATGTGGAAGAACCAAGGGAAGCCAAATGACTCTGTTGTCATTAAAATGAAGTCTTAGTTGCTTATTATTCTTGGTGTTGTTTTGCTCTATATATAATTTCAGTCTTCAATTAAAGTTAAGCAAGTAGTTTATTTTTGGTTAGTGATATTTTGTTCCTTTTTGGAGAAAAGCATAAAAGTGCTTCTCTTTTATGATGTTCTTTTTTATCGTTATTATCTTCATTTTCTGATATAAAGAAATGAGCTTGACGTGATTGTAAGCGTGAGAGAGCTGCAATGTAATTAAAATTGTATAAAGGGAGTGCCAACCTGTACAAACCAAGGGAGATCCACCTTTTCTTTGTCAGCAGAAGAGTTGCAGTAAAAAACTGTGATCTAAATTAGCTCTTAATATCTTTCTGCATTGTTTAGAATGTGTTATTTAAACGTGAGTCCTGCTTCGCGTTTGTGGCTTTGGCATGGATCAAAATAGGCTATTAAATACCTCACCATCTAGCTTGAGTCATTCATATGTTTACCCAATCATAGAGGACTGTTGGCCATGTTTAAGGGGGTGTATTCATACTCAGCCATTTCCCACGTGGGCCACATCAGATAGATGGTACACGTAAACTTAGAAAATCTTGGCAAAGCTGATGGCTAGGTAGACCCTTATCAGAAACTAAGGTAGGGGGCTTGCTGTTTAGTCCAGTACTCGAGCTAGGCTCTTTGTCAGCTATTCATTTATCTGGAGTTCTCTTCTGTTGCTGATTTTTCTGCTTCTTTCTTAACCTTAGTAGCTAGTAAGCACAACAGAATGAAGAGGAATTTGTATACTTTCAAATCCCTATTCTTATCACCGGACACGTAGCTTACCTAATAAATTGCGAGGCAGATGGGAAGTCATAGTAGCTAATCACGCTGCTGAAGAGACGTGGAGGGAGTCAATTGGTTTGGTGTTGAATGTTCTACCAGTAAATGCAACGATAAAGTAGACATGCACAATCCAATCCCCATACTTGGAGACAAATTTACCCATCAAAAAATATTAAAAAAGAAAAGAAAAGAAAAAGAAGTAGACATGTGCAACCTACACATCTTCAATTCCATCGAAAAATATGACATCTATTATATGTGCTGTTTTGTGGTGTTAACTTTTCAAATATTGTATCTTTATTTGATGAGTTTGCGTACTCATTTGTATGGTTCCTTTTCATTAATATAAATATGACTATTTGTCTATTGATTTTAGTGGAACTCCTATTCTATGCACCTGTTCGTCCAGTTGTGGAGTTTTCAGTGGTAATCTTATGGTTGATGTCTGTTGGGACTGTAGCCTGTGCTTCAATTTGGTCAGAGATTACTGCAAGTGAGCAAATTGAGGAGCGCTATAATGAACTGTCACCAAAGGTTTTGAATATGTTACCCTTGGTTTTTTCTTGAAATTCATAGTTATTTAGTTTAAATATTTGAAGCACAAACATGTTTTGGTACACGTACGAAGATATATGCATATGGAATTTGTTTTGTCTTGTATTGATATCTTAGAGGATTTAGATTGTTGTTATTTGAACTGCGCACAGAAAAGCCTCTTTTAGGACTCTTGTTGAAAGTTCCATCTATCACAAAACCACTCTAAAGCTTCTTGCTATCTATCACACCACTATGCTTCATTGCTGGGTGTCAAACTCCTTTCCCAAGAAGATTCTTTTAGGTGGGAGCACAACGACCCCTAGCACATAAAAACCCGCTTAAAACTTTTTCTTGAAGTGCTATCTATCATTCCAATATGTTGCATTAAGTAAATCATGACAGGCCAAACTCTATAGAGAAGATCTATATCATTGTAAAGCGTAGACACATTAACCTACTTCTATCTCTATATTCTTTTACTTTAGAAAGGGACCAAACTAATTTCTTCAAAAATTAATTTATCAAATTCTTCATTATATGATATAATAGATTCAATATAATATTTTTATGCAATGAAATTTGATTTAAATTTGATATGATGTAAAGGATTTTGGAAAATCTCATCAGTCGAGTGTCAAGCGCCCACATGCCGAGCACCCAGGTCAATCGCCAAGCCCAGTGTCAAGTCTAAGCGGCCTAGCACCCAGCGTCGAGGGCAGGCACGGAGCCCAGAGCCAAGTGCCAAGCGCCTAACAGTCGAGCCCAGCCACATAGAGTGGTACGTCGACCAAAACTCTCAACTTAGAATTTTCTTCGAAGTCCGTAAATACACCCTAGGGGTTACTATCAAGGCTCAACAATACTCCAGGCTCTCATTGCATGAGAGCCCGAAAAGGGGGGGGGGGTAAGTGAATGGATATAAAAATACAACCAACCAGGAATTGACACTTGTCTTGCCCACGAGGGTATAACAGTCATTTCACAAGAGGAAACATAGACCTTCTCTATACACCAAGGGCACAAGGGTAATTAGTACGTATAAATATTAGATACCCTAACCTTTTAAATATTAGGTACCCTAACCTAATCTTTTGCACATGCTAACCTAAACTATCCTTTTTCACATATTATAAATATTAGGTCCTCGTAAATATTATAACATTTATAAATATTATAAATATTAGGTCCTTATAAATATTAGGTACCTTAACCTTTTGCACATGCTAGATTCATTCTACAAGATATCTATATAATAAAACAGAACCTATTTTGAATCTTTCATTTGACAAAGCACAAAGACGGTTCAGATTCATTCTAACTTAATCATTCAAACTAAATCTAAAGGCTCATATTTCTTCCCGCCCAAATCAAATTCACCCCTACACCTTACCCTCTCTCATGTTCACACACAAAATCTTTTGCTCTCCTCTCTTCTTCACACACAAACAAATAATAATAATAATAATACTAATAATAATTATAATAGTACTACTACTAATAATAGTAATAATAATTATAAATATAATTATATTAATATTAATTATAATAGTACTACTACTAAGAATAATAATAATAATTATTATTATTATTTTTATAATAATTATAATAATAGTAATAGTAATAGTAATAATAATAATAATAGTTATAATTATAATAATAATAATAAAAATAATAATAATAATAATAATAATAATAATAATAATAATAATAATAATAAAACAGAACCTATTTTGAATCTTTCATTTGACAAAGCACAAAGACGGTTCAGATTCATTCTAACTTAATCATTCAAACTAAATCTAAAGGCTCATATTTCTTCCCGCCCAAATCAAATTCACCCCTACACCCTACCCGCTCTCATGTTCACACACAAAATCTTTTGCTCTCTTCTCTTCTTCACACACAAACAAATAATAATAATACTAATAATAATTATAATAGTACTACTACTAATAATAGTAATAATAATTATAAATATAATTATATTAATATTAATTATAATAGTAATACTACTACTACTAATAATAATAATAATAATAGTTATAATAATAATAATAATAATAATAATAATAATAATAATAATAATAATAATAATAATAATAATAATAATAAAACATAACCTATTGTGAATCTTTCATTTGACAAAGTACAAAGACGGTTCAGATTCATTCTAACTTAATCATTCAAACTTAATCTAAAGGCTCATATTTCTTCCCGCCCAAATCAAATTCACCCCTACACCCTACCCTCTTTCATGTTCACATACAAAATCTTTTGCTCTCCTCTCTTCTTCACACACAAACAAATAATAATAATAATACTAATAATAATTATAAATATAATTATATTAGTATTATAATTATAATAGTACTACTAATAATAGTAATAATAATTATAAATATAATTATTATTAGTATTATATTAATAATACTACTAATAATAGTAATAATAATTATAAATATAATTATATTAATATTAATTATAATAGTACTACTACTACTACTAATAATAAATAATTATTATTATTTTTATAATAATTATAATAATAGTAATAGTAATAGTAATAATAATAATAATAGTTATAATAATAATAATAATAATAATAATGACAATTTATATAATAAAGATTGATTCATTTTAATTGGGAAAGCACAAATACGGTTCGATTCATTCTAATTTTAATTCAAAATAATAATAATTATAATATAATAATAATTATTATTATAATTATAATACTACTATACTACTACTACTACTACTACTACTACTACTAATAATAATAATAATAATAACAATAACAATAACAATAATAATAATAATAATAATAATAATAATAATAATAATAATAATAATAATAATAACAACAACAACCACAACAACAATAACAACAACAATAATAATAATAATAATAATAATGACTATTATTATAATAATAATAATAATAATAATAATAATAATAATAATAATAATAATAACAAAAATAATAATAATTATAATTATAATAATAATAACAATAATAGTTATAATTATAATAATAAAATAATAATAATAATAATATAATCATAATAATAATAATAGTAATAAATTATTAATAATTATAATATTAATATTAATAATATTTATTATAATAATAGTAATAATAATAATAATAATAATAATAATAACAATAATAATTATACTAATAATTATAATTATAATTATAATAACAATAACAACAACAATAATAATAATAATAATAACAATAATAATAATTATTGTGGTGGTGTGGTGAATTATAATAATTGTTATTGATGATTGTATGTTTTGTGGACAAGTTTATATTTTTCTTAATATCTATCTTTTTTTAAAGGAAAATTAATTATTGTGGTAGTGTGGTAAATTATGATAATTGTTATGTTTGATTGTAAGTTATTTTAAGTTGAAAAGAGTATTTAGGTAATATGGTATTTTTCTAATTTTAATCTATTTTTTTCGTTACGTTATGCCTTCAGGCACGGGTAATTACTAGTTAGATTATAATCTAGATAGAGAGACTCTCTCAACCTCTCTATGAAGACTATACTGACACCGACGTCCGAAAAGCCTCCCAGTGACTACCCTGAGGGCCTTTCTAACCCTTTTCTTGACTTGCAGGATTAAGGCTCGGACTAAACCTACCTAATCTAACCTTAGCATATTTTCTGTATTGCAACAATTTCAAAACCATTACAAATAGTGAACACCAGTCACCACTGGACATAATCTAATTTCTGAGTCTACCTGTAAACATGTTGGATGTTTCTAATATATTAGTTGTGGGTGCAATGCTCTAGGTCATCTGTGGAAGGATGAGGATTTTCAAATGTAAACTTATGAAAGACATGTTTATGAGAATTTTCAAACGTAATCTTATGAAAGACATGTTTTGACATTATTCGCTATCCTGTACATTTTATTGATCATGATTGTCACGTTTTATCCTAAGCATTAGTTTATCTGCTTTGTGTGTTTCCTGCATTTGCCAAAAGCATTGTAAACCATTGAATGAGTTACTAATGCAGTATTTGGATTAAATTTTCTTTTCTTCATTGCCAGCAGTCTTCGAAGGCTGGAGCAGTCAATGATGATGATGAAATCGTTGAAATTAATTTGATGAGTGCTGTTACTTTTGTCATAACAGCGTCCGCTTTTCTGCTGCTGCTTTATTTTTTTATGTCGTCATGGTTCGTCTGGGTGCTGATTATAGTTTTCTGCCTTGGCGGTGTTCAGGTATCACAGTACATATTTGATTATATCTCAAATTTGATCTTTGATTATGATTGTCTACTAACTGGAATAATAAATTATTGAGACATGCTACTATGCTAGTCTCTATCTTGGCTCTTACCTTCTCCAGGTTGGGGTTGCTGTCTAGTTCTATGAAAATAAGAAATTCTGGGAATGTGAATCTCATAAGGTTTTGGTAGGAATTGGTTTGGGAATGTTTTGTTTAAGGGTTTTTTCCTAGACTTTTTCGTTTGTCTTCTTTGCATAATGCTCATATCTCGAGTTTCACCGGAGTGGAGTCTCTAGGAATTTCATTTTTTTGACACCTTAATGATACGGATTTTGGCAATGTTTTATCTCTCCTTACCCTTCTTTTTTCATGTTCTCTCTCTTCTACCCCAGTTAGGAGAGGGTTTTGTTTTTGGACCCCTGTTGAAGTTTTACAACCTACTCGTATTTTTGGTTTCTTATTGCCCATTGGCCTGCTATTCAGTTCCTTCATAATAACTGTATCTGGAATACTATGATTCCCTCTAAGGTTAAGGGCTTTGTACGGTCTGCTGTGCTAAAAAGGCTTAAGACAAACAACTCGTAGGCCTAAGAAGTGTTTTTTCTTGGATATTTGTGTATTTATAATTCAAATATCCATGTTCCTCTTCTTTTCTTCACTGTTCCTTGGCGGATAGATGGGGATTGGGTTTATTTTTTGGCATCAACGATGGGAGCTTTTCGGGGGTTGCTATTTCAGATATCCACAGGGATTGGGGGATTTTCTTCTTTAAGGATATGTTTTTCTTTTTCACTTCTTATTATTACTTGTAGTGGACTTAAGGCTGTAAACGAGCTAAACAGTTGGGCTCGATTCGGGCTTGACTCAAAAAAATACGAGCGAGACTCGGATTCGTTAATAATATGATACAAATCTGAGCATAAAAAATAGTTCAAATAAAAATATGAGTAGAATCTGAGCAAAGTTATACTTAACTCGTTTAAGATTCAAAGTATTTGAATTTTCGATTATGATTCGATACATAATTGATTGATACAAATTCAATTAGATACTCGATACATTCTCTTATAATATACATAGTTGTTAAGGCGTCGCCTAGGCGACGCCAAGGCGTCCAGTCGGTGTGTTGAAGGCAAGGCGGCAGAGCGACTTGATGAAGGCTCGTGAGTCGGGCGCCTAGGAAAACAAGTCGTCGTCATGTATGCCTCGGCGATGACTTAGACTGAGCGAGCGACTTGCGACTAACCTGAAGGCCAACTGGGTTTAAAAAAAACCAAAATGACGTCGTTCGAGATTGCAGATGGCCCTAATAGCGATCTGCAACGGTCGAAGAGATAAGTAGAAGCGTAGAAGGGGGAGAAGCGAGAGAAAGAGATTACCCGGTACTAGTAGTTTACTACTCATAGCTCCGAGCCTCCGACCGACGACGACTGACTAGCGACTAGCTACAAGTCCGATTTCTTCTTCTTTGTAAGGTATGATTTTCTTTCTTCTCTTTCTTCTTCTCTGATCTTGGTTGCGACTCACGAGGAGACGACCGACGCTGTTTTTTTTTTGGTTTCGTTCTCACCACATGGTTGCCATGCTTCTTTGCTTCTAAATTTTCATATATACATGTTTCTCTGCTTCTCTGTTGAGTGCTTTAGTTTTTTTTACATCATGCTTTATACTTTACCCTTTACTCCACACTCCAGTGTTTGTCACATACACAATTATAATTATATATATATATATATATATATTTATATTTTATATATGTACCCTTTAATATAATGCACATCTGCCATCCTGTTATTATATATAAATGCACATCCACCTCTTTGTTTCACACTTTCACAGCATGTATGCCAAGTGTCAACTTTAATATGGGAAATTTAATTTAATATAGCCATATAGGCAATGTCTGCCATCTGCTGAATGCTTTACACTGTACTCCACACTAAAAAACTTTCATGCTTTATACTTGACACATTACTCCACACTCCACAGTTTGTCACATACACAATTATAAATATATATATATATATATATATATATATATATAAATTAATATATATATATATATATATGTATTAATTTATATATATATATATATATGTTAATTTATATATATATATATATTTATATTTTATATATGTACTCATATTTTAAACTAGTAAGTAGTAATATGCTAATACATTCACGAGTAATATTCTAGACATTATTTTAACTTGTTATGTGGTGTTTTATTAGTTATTAGACAAGTAATATGTGATGGTTGGTTGTAATTTTATTTTCTATGTAGTATTTGTTGAATTCTTCATTTCTTTTACTAGTTTTTATTTTTTAATATCAAGTGTTTTATTGTTGGATTGATATTGCTAAGTTTTTACATAATTGTGCTTTTAATGTTATTCCATAATATTATGTTTTGGGTTTTAATGTATATGAAATTTTATTTCAATGTACTTGTTAAGTAGAATAAATAATATATAAATTGCACATTATAATCGACTTCATTGTCGCCATATACAGACGCCATTGGTACGCCTCTTTTACTAAGTGTCTTGGCGTAATGGCCACCGCCACGACTGACTTGTCGTATACTTTAACAACTACGATAATATATACAAAATTAAATCAAATTAGGATAATTAATTATTATTGTTTTGTTTTTAATTTTAATTTTAATTTTAATTTTAATTGTGATTTTATATTTGTAAAGTGTAATAGTAAATATATTTTCTCATTTCTAAGTAAAATAATAAATTCAATTTATAATTATATTTATTATAAAGCTAGTTATTTTGTGCAGACTCGAATTCGAGCTTGAATTTGAAGTTCGTGAGTAGTTTGAATATAATTCGATCCAAGTCGGATTGAATTCAAATAATAAATATTCTAGTCGAGTCGAATCTGAGTAGAATTTTTCAAATACAATTCGAATTCGAGTATGAATTTAACGTTTCGGGTCGAATTCGAACAACTTTCTATTCGCTTCGACTTGTTTACACCCTTAAGTGAACTTGTTGTTCGACTGATGTTTTTTTCTTCTTTCTAATAAAATTCTTCTTTTACCCAAATAAATACAATAGAATATGGGATTTCTCCAATTGGTTTTGGTTTTTCAATAAAATGTTTTTAGAGGATAATCCATTTTATTTTTATTGACATCACAATAGACATGATGCTCACTTTTCAACACGCCTTAGTTATGACAATAAGGAGTTACATAGGCATTGGACCAATTTGTTTGTTTTAGGCTTTTAGCACACATAATTACTGAAAATTTGTTTTTTTGTTGAAGCTATACTTGCTTATAAGTGATTTCTGAAATAATTATCACCTGAAAATAATTGCTGAATTTATATTAAAATAATTCCAATAAATATTTTTGTTACTAATCATTCATAAATATGACAAAAAAATGTTATTTTCATTATTTATGCATACTCTTGATATTGCCATAAATAAATTTGAAATAATCCCAAATAGCTACCTTTAGCCTCATTGTTTTTTGGCTAAAATAATGAACATCCAATATCAATTATGATGACTAGTACAAACAACAGTTCATTATCATGTGAGATTTGATTCAACTGTAAATAAAAAAAACTGTGAAGTTCACAAAAAATAGAAAGCTTTGTTTGATCGTTTTAAACTACATGCATAATTTATGGGGATACAGGATATCATGGATCACGCGCTGTGCAAGGTGCGGGAGCAGGATATATGGTGTCATTTTGTGCTCTAAACTTAAGTCTCTCGCGTAAGTCACTCTCTCTGCAGATCTAACTTGCTCCCTCTTCTCAATCTGTCACAAAGCTCCATCTTTCTCTTCTCAACTGTTCACTCCATTTCCACCGTCGATTCATCTCCATCATCACTCCATCTCCGCCACGCTCCATTTCTGCCGTTGCACTTTTATAGAAATGAAGTTGCATCCAGAAGCCTTTATATAGCAAGGAAGTTGATTTGTATAGCAAGGAAGTTGCACTCGTATAGTAAGGAAGTTGAATCCAAAGAAATTGCAGTTGTATAAGAAGCAAGTCGCAATTGTATAACATTTTTATAGTAAGAAAGTTGCATTCGTGAGCCACAAATAGAAAACCATCATCAGCCACATCCCCACAGCCTCAATAATTGCTGACTCGATGGCCATCTACCCAACAATTGGACTCCTCGAATTGTGACCATGGTCGTTGACACAAATCCCAACTGCTCTGATCGATGTCACCATTGTCTCCTTGGTTTTATTGAAATCAAAGAATAAGTCGTCTCCAAAAAGAAATTGAGAAAGAAACCAAAATCTCTTTCGTCTAAATCGTTGGCCATGAGAAAGAAATCGAGATTTTTTTTCTCTGATTGACAATTTTGGTGCAAAAACACATTGCTTATACTGCTCCCTCACCTTGCAATTATATCATATATTGCCTAGGGCAAAATAGAAACTTGTTTGAAAAATTATTAACATTATAATACATTGTGAAGAACCAAAGTGAATCACTGTGTTCATTATCTGTGAACAATTCTAGAAAGAGCCCCAGTTTGATCAGCAGCTTAACTTCTATCAATTCTGAAACACGCGGGAAATCATAAGCACTTTCTGAGTGTAATCTAGGACAAACATAAAAATTTTCACACATAGGTATCAAGTTTTATAAAAAAAAACATATGTATATATGTATTTCAGGCTGAACTGGATTACCCAACAGTTGAACGCGTGACCTGGTCCTCTTTTCTTGTTTGGCCCGTTCAGTACGGATTTTAATTAGTGCTGAACGTACATGTGTATTGTATTTTCAACTGTATCCAAGATAACTGAAAATAATTACATGTAAATGTGTTTCGGCAAGCCTTAAAATCTGCGCTCAACAAAGCCAATCTTTTGCAGGTTGAGATTTTTTACTTGAAAATAAATGAAGTGTTACTTGGAGCCCATCTGGGGCGGATCCTAGAAAGAATTATGACGACAACCAATATGATGTAGGCATCAAGTTTTATGATTAATAAGTATTGCTGTTGTTACGGAAGTATTACATTTCAATACTCTCATTATGCACTGTTTTTCCTTAGACAATAGCTTCTTTGACATAGTATCACAAAAATAGTATTGTTTTCTACATTTAATTTTTAATCTGTATAAATTGAATAGGATTGTTTCAGACACCAACTGGTTTCCTTATTTATTTTGAAATGATGCTTGAAGTATCAGTAAACTTTTGACCCTTACTGATATTTTCTTTTCTTACCAGGGAATGCATAGTTGTATAGTGTCTCTTGCATCAAGGTATACTAGACAATCATTGGTGTTGTTCACTAAAGATCAATTATCCACTTTATTCTTAATTAACTTTGGTTCTTTCTTATGGTGTTATTTGTTGAGTAGCAAATGGAAAAATTGTAGGCAGAAGAAAGTGAAATTGCCATTATGTGGGGAGGTCTCCATTTTCTCTATAGCAGTTTTGGTTTTTTGCTTCATGTTTGCCATTTTCTGGGCTGCAAATCGGAAGGCATCATATTCTTGGATTGGCCAAGACATTCTTGTAAGCTTTATATGTACTGCTTCTTTTTCTGTTCTAGACTAGTTCTTTCCATCATTTTCTTTAGTGGTAATAATTAGGTTCTAATGAGAACACTTTCTTTGGTATATATCAATATCAATGGTGACTTTTCATTGGCAATATTAAACTTGTTCGCAAATAATAGGGCCCTTTAGGGAACCTCCAGACTAGTTTCTATAGAGATTGGAATGTTGCACTTTTTTAAGTTATCATTTTCCTTGTTTTCCCACTGGTCTGGTGTGGGCGGGCTTTCCCTTTTTTCTTGTATCCTTTTTTTTGTGTCAATAAAAAAATTATTTTGTATTGTGGTTTTCATGATTATTGGTATGCATGGCCATTTACTCGTTTTCATTCTTTCTCCTGTTGCAGATTTATGAATTAATCTCATGGTTGAAAATAGTCTTTTCGTTAATAATACAAGGGATTGCTATTTCTACAAGTTTTTTTTTTCTTATAAACTTTAACTTCTCTGACATGAGGCTTGGGTTGGTCCCAGTTCATGCTAGAGGGAGCTTATGGAACTGGTAAAAAGAGATTGTTGACATGGTGCTTCCCATAATATATATGATATTTGCTTTCCGCCTTTATTAATAATTTAATTACTTGCCGTAGCGTTCTCTTCGAAATTTTATGCCAGGTTTTAATAATCTGCTCGTCATGTACTTATCCAAAAAAATAAAAGATTTCTGCTCTGCTCATGATATTGGTGAGTCCCAATGCAAGGTGTTGCTGTTGTACGGTTGTACCTCTTTTGTCAATAGTGATGTGTTGTGTAACCTGTAGAACAATGTATGCAAATTCTGACATAAATCTTTGTATAAATGGAATGTTATTAAAGCCAACAAAGGAACAGTTAAGTGAATGGAGATCATTTCTCTCACAACAAGTTGAATCTCCAGCTGCTATCTAGAAATAAATGGATGGATAAAGTAAAAGCCCATGAAGTTATAAGTTGATTTTCTTAGGAGCGACAGATCGCCATATTTACAGAAAGCTTCCTATGACTACTTTGAAAGATTATCATCTTAAAGCAGCTAGATTTATAACTACTTCACAGTTCACACCATTTTCCATTGTTTACCCCTTTGTTTAGGAGGCTGGTGCTGTTCACGCCATGGGTTCCTTTGGGGACATTTCTAGAATTTTTGTGTATGGGCTTTGTAGAGATTGGAAATTTGACTTTGTTTTCTTTTTATTTCCCTTCATGTAAGAGTGTGTGGACTTATTGTCCCCCTTGTGCTTGTATTCTCTCTTTTCATCCATTAAAATTTCTCCTTTTAAACAAAACAAAACAAAAGGTTGTCTAGCTCTTTTATTTATATTTTGTCCGGAGAGATTCTGAATGGAGGCAGCTTTGTTTTAGTTTATAGATCCACCCCCTTAGGCAGTTAAACCTTCCAACCTGTCCTAGTGGTGGAGATGGAGAATAACACAGTTATAGAGTCCTATCAATCATGCCAAGTTGTGGAATCTTCTTCACTCATTTAAATTGGTTGATAAGATATAGCGAATGCATGACGGTAGAATCAAAAGCATGCTATGCAATCTAGTTGTGCTATCTGTTTCTAAGCATGGGGAGAAATTTGGGGAAACAAGGTGTAGACTATTATATTATAAGATTTTCATTCATTTGATTTTTGTTGACTGTTGATGTTGGTTCTGATGTTTTGCATATCGAGCAACAACTTTTTTCTTAACTTACTTTCACTTTACTTCACTTGTTGATAGTTTTACAACATTGTAGTAAACCAATCTCTTTCCACTTTTCCCTTTCACGTCTTAAAATTTTGTTCGACAGTTAAGATGACTATCTTGTTAACAGGGTATCTGTTTGATGTTAACGGTCTTGCAGCTGGCTCAGTTACCTAATATAAAGGTACCACAGTAGTTGATAATGTATATTCTCATTGGTATTTTACATCATGGTCTTATTTTTGTTGTCATTA
Source organism: Panax quinquefolius (assembly GCA_020205615.1). Lineage (NCBI taxonomy): Eukaryota > Viridiplantae > Streptophyta > Magnoliopsida > Apiales > Araliaceae > Panax > Panax quinquefolius. Next base: position 11,337,746 of record CM035159.1, read on the forward strand.
TTCAGGTTGCTACAGTGCTTCTTTGCTGTGCTTTCTTTTACGACATCTTTTGGGTTTTCCTGTCACCTAAAATATTTGGTAACAGTGTTATGATTGCGGTAAGTGTTAGTCTCCTCTGTTATGCTCTTTTGCTTCTTTTCAGAGAGTAAGTTGTCCGCAGACATGATTCTTTAGGATTGCTCACATTACATGAATTGTCATCATTTTCAATATTTTTCTTTTACTACTCTACCTTGTAGGGTTATAATTATATTGGGCATTGATGTTTCTGCACAACAGTTTATCGTTGCTTTGTTAAGATTATATTTTATAAAAAAATGTTCTGAAATTTAGAAAAATAGATGATATGCTGTATGGAAATTAGAACATTATGCCATCATATTCTATATACGTGAATGTGATTATGTTCCTTATATATTATTAATGTGCTTGTCCTGTCTTTAAGTTACTTAATATGGCTGCAGTGAGGACCTAATCTTAAGGACTCAGAAGTTTATAGTTCTTGTGCCTTATGATAGTATTTAGTGCTCATATTATCAAATTAGCTGGTGCTAAATTTCCTTATTGAGGTTGATCGTGCAGAAGTTTATGAGAAGCAAGAATCTTTTGAGGATTTATTAATCAATTCTGTCATCCATGGTATTCATAATCCTTGGTGCTTATATTGGCCATGTCAAGTTACCAACTGTTTTAAGAGATATTAACCTGTTAAAGAACCCGACAATTTACATCCCTCTTTGACAGTCCTTGTCATTCTCTCCACTTCTGATTTCACGTGGAGTGCACAAAAGGAGGAACCAATTCCAAGTGGGAAGACTTCAGCCCAAGACCTTGCATACCCAAAACTCTAATACTAATTTAGTGATTAGGGTTCTGACTTAATATAGAATTTATATGGAGAAGATGAAAAGAGAGAGTATTGAGTTGTCTCACATCTCCACCCATGCCATATTTTTATTTAATGATGTAACTAACACAAGAAGGAAAAAACCTAAAAGGACATTAGTCATTGATCAGATGTTCTATGTGCAATCAGTTAAAACTTTTCTTGCTAGAGTTATCACTTATCAGTAGAGAATAAAGTATATGTTTTATTTAGATTTGTTACATATATTATCTTGATGATTGTCTAGTATAATTCTCCTCATGCATTGTCATCCTTTATTTATAGGTTGCTAAAGGTAATAATAGTGGTGGTGAATCCATTCCGATGCTTTTGAGAGCCCCTCGATTTTTTGATCCCTTTGGTGGTTATAACATGATTGGCTTTGGGGATATTCTCTTCCCTGGTTTACTCGTTGCGTTTTCATTTAGGTACTTGTTTTAATGCTTCAAACCTTCCTATAACTGATAACATATATAAACCAACTATTTGAAATTTCTCTTGGACATAATTTTCTATGTTTGCGACTTTGGCAAATGACAATACCTTTCTATTGCTTTTTTCGGCAAATAGTAGGAAAATTTAGTGTTAGAGGACCTAAACTTTTTTGGTTGTATAAGTCTAAGCTTGCATTATTTATGACAGATACGGATTATTTGTCCTTATTTATCCACAAACCATGTGCACATTAAGGAACCATTAAAGTTATATCCATCATTGTAAAAAATTATTCTCCCTTCATTTTACAATAAGAGTCTCATTTACAAATTTTAAGGATATATTTGCGTTCCATGTTTACTCCTAATCCTAAATATAATGAGTGTTTAGTTTAATATTTATGACATAATAACGAAGTTGTGATGGTAAATTCTACAGCATTGCGTCATTTTATACTATTATTACTTAAAATTGGATTCTTATTTTGGAAAAAAAGAATTTGTCATATGAGACTCTTATACCGTGTTTGTGAGTTTGGAGGGAGAGAATGAGGATGGGAAGGGATTCTAATTTTCCCACGTCATGTTTGTGAGTTTTAGAAAGGAAGGGAAGGGATGAGATTTTAATTATATTTTCCCTTGTTTGTGAGTTTAGGGGAAGGGAAGGGAAAGAATTTTTATTTTTAAACTACACTATTACTATATTATAATATTACGCTCAGAGGCGGAACTAGGGGGTAGGGGGTGGCGGGGGCATCTGAGTATTTGACCCTGGTAATGTTTGTCGGGCGCTGTGAAGGAGAAGTTTCTTGTGTGGAGGGGTGCATTTTTATGCAGGGTGAGGGTAGTGTATAGAGGTGGAAGTGGGAAGGTGGTGGTGGTGGTGGTGGTGTCGTGCGATGTGTGGAGGTTGGAGGATTTGCATGGAGGCTTGATGTTCAGGCTGCTCTTAGCTTGGGGCGTTAATTGGTTCAATATATATATATATATGGGGGGCATCCGAGTATTTGACTCTGGTAATTTGTCGGCGCTTCTTGGCAATGAAGAGAGAAGTTTCTTGTGTGGAGGGGTGCATTTTTATGCAGGGTGAGGGTAGTGTATAGAGGTGGAAGTGGGAAGGTGGTGGTGGTGGTGGTGGTGGTGTCGTGCGATGTGTGGAGGTTGGAGGATTTGCATGGAGGCTTGATGTTCAGGCTGCTCTTAGCTTGGGGCGTTAATTGGTTCAATATATAATATATGGACCAAACAATTCCATGTTCATATATATATGATCAGGTATATATTATATCTATATATAGATATGCATCTCTACATATGATCTATCTCGTCGTCTAAGTGTTTAATATATAATTATATGATCAAGAAGATCTTCAAAACTGAATGCAGATATATATATTTATAAATTGTGCAGCTTGAACAAGCTATATATAAAGTCAGCACAATGCTAGCTTCAATGTTATTAACAATTAAGGTGTACGTATCATTAATTTTTAGGTTTGTCAGGTGCCCGCGGCTCAGTCTTCTTCTTTTTCATCTGCAACACAACAACAGTCAAGTTACGAGTTTTTTTTTGTTTTTTTAACTAACATGAAACGACGTCGTTTCATTAAAAAAAATAAAAGTCTATCATCTTATCAAGATTTAGGCATAAGACATAAACAGATTCTCTTTTTCTTCTTCGCCTCTTCCTTAATTTCTCTTCGTTTCTTCCGTCGCTCACTCCTCATCCGCGCCTCTCCGCCTCTGGCCGGCTACCGCTGCTGCTTCCTTCTGTCAATAAATAAAATTTTTTTATTGATATATTTTGACCCTTCTATAAATATGTTCTGGTTCCGCCATTGATTACCCTTACATATAAATGTATGATTTAACTATGTTTAGCTACTGGATTTATTTTGCTTAGTCTTTTTTATGCTTTGCTAGCTCTGCGCGCGCGTACACACACACACACATATATATATTAACTCTAATTATTATTATTGTTATGAATATATGATCAAACCGTTGTGGTGATACGATGAGCATATAATAATTATAGCAACAATATTAAAACATACACTATACATACAACATTCAAACACCAATTTATATTTAGCTTAAATTAATTAGCTATTATATTCCAGAAGTAATTGTACATTTTTTTAATAAGAACTATTTAATTTTATAGTACTTCATCGAAGTTTAATATTAAAAGAAAAAGACATTAAGAAAAATAATTAATGTAGCTAATATGGTAAAAGAATAGTGCAATTAATTAAAATAAATTATGCTCATAGAATAAGCAGGAGCAAGGAGCATAGAGTTCCAGCCAATGGACCAAACATCTGAATGATGGGCTAGCCTAGAATATTTAACAGACGTGTCTTCATATTCCACCAGCCTGATAGATAGACAGTGGCGAAGCCACATAGAGTTCTATGGGGTCAATCGACCCCACTGAAAAAAAATTACTTTATAATGTAAGGTAAATTTTAAAAAAAATTAAGTATTATATATAAATTGACCCCACTAAAATGTTATAAATTTTCTATTATACGGGGTCAAATTGAAAATTTATAACTTTGTCAATCAAATTCTAACCATATATGACTCATATCCTCTCAATATATGTATCTCTCTATAATATTTTAAACTAAATAATAATCTAATTTATATTATTTTTAAAAATAAATAATGAATTACTTACTTATGAACAGTTGTGATTAAAAAAGTCTATTATGAGTCAATATAGTGTATATATACCATATATTATTACTCATTATATTTTTATTGTAATATATATATATATATATATATATATATATATATATATACTCAAAAGTATAAAGTATTAAAAAAAATTGGTTGGAGACGCTGCCCCCGAACCCCCGCCAAATTATTTGTAACTCAGTAATAATTTCGACTCCACTGACAAAAGTTTCTGGCTTCGCCACTGGATGGAAAGGTTGGGTAGCGTAGGTGGGTTGATGTGCCCAGGGGGCGCTTGACTGAGTCAACAAAAGGGAAAGGAAAGAGAAAAATTGTATTTTCAAAAATTGAGAGTTATAATAATTAGGGACAAGATTGTCATATTATTTATTTTGAAAGGTTATTTTTGGTAGTGTAAAATATCTAACTTTCCCATCCTTTCATATCCCTCCAAATCCTCCACTTTTGGGAGGAAAGTTTTGAGCCAAAAATGAAATCAACTTTACCTCTAAATCCCTTCCCTTCCTCTCTAAAAAAAATGGGGTTTGGAAGGATTGTAATTATTTTCCCTTCCCTTCCTTTCCCCTAAAAAAAAACTTACAAACATGGTGTAGTTGTGAAATGGAGGGAGTATTTATTTTTGCCAATACTAATGCAATTTATTGAGAGCTAGCTAAAATGATATTCCAAATTTTACAATGAGTACACTTTGGCACAGCTATGCTGGTGTTGTCCAAAGCTTACAATTTTACGACTCAAAAGCACAAAATGTAAATAACAATTTCTCTTGGTACTTTCCAGTCTTGCACTTATATTTGATATGTAAGATATCCATTTTGAAACAATATATATTGGAGCAACATTGTACGCTAGGAAGTAGGAAGTAAAACACTTGACAATACTCAGCAAGCCTTGTCAGTTGCCACGACTAGTTGTGGTTGGTTGCTTTCTGCTCTACCATGTAAAAAATTGTTTAAATTTGGAAACAAGTTATCATGATCTTCATTTGTCTTCTCCAACATCAAAGTTCTTACTTTCCATCAATGACAACAAGATCACTAGATACTTGGACGCTAAATAAGATTCCACTAGGAGTGGAAACCAGATCCAGATTGAAACTTGAGACTGTTAACCAATACATCATGGAACCATTTCTTAAGGTAACTGAAAAGCATAAAAAATAAAAGGGTTATACTTTATGTTACCCTTTCATATTACATTTGAGAGCCGAGTTGTTATAACTTTGTCAGTATGATTTTGAAACCAAGTATGTGTTAGCGGGAGTGTGCGCAATTACTAGTAATGCTCACAGAATTATAAGAATGTCCTTTCTCAAAGTTGAAATCTTTCCCTTTTTTTTAATGGATCAAATTTGCACAGGGCTAATGGTGCCCCTACATAAGCCAGGACCCTTTGGAAATTGCTTTTATGTTTAAAGTGAAATCTTGAGCCTTATTTCTCAAGCACATATGACCATGGCTTATAGTATATAAAAATAAAGTCTTTTGATTTCAATGGACTTGGTGATTCACAATGGGTTGTAAAGACAACTATCTTGATTCTTGTGACTAATTGTTATTTTTTCTTATAAATACTAGAATATTTCAGCTTATTGGGTCCTCGTCAATCTTATTTCTTGTGGATTTGGTTGTGCAGATTTGACAAATCAAAAAAGAGGGGTCTAGGAAATGGATACTTTATCTGGTTGATAATTGGCTATGCATGCGGTTTGTATTCTTGCCGCATATTTTTTTGGTTGCATATATGTGATGCTTATTATTATTATCAACAATGAATTTAATATTCAACTACTTGTGCAAATACCAAGTATTGAGACACGACTATGAGTTGCATCCACTAAATTTACTTATCATCTTCATCCAATGGTCTGTACAGTTTGGAAGATAAATCTCTTCAAGGTCTAACTGATTCTACGTCTTTGATCCCCTTCCCTTTATGTAGTAAATTTTGTGATTAATTTGGGCAAATAAAGGATATGAAAACTCAAAAAAACCTCTTCATCAATATTAAAATCAGTAAGAATTAAGTACGAAGGTATTTCATAACGAAAAATGCTAAAGACACAAATTATTCTACAAACATTTTACAAACTGGCTGATGTGGCATACTCCGTGTCAGCTTTTATGTGGGCCCAAAGACTACATTGAATCAATTTGGTGATCAATATGATGAGGTGGAGTATGCCACATCAACAATTTGTAAAATGTTTGTAATATAGTTTGTGTCCATAGCATTACTCTTTCATAACTATGAAATTAGTTATGAAATATGAAGGTGAGACCACTAAACTTTTAAGCACTAATAATTAAGAGAAAAAAGAATTTTTTTTCATGAGATTGCTTGCCTATATCATCATCCTAGATCAGATGCTTTTTAGGTAGCCTTAAAATTTCTCATGAACAAAAAGATTATTACTTTCGTGAAAGTAAATAACAACTACAAGAAAACTAATCAAATTTAATAACCAACACGTGTAAGGGATAACATAAGAGAATACAAAGAGGGTAAATATGTTCGGCAATGAAGACTTATATCAATGCAGATCGACTACCTTTGAGCAGTAGATGATAGGAATACTGTGATAGCAATGGTGTCTGCAGCGATGGCTGATTTGGTCCAGTGGCTATGGCTGACTTCTTCTTCTCCTTTGTTTTTTCCCACCTTTCCCTTTCTCCTTTGAGTGGTGCTACCGATTATGAAATGACAATAACAATGGCAGCTTGTTAATGTATCTCTGTGAGGCAGATAGTGATTGGCAGTGATTAAAGGGTACCTTAAATCATATTAGCTGCTGATCGTATTAAGGCACACGCCTTTTAAGTCATCCATGAGGCTAAGGCAAACCTTAGAGACTGTCACGAAGGGGTAGCATCGCCCCGCAATTTGCTGCTTTATCGCCTAGACAACGCCTTGATAACCATGATTTTTGGCCTTAATGGTGCATTTGTGATCTTTATTTTGGGGTGAAGGGAAGGGTTGGGGAAGTTGCACATTTTCTTTCCAATTTTCGAAAGAAAATTTCTAACTTTCCCTTCCCGTCTCCCCAAAATAAAACTCACAGACACTATAACTGACTTAGGGATAAGAAAATTACTGTGGATATATTTTTTTGTGTATGGTCTTTGTCTTGGTGCATTGGACATTATTCTAGTGTCATCAGATTTAATAACATTTAAAAATAATATTGGAACGAAAATATTTTGAATTTAGATGGCTTCGCCTGAATTTATAATGCTTAAAAAAAAATCACATTTTCCATTCAATTCATAGTTTTGTAGTTGGTTTTTACTATTATCTTCAGTATCTTACCATACCTGATGCATTATAATTCTGTCAAAACACATTTCTTGACTGCTCAAGTAGGGTATAATTCAGACCAACAACGCATGTGGTAGTATTCATATAAATATTTGTACTTTACCATGGCATGGATTTGACAATAATGGAGGTTTCCTACTGCAGGTCTCTTCTGTACTTACCTAGGTTTGTATCTAATGGATGGACATGGCCAACCAGCTCTCTTATATCTCGTTCCATGTACATTAGGTATGGACCATATGACTGACACCTATATATATATATATATATATATATATATAGAGAGAGAGAGAGAGAGAGAGAGAGAGAGTCCGGATCCAGTCCGGACTCCCGCATTTTATTAAAATACGGACTTTTTTTTTTTTTTTTTTTTTTTGTTTTTTTTAGAACTTAAAAAAAAATTTATGGAACTGAAATTTTTACATAATACAGTGTTTTGAGTGTAATTTGGATGCATATAACAAAACATGTCTGTGCAGACTGTACATACATTTTTTAGTATAGGTATCCAAATCACGTCCAAAACATTATATTATGGAAAAATTTCAGTACCATAATTTATTTATTTTTTTAGTTCTAAAAAAAAAAGCAAAAAAAATATATATATTTAAGGGCCCGGATTTTGGACCTGTCAGGGAGTCCGGACAGGATCCATTGTGTGTGTATATATATATATATATATATATATATATATATAGGAGCAGATATTATCCAGGACTCCGCATTTTAACAAAATGCGGACCTTTTTTTTTTTTTTTTGCTTTTTTTTTTTAAAACTAGAAAAAAAAGTTTAATATTTTATAGAATTGGAATTTTTCCATAATACAGTGTTTTGGATGTGATTTGGATAAGTATAACAAAACAGGTCTGCACAGTCTGTACATAGATTTTTTGGTATAGGTATCCAAATCACGCCCAAAACATATTGTATTATGGAAAAATTTCAATTCCATAAAATATTAAATTTTTTTTTTAATTGTTTTAAAAAAAAAGCAAAAAAAAAAAAAAACCGTCTTTTACTAAAATCCGGGATCCCTGATAGGATCCTGGTTCTATATATATATATATATATATATATATATATAGTAAATGGGTCCCACACTTATGTGAGAGAAAACTTGTGAAAATATCAAATTTTACTTGTAGAAATATCAATTTTCTAAATTTTATTTACAAGATGATTTTTTGTTAGCTTCTCATTTTCTTTCTGAAACTTGTGGCTCAGGGCCGATTGTTGTATTGGGTTGGGTGAGAGGTGAGCTGAAAGATCTCTGGAGTTACAGCTTGGAGGACACTTCGCCATCTAGGAGACCATCTGGAGAAGCTTGATGCATAAATTTTTCGGCCTTACAAGTGTGAAAGGTTATACCAATACGCAGACTCCATTATCAGTGTAAAAAGAGTGCTTACCCCATTATATCCTCAAAAAGATTAGAAATGTTAATACAGGGGTTGGAAATGAAATACACTTTTTGATTTCTTCAAAAAAAAATCCCCATTAATTTATTTATTCATATAAGTAATCTTGTATATATGTTTTATGTTCAAACCTTGCTGCTGAATTAGCTTGAAATATTGTTGTAACATATTACATATCAAACTCTGTATCAAGCAAAATCACAACTACATTTACTTTATACTCTTTTGCTACATACACTATCTGGAAGAAAAGCTAAAATTTTATATCGAATGTGGATTGCTATATAAGCGATTACATATAATAGTAATATGCGAGTCCTTTCTTTACCTCGTGTCGATATTAATTTGTCAATCACGTATTTATCTCTCTCAAATACTTTACTAAGATAAATAAATTTTGATTTTCCTACTTTTTAATCCATCTTTCCTTGTTGGGACATCCCAATATGAGTCCAGTTTCAAGGTCAATGTAATGATGCAAAATGCCACTAAACACACACAAATATCATATAAACTTGTAGTTTCACATGCTTAAAGCCAATACAATCGACTTCAACAGAACAAGTATCACAACATAATAAAAACAACATAGAATAAAAAGATCAGCATTAGGACGCTCTAGCACTTGGGTGCATTAGGGATGCTGCACTTGGCTGGGAGCTGTGTAGCAAGGTTTGGGTCTATTCCAAGAGAAGTCAACATGGTGGATTTTTTGTAGGAGCATAGGCAATTCAAATCGGCATGCGAGATTGCCGAGCAGCACGCGGTCGACGGCGGAGTCGGGTTCGGACGAGTCACCGCTGGCCGGCATTCCATCAAACTCGCAATCGACACGTTGCATATTGATTGCGCGTTCGAAATCTCAACCAGCATCCCACTGCTGGCAATGGCAACCAACAGCATGGCCAAAACTCCAGCCTTATAATATGAAGTTCCCATATTCATTTATCTCTTTGTTTTCTTTCTTTTGGTTTGGAATTCTTGAAATGTAGGCTTCTTGCTTATATAGGAAAATAAATTGTATATTTATATATTAGAATTTAACAGCCCGTGAAGGGAATTGGCGTTTTTATGTGAAATAGACAAATAGTACCCAATGACTATTATGGTGTCACGGGCTTTATATTTTGTGGTGTAGAAACTCTTTGGCATCCATGTCCAAGAGACTTTAATCAAGTTGATGGGACTCGCAATAACTTATGTACGTTTAATTATTATTTTAATAAACGATAAGAACTTATTTCATCGTATTGACAGTTATAAAAAGAGTCTTCTCCGGCCACGGGTCTAGCGGTAGACCAATTTTTTTTTTTTCTATTGCCTTCCAAAAAATGTATAATATTGACTGTACAACTCTATTTTATATATATATCTAAATTATATTTAAATCACTGTATTCTATCAAAATTTCAGTTAGAATAAATATTATATACTTTTTAAAAGGTAATAGAAAAAAAAAATTGGACCGGTTGCCACTGGCCTGTAAGCCTAGAATTATTGTTATAAAAAACACTTGATAATGTGTGAGTTTGTACGTCTCTTATTTATGTGAGACTTGAATTCCTTATTCATATAAAGTTGTTAATTATTGTAAATTTCTCGCCGATAATGCAAGTTTATTGTAGAAATAAAGAAGTTTTGATCTTTTCAACAAATTACTCGTACCCAAATTTTAATAATTTTTGGTCTGCTATTCCAATCAAGAATTTCCTACCCAGGAGGGAAACGCCCTTTCCCTTCCTTTTTTTTTGTTCAACAAAAGGCAGGTAGGTAAAGTATTTTAAACTCTCGACAGTATACATTGCGTCTACAACAACCATACATATTTGAAGGAACTCCGTCACACTTACGTTGGAGTCGAAACTCAGAGATCTTCCTCGAGTAGCGTGTAAGACGTTGAGTTATCACCAATCATCGTTTATGAGTGAGAATCGAGCCTAAATTTTGAGCAAGATAAACGATCCATGGAACCAACAGACGGAGAGGAGGGTTTTGAAGTCTTGACACCTATTCCTTTCATTAAGAAATTCAATTTACTCGTAATTTCTCTCCATAGTGTGACTTGAGAAAAGAAAAAGAAGAAACATATAAGCTGAAAAAAGGCTTCTATAAACACAATAGAAATCAATCAGATGCAATCCTATCCACTACCAATAACTTATGCTCCTTCACAAACCTTGATGTGTATTCAAAGTCTAAAAATTCAGATTTTAGTTTGAAATATGAAAATTTTCATATTTAATTAAAACAAAAGTGGATTAGATTTTTATTGTTTGATGGCATAGTAGTACTGACCAATAACACTACCGAACAGAAAAAGGAAAAAAAAAAAAAAAAAAAACTAAACCCAGAGTACCGATTTCCAAAATTTCCATATTAAAAAAAACTACTGGTGGAGGGTAGAGATTTGACTTTAATAGTATTCCCCTACTTGTATCGGATGTTTGGAATCAATAAAATTTTCAATATTTTTGGTGGTTCTTCAAAAAATTTAAATAAAAATAAAATTTCAGGGACTTACTTAACATCTTATTTTATTTGGTCAGCAAAGTTTGAATATCTTGGTGATTTTAAAAATGATATAGGGGCTTTAAAAACAAAAATGATATACAGAAAAATACCTAATACTTTTTTGAGATGCTAAGAGCATAAGATTAACTTCTTACACATCAGTAGAGCAATTTCATCTTCTTACCAGGAGTTGAGGATATAATGATGAGTGTAACACTTCGAACACGCTGCAGGCCCAAAGTGTTACACGTCGCAAGTCCAAAGGTCTGCAAGGCAACAATATCAATAACGTACGACCCATAACATTTTAATTTAAATGGAAGACTTAAATAAAACGTAACAAATTTTAAAACCATTCATTTAGGTATCCGAGTAATTACTAACATATACATAAAGTAAACGATAATTTAAAAACACTAAATAGTTCGGAAAGCCACTTATCTTGCAAAACACGAAATTAAAAGCGAATAAGTCCTCCTTTTTTTCTCTCTCGCAATATTCCAAAGCCAAATAAGTTTACGTTTATCTCTCTCTCTCTCTCGTCTCTCTTGTTATATAATGATTTAAATACATCAAATTCTTTTACATGGTAGATGACCGAGGAAAAGAGTCCTTTTTAAAATTAAAAGATTGTTACAGTATGACTGACTTATCCTAATAGATTTAAGATATATACTACTACCTCCGTTCTTAAAAGATTGTCGTTTAAAGTTTTTGCACATGGATTAAGAAAGTCATTTAATACTATCATTTACTCCCTCCGTTCTTAAATAAGTGACGTTTAGAAGAAAAAATTTGTTCCAATTTATTTGTCGTTTACAACTTTCTAGGAGAATAAATTATTTACTTTCCTATATTACCCTTACCTTCTCTCATTGTCCCAATAAATTCTCTTTCTTATATTAATAGTTTTCAACTTCCCATAAAGGGGTAGTGATGGAATTTAACATAAATTTTAATTAATAAATGATAGTATTAAATGACTTTCTTAATTCATGTGCAAAAACCTTAAAAACCTTAAAAACCTTAAACCTTAAACATTAAAATTTATTTGAAATTCCATCACTACTCCTTTATGAAAAATTGAAAACTATTAATACAAGTGAGAGAAGTTCTTGGGACAATGAGATAAGGTAGGGGTAATATAGGAAAGAAAATAATTTATTCTTCTCGAAAGTTATAAACTACAAACTTTTTGGAACAAATTTTTTCTTCTAAAACGACAATCTTTTAGAAACGGAGGAAGTAATAATTATTAGTTTCTATTCCATTATCTAATTATAAAAATGTTATTATATTACTATTATATATTATTATTATTTTTTAATTGAGTATTATAATGAGCAATCTCTATAAGATTAACACGGTGCTGCAATTACCACTTGAAACTTGGCATACATATTAGGTTTACAAATGTTTGAGAGATTTATAAGTTTAGATAAAGAAAGTAAACATGTTTTTTTATTTTAGTTTTTCATTGATTGATAATTGTAGAGTGAATCAATAAAACTATAGAGTGGAATTAACTATTTGCCATCCGTAGTTTAATATTGCGAAACCTAGAAAACTAAATAAAAATTTAAATTTGGTCAATATGATGTCTTTTTCCCGTTATACCTAGCGTCCGCAGTTTAATACTGCGGACGGTATTTAAAAACGGCAACATTTCTAGTTGGGCAGCCAAACTTAGTGTCCACAGTTTATTATTGCAGATAAGAGACTTTTGCAAAGAGGATATTTTGGACATTTATCTCGTCTGCATTATTAAACTGCGGAATACTGAAAACTAAACTACGAACGGGAGCCATATTAATCGTTAAATATTCGGATGAACGATCAGGATTTGTTGTAAGATTAAACTTTTTTTACAATGTTAACTATGGATCGGTCCTAATATATATATATATATATATATATATATATATATATATATATATATATATATATATATATACTGAGCCCGATTAGAAGCATGACTCCTAAATAGCATTACCTTCTTAAAGAGCATTACTATATAAGACCTCCATGTTTTAATTTCTCTCCTCACTCTGTCATAATAGAACGACTTCCTCTCGCCAGAAACCCCTTGCCGCAAAATCGATTCCCTTGAAATCGATAGCTGCAAAATCGAAGAGAGAGAAAGCGAAGCTCTTCATCCCCTCCAGAAACACAGCGACTGCAAGAGAGAAAGCCAAGCCCTAGAAATAGAAGTGAGACCTGGACATGCCCTTCTCCAACTCTCCAGACGAAGCCCAACTTGCTCAGAGTCGCCCAAAGTTCCTTCGATTATCCCGAGCTTCAGAAAGGAAAAGCCCTATAATCGAAGCCCTACAAAGCTCGCTGTGCCCTAGAATCGGAAGCAAGCAGTTCAAACCCCCTCAATCCCTCACTTCAATTTTGTTGGTTCCACACTTCGATTCGGATGACTTCTTTTCATTTTCCGATTTAAAAATTATATATTTCATCTTTGTTTGGAGTTTTGGAAGGGGTTTTGTTATATCTCTACTTCTAAACTTCTAAAAAGGCTGGTTTCTTATTTTTTTGTTTTTTTTTTTGTTTCTGTTTTTCTCTTCTCTCTGTTAAAATTGTTTGTGAGACTGAGGTGTTAATCAATTTTTTGCTAAGCTATTATTTTCATGTGATTGATGATGAGTGGAAATTGGTAACTGGTAAGTATCTTTAATTTTTTTAGCAGGACAACACTTTTGATGGTAGGATATTGGGAAATCATGTTTTTCATCTCTTTAGTTGTTGTTGTTGTTGCTGTTATTGAAAGGAGTTATAGTGTACATGGTTGGCTTCTGATTATGATTTAAAACTGACTCGACTCGAGTGACTATTTTCAACTATGCTGGTATCTTGAATTATTGTACAGAACTAAGTTGTCAGTAAAATCTGAATACACATAAACCTGTTATTTAGACAACATACTCTGTTGCGTGAAGGTATTCTTTAATCCAACTGTAATATGCATGAGAAAAGCAAAAGGTTATAATGTGATACGTTGAATTGATGATGAATTATAGAGTTGCCTTTAATGTACAATCAAGGTTATGGAAAAGTTAATTCTATGTAGTTTGGTTCAAAATATTGGATAAATTTTCATGAGTTAGTACAAGTGATATTAAATTTTTGCTTGCTTTTTAACTTTATTTCTCATGGATTTTATTCTTTCTAAAATATGCACAGGTTTCTTCCTTTGTCTTCTATGGGATTACATCTTCCTCTAGAGCTCTATGTTTTGTTATTTTATGTGTTTTATCAATGATTTCTTAATGATTTTCATCCGCACCTAGGGAAAAAAATACTGCAGATTTCCAGTATTGTTTTCATCTGCATTTGCTTCCAATCATTTGTCAAATTTGTTTTAGGGCTATGTGAAAAATTATCCCTTTGTGTTTAATTGTTTTATCATACTGAATATGAAAATCAACTTGGTTCTCTAAGCAAACAATCACAATAATGAGTTCCTTTATTCTCAGATGCATATGGTCCATTGAACTCGTTCAACTTGGTGATTTCAAACTGGAGCATGAGTTTTGGTTTTAAGCTTATTTCTCAATATAGCTATTATCTCAATAATTCTTTTAATTGGTGATTTCACAGGTTCAAGTAAATTTCTGTTTGTCCAAGTGTAAATATAATGGACGACATAGACCATGAAATAGGAAGTTGCGGGGATAATGTAGAAATGAATTTGGAAATAGAAATAGATGAGGATGACTCGAGTGGAGAGGGTTTGAATGTTCACAATACTAATACTGTTGTCTACTATCATCAAGTAGCGATGAGATTTGTAGGAAGGAGTATGTGTGTTCTAAGCAAGGAAAAGGCAAAGTATTAGCCGATGTGGTTGTAAAAAGAAAACGTGGATCTACAAAAGAAAGTTGTGGTGCAAGAATTATAGTGGTAAAAAGAAATGACTTGTACGTAATTACAAAAATTGAGGAGGGTCATTATCACCCATTGTCAACCCCACATAAGAGGCATCTTTTACGATCGCACCGTAATGTGTCAATTGCCCAAAAATTTTTGAGTCAGCAACTTGGCACGGTGAATATACCACAATACCAACAATACAATTTTCTTGCAGTGCAGGAAGGTGGTTTTGAAAATATTTGTTGCACGCAACGAGATTTGTATAACTTTGAAAGAGACAAGCGCAATAAATTGAAGGGACAAGCGCAATAAATTGAAGGGACATGATGGGGATATGTTGAATGAGTACTTACAGTTAGAACAACAAAAAATTCATTCATTCACTTTCACAATTGACACAGACAATGAAAATCGAATCACTCGTTGTTTTTGGGTCGATGCAACTTCTAGACGGGCTTATAGATTTTATGGTGATGTTGTCATTTTGGATACCACATACAATACTAATCGTTACGGAATGATATTTATACCACTAATGGGGGTTAATAATCATGGTCAAACTATTGTATTTGGTTGTGATTTCTTAAGTGATGAGACCATAGCTAGTTTTGAATGGCTTTTCAAGTGTTTTTTGGTAGCAATGCCAGGTGATGCACCTGAGATGATTATCACCGATTAGGATCCAGTTATGACAAATGCCATTTCATAGATTCTTCCTAATACATTTTATAGGTATTGTAGTTGGCATATATTGACCAAATTTTTAGAGAAGATTGACTTGGTAAAATACAGTGCTTACTATAAGGAGTTTTCAGATTGCATTTGGAATTCGGAGACTGTGGAATCATTTGACTCTACTTGGGTAGCGTTGATGGAGAAAAGTGGGTTGAATGCTAATAAATGGCTACAATCAATGTAGACATCCGTTGTAGATGGGTACCCGCACATGTGAATCATGTTTTCTAACCCGGCATGTCAAGTAGCCAAAGAGTTGAGAGTTGTCATGCATTTTTTAAAAAATTTGTTTCTAAAAGAAATTCTTTAGTGGATTTTATTATTCAATTTGGTCGGGGCCTTCAGCATCAACGACATGCAGAGTTGGTTTCGGATAACAAAGATTTGGTTGAGAGGCCGAGAAGGAAATATCGCCATGACTTCTTAGTTCAAATGGTTGACATTTATACACACTCTATGTATTATAAATTTGAAGAAGAGTTGTGCGAGAGCTTGAATTATAGGTTTGAACTTATGAAGGAGGATGTCAACTACCATGTATATAAGATTTACCAAAGGAATGTCAGCAAGTTTAAAGTCAGAGAAATTTAGTATGACAAATCTTTGGATTATGCAACATGCACTTGCAAAAAGTTTGAGAGTTTGGGAATCTTATGTCGGCATGTGATAGCTTATTTGCATAAGTATCATGATCTTGACAAATTGCCTTCAAAATACATTTTAAAAAGGTGGACAAAAACAGCAAAATCAAGTTGTGTAATTGATGATAATGGTGTGGAGATAAAAGATGACAAGCCATACTTACTCTCGCGGAGTCAATTGATTCAACAATCTTTAGAGATGATTGATAGTGCTCCCACAAATGAAGACGCCACAAATGTAATAAAAGAATGTTTCGATAATGGATATGAAAAGATCAAACAAATAATTGGGAATAATGGTTCGAAACGAAACAATGAAATGGAGTCTGGTGGAATGAGTGCATCGAAGTCAGTTAACATGACTAGGACTTATGAACATAATTACATTGAGTAAAACCAAGTGCGTGCAAAAGGGTGTGGCAAAAGGATGAAGGGTGGCAAAGAAAGGGCTTTGGGGAAAACAAAAAACCCCAAGGGGAGACATTGTCATGGATGTAGCCAAGTTGGTGTCACACACGACAAAAAAAACTGTCCGGCTCTTAATAATTCTGGTATCATCTTTCTCCCTAATATGTATCTTTGTGTGTACATATATAATACTCCCTAGGTTCAACAAAAAGAGTCCCCCATTTGCAACATTTACGAACTTTAAATATATGTTTTTTTTCATGTTTATCCCTAATATAATGATTATTTAGTTTAATCTAGTGAAATTGTGTTATTAAACTTGAGTACACTTATACCGTCATCATTAAATACATATGGACTTCTTTTGTGAAATACTTTTTTTTGCAAATGAGACTTTCTTTTTGGGGAGAGTAGTAATAAAATATGGACAGTATGAATGAAAAATAGGGAGTACAGAATTGAAGAATGAAGAGTAAAAAATAAAACCTTGCCCAAGACGACGTCGTTGGATGAAGGAGAGTGGATGTGACCGTGGAGCACTTGAAGAACAATGCTTCCTCGGAGTACGCATTTAGCGAGGTAGCATGCTCCGTTTGGGACTGTCGCCGATCGTGGCCTATTATAATTGCTACTGCCGGAGGACTCTTCTTCCTCCGATACTGCCATAACCAACAAATCTCAAAATTTTCACTTTGAAGCAAGAACTAACTGGTTAGGGCTTCAAAATTTCCTCCAAAAAAATATATTTTGGTTGTCCATCAAGTGCGAGAAGTGTTTCAATTCTGTTCTGTATGCACCGACCAACTCGCCTGATATATATTACTTTTATATATGTATCACTTACATATAAATTAATATATAGAGTAAAGTTTGGGTTTGGGCGCTTTCCCACTTAACCTCAGTAAAGTTATATTTAAACTCTCAATTTTTTGAGTTGAAGTGAAAAAGTCACTTTTTTCATCCAACTTAACCGTGCGTGTATGTCAGACGCCAAAAGCACGTAAGAAGGGGTTGTAACGGTAAAAAATAACTGGTAAATGTCTGAAATACCCCCTTCTTCTTCCTCTTGGCTTTTAAGAGCACATTTGAATCATTTTGTTCTACCCCATTTCAACTTCATTGCAAACAGAATTGAAGGCTACTAGCAGACCAAATTCAGTTAGTATACTTCTTACCAGCTTAGAAGTTCAGTTCTTCCTTCTCTTGGCTTATTGTCTTTTCTGATGGTGAATAGCTGTAAGACCCCAACTTATTATAAATGAAATTGAATTTCCTCTATTTATTAATTTGAAATAGTAAGAGTTGATTTGATTAATGTGGTTAGTTATGGGTAACATACGCAAATATCTTAAATAAGCAAGTGGTTATAAAATATTCATTGTTGTCGGGGAATATTCGTTTGGTCGTGAAATATTTTTATTGTCGGGGAATATTCGTACGACAGTGCAGCCTTGTGTGGGCCCCATAACAGAAAGCAATTGGATGAAGAAAATGACAAGTATGAGTTTTTATAAATAACGACGTAGTTGTTACCGTTAACACTGTTGGAATACCCGGTGGTAAAAACACAACGAATAATATGCTTGGTCAGATAAGAATAATACCAGATTGCACCAATTATTGATTCTTACGTAGGAAGGCACTACTCAATAATTTTTATAGTAATTACTGTTCAATATTTTATTTTATTGATTCAATAATTGCTACGTTGATTGTAAGACCCCAACTTTTATGAATAAAGATGAATTTTCTATAATTATCATTTTTGAATATTATGGAATGAATTTGATATAATGTTATAGTTATGGGTAATAGTTATAAATTTTATAAAGTACTCAAGTTGTTATATAATATTCGATTGGTCGGGGAATATTCGTTTTAACAAGGAATATTCAGACGACAAGACAATCATTGGTGGACCCCACAACGAAATTATTGTCGGATTGAGTAAATGACAAAAATATTTTATGAAAATAACGGCGGAAGTTTTATCGTTAACTGTTGAAACACCCGGTGTTAAAAGTACATGAATACGCTGCGTGGTTTCATAAGAAGACATACGATATTGATTATCGATGCTTACGTGAGAAGTCACTCGCTTTTGTTCAATTATCGCTTCAAAGAATTGTTGCATAATATCTCACGTTAATTGATTCAATTATTGTCGATATTTTATATATTATTAAATCAATAATTGAGACGACGAAGTTATTAATATTATTATTCGCAATATTAACGATGTCTGTAAGTTCGCCAAGGAGAGGTTTGGTCACCTAATACGCGCGCCAATAGGAGAAATCCTTATGGAAAGCCCCCTCTTTCCGGTGAACGACTAGGGTCGATTAATAGTGTGAATTATAATAATAATGATGAAGTTTTGTTTTATTAGTATTATTAATGTAATAAAATGTAAAAGTTTTTTATATAAAATGTAATACTTTTATAAAGTTATTCGTTTTATTAGACTATAAATATAATATATTATATTTTATTACGCATAGTATTTGTATAAGTTTTATATATTATCGTGATAGTATTTCAGATAATAAAATTTTTTATATAAAATGTAATACTTTTATAAAGTTATTCGTTTTATTAGATTATAAATAGAATATATTATATTTTATTTAAAAGATTTTGTTTTATTAGAATATTTTATAGTAAACCAACTGGACCGTCTGCTTAAAAGTAAATCAATCTGACTGATTCAGAATTAGTTACATTATTCAGTCCATTCTCCTATAAATAAGCTCATTCCTTCATTATTTTTTACTTAATTCATTTAAACTCTGTAGAGAGAAACTATAGAGAGAAAGAAGAAAAGTATTATTCTACTTCACTACTACCCTATATCCAGGTTTGTTCTAAGGTAAAGGGTATTATTTTTTTCTTTTCGTCTTCATGAAGAGAACTTCGTTATTCCATTCTTTGTTATTATGTTGGAATAACTCCTTTATATGCCAAGCACCGCATACTTGGTGAAATTCTTTTGTTATTCCTTTCTTTATTATTATGTTGAATACTCTGCATCATGCCAAGCACCGCAGCATACTTGGTGAAATTCTTCGTTATTCTATTCTTTATTATTATGTTGAATAACTCCGTCTATGCCAAGTACCGCATACATGGTGAAATTCTTTCGTTATTCCATTCTTTATTATTCGTTGGAACATCCCGTCGGCAATTAATTTCGCACCGACCGGTTCCGTTATTTATTATTCGTTGGAACATCCCGCTTGGTGTAATTTTACCGACCGGTTCCGTTATTTATTATTTCGTTGAATATCCTCGTCGCGTGCGTTTACGCACGACCGTTCCGTTATTTATTATTCTCATTGGAATAACTCGTCTGCATGCGGTCTATCGATGCCCGATGATTTCTTTTGTTATTCCATTCTTTATTATACTCGGTTGGTTAAAGTTTTGACTTCTATACTCCATGAAATTAGTGGAATATCCTCGATATTTGCGCTTCATCCAAAGATCTTTTCATGGAAATATTCTTTCGAGCATTCTTGAATTTTTACTCTACAAAGAAGTATCATGTCGACAATTTGGACGTTATTAGTTCCTAGATAAATTAATTCTTGAACTTGTTTTATCAATTCTTATATCATTGTCATCATCCTCATATTTATATTATGTTGAAAGTCATCTCGTATTCTGTAGTGTATAGATGGACTTGGTATGATTATGACTGTGGATTATTCCCAGATAATCATGATCGTAATGTTACAAATGATGTGGTAAAAGTCCTCATTGGCCCGTGAGTGTATTGATGGACGCTTGTTGGCATGATCGCTTGACCATTGATGAATACACACGAATATCCTCGCCCGTAGTATATGGATAATTTGTGGTTGTGATACTAATGAATATCCTCGTCAGAAAAGTGTGGATGATGATGGATTATTTATTGTCGAGTCCCAAATGATAAAAGTGATGAAAAACCTTTTAAATCATAAAAGATAGTAGATTTTATTCTCTACTGACTTTTTAATGGATCGCTTGTTCACCGTAGTTAAACTTGATATTTGTTATATCAGTATCGCTTTAACACCGTCAAGGATAACGATAATTTATTCTCGTATTATCTTAGTCATAATATTTTTCATCGGGCTAGTTGAGCTCACCCTTTTACTTTCATTGTTCTCTTCAGGAAATGAGAACATAGCAGGGACTAGTTGGGGAACAGAGTGACGGTCCAGATAATAGCATTAGTAGTCCTCACTATTCTGTTAAATAGTGTGATAATAAATGTAATGAGGACTCAATTGAGTGTGGATATTGTCTAGATGACAATATTTGTATTAAAACTCACAGCATATGTTTTGTCGTATTTTACACGACTGTTGTATAATTAAGTTGTATTTGAATTTTGTACCATATATTTGGCGACTCAAGATGGGTGATGTATACCTATTTTGGGGGCGTCACAGTTGGTATCAAAGCTTAGGATATGATCCCCGGCTAAGATGTGAGACAAGAACTAGGAGGGGAGGCGGAGAATTCTTCGCTAGTATGACCTACCTAAGTTTATTTGTTATTTAATTGGCTCACGCCGAATATAGGGATAATATGTGATATGTTAATTAACCCTTGTTTTGTGGCAAGATTTGAAAATGACATCCGAGAATGTTGAGAACATCAATGGAGCATGGAGACCGCTGAGTCTCCACGCATCAATAATCGTGATAATGTGCATCGTGAAGGCGATAATAATAGTCGTGCAAACAACAACACGACCAGATGATGAACGATGGAATGTTCAGAGGCTTTATGCAATTCATGCAACATCGCCTAAGAGCGGCTCCCCGTCCAAAATGCAGTGGAAACACCGGCAACTCTCTGACGGTCACCGCTAAAGCGCTTCAAGGAACCGGGACCACCGAGTTTTTGGAGAGCCAAAACCACTTAAGCGGCGAGACGTGGATAAAGCAGATGAACAAGATATTTGATGTCTTGGGATGCTCCGAGGAGCAAAAGGTTCCTTTGCCACCTTCACGTCATGTGCAGAGAGGCAGATTATTGTGGGAATCAGAAACGACTCAACTCGCCAGACCGAAGATGACTTGGGAGAAGTTCCAAGAATTGTTCAACGACAAGTACTTTCCCGAAAGTATTCGTCACATGAAAGAGGTAGAGTTCATCAAGTCGAGCAAAACAATACGACCGTGTCGCAAAGACGGGCCAAGTTTGCCGAAGTTGTCCGGTTTTCATGCCCCATTTGGTTGATAATGAGGAGAGAATGACGCGAATGTTTCTAAGAGGTTTGAAACCCGAGATACGCCAATATCTTATCTCTCATAAAACGTGTTTTTATTCGAGATGTTGTTAATAGGGCTCGCTTATTGGAGCTCGATAATGAGTCAACCCAACAAAAAAGAGAGCAACCGACAAAATGATAATACTAGTGATAATAGATCATCAAGCGGTAAGGACAATAAGCGTGAGAGGAATCAACATGCCGTAAATGGTAACCACTCGGTGGTAATTATAGCCAAAATAATAAGAATGGACATTTCAAGAAGAGGAGATTCAACAATGATGGAAAGACGCCAAGACCAAAGACCCGTTGTTAAGGAAGGAGAACGACCACCCATCATATGCTTCAAATGCGGAGGGAGGACACATCACCCAAACTGCGCGCTGATGCCGCCCAAAGCATGTTATAATTGTGGAAGAGAAGGTCACCTAGCCCAATTTTGTCGCTCACCAAGACAAGTTCAACTAGGATGGAGGCACCAAAGGCCGCCCTAGAAAAGTAAAAGCCTAAGAAGTGCAAGGGAGAGCGTTTGTTGTGACCTCCTAGAAAGCAAGGAACCCGAACGAGGTCTTCGGGTAAGCTTATCATAAACTCTAAATAAGTTTATACCTTATTTGATACCGGTTCTACCCATTCTTTTATTTCTCCTACTTGCGCCAACGCTTAAATTTGACTCGAGAAATTAGACTTTGACTTATCTCGTTGAAACTCCATTGGGAGAAACCTTCATTACATCCCAATTTATAAGTCTTGTTTGGTTCAAATCGGCAGACCTCACATTACTTGTCGATCTTATTTCATTGAAAATACTTGCATTTGATGTGATTCTAGGATTGATTGGTTAACTACTCATCATGCAAAAATTGATTATTTTCGTAAGGTTGTTAGCTTTCATATTCCTAACCAACCTATTATGCGAATTTAAGCAACCAAACCATTAAAATCAATCACCTGTCATCTCAAGCCATAAAGCTATTCGCTTATTGAAAAATGGATGTCAAGCTTTCTTAGCTCATGTCACGGATCTAAATAAAAATACGCCGCTTTTTAATGATATTTCTATTGTTAATAAATTTCCGACGTATTCTCAAGAACTTCCCGCCTACCCCAGAGCGTGAAATTGAATTTTGTATCGACCTTGAACCCAGTATAAAACCCATTTCCAAAGCCCCATATCGAATGGCTCCTATTGAACTTCAGGAGTTAAAGACCCAATTGCAGGAATTGTTAGACATCGATTTCATTCGTCCTAGTACGTCTCCTTGGGGTGCTCCTTTTCTATTCGTGAAGAAGAAAGATGGGATTATGTGACTATGTATTGATTATCGGGAATTGAACCATGTCACTATCAAAAATAGATATCCATTGCCTCACATTGATGACCTATTTGACCAGTTGCAAGGCGCCAAATTTTTTTCAAAGATTGATCTTCGTTCCGGATATCACCAATTGAAGATTAGAACCGATGACATTCCAAAGACTCGCTTTAACGAACCTGAGACGGCATTATGAATTCCTAGTCATGTCTTTTGGATCGACTAATGCCCCGCCGCTTTCATGGATATGATGAACCGAGTATTCAAGGAATATTTGGATCACTTTGTGGTCATCTTTATTGATGACATCCTTATTTATTCCAAAAGCCGTGAAGATCATGAGCAACACTTGAGGTCGACACTTCAAAAGCTTCGTGAATATAAGCTTTATGCCAAGTTGAAGAAATGCGAAGTTCGCTTTTGAAGGAAGTAGCATTCCTTGGGCACGTGGTATCAAGTCATAAAATATCCGTTGACCCAACAAAGATTGAAGCTATTCAAAGTCGAGAGCAACCTAAATCAAATGATCAAGTACGTAGCTTTCGCTTAATGGTGGTTATTATCGAAGATTCGTAGAAGGGTTTTCTCGAATTGCTACTCCCTTAACTCAGCTGATTCGAAAAGATACAAAATTTGGTTGGAACGAGGAATGTGAGAAGAGTTTTCAAGAACTCAAGAGAAGACTCATTTTAGCACATGTTCTGACAATACCATTTGGCTCGGAGGGATTTGTCATCTACAGTGATGCTTCAGGCAAAGGGTTAGGATGTGTTCTCATGAAACATGGGAAAGTTATAGCCTATGCCTCTCGACAACTCAAAGAATATGAGAGGAATTATCCTACTCATGATCTAGAGTTGGCAACTGTTGTTTTTGCACTAAAGATTTGGAGGCATTACTTGTATGGGGAGAAAGTGGAGATCTTTATGGATCATAAAAGCCTCAAATATTTCTTTACTCAAAAGGAACTCAACATGCGACAACGATGTTGGCTTGAACTGTTGAAAGATTATGATCATACCATCCAATACCATCCTGAAAAAGCAAACGTGGTAGCTGACGCATTGAGTAGAAGATCATATGCGGCACGAAAAGCGATATTGTCAACGCAGAGGCCCATTTTTGTATGACTTACAAAGGATGGAGATAGAGATAAAGACCTGTGGACCCACGTGATGATGGCGTAATATATGAGTAGAACCGACTTTAATCGATAAAGTTAAAGCCGCCAAGCTGCACTAGAGTCGATGCATATGAGGAAGAAAGTACAAGAAGGTGCTACGCCTAAGCAAGAATCGATGAAGAAGGAATACTTCGAGTCAACTCCAGACTTTGTGTTCCTAACGATCCTGAATTAAAGTATAAAATTGTGATGGAGGCGCACAACACACCGTTTGCAATCCATCCTAGGAGTACCAAAATTTATCATGATCTTCGACATACATTTTGGTTGGGCAATATGAAGAGAGAGATAACGCTGTTTATCTCAAGATGTTTAACTTGTCAACGAGTCAAGGCAGAGCATCAAGTACCAAAAGGTCCATTGCAAGCACTTGAAATTCTAGAATGGAAGTGGGAGCACATTACCATGGATTTCATTACTGGTTTTCCCAAGGTTTCTCAAGGCATAGATGCAATTTGGGTCATTGTTGATAGATTAACCAAGTCTGCTCATTTCTTACCAATACGAGAAACTTATACACTTGAACGTCTTGCTCGTATGTACATAAACGAGATTGTAAGACTGCATGGTATGTCAGTATCCATAGTTTCTTATCGAGACCCAAGATTCACTTCACGATTTTGGGTTAGTTTACAAAAAGCTATGAGCACGGATTTACTATTTAGTTCGGCATATCATCCTCAGACGGACGGACAATCAGAGAGGACTATTCAAACTCTGGAAGATTTATTAAGACTCTGTGTCCTTAACTTCAAGGGAAGTTGGGACAAGTTCTTACCATTGGTAGAGTTTTCTTACAACAACAGTTATCAAACAAGTATTAGCATGGCTCCATTCGAGGCGCCAGTATGGAAGAAAGTGTCGTTCTCCAAAGATTTGGGATGAGGTGGGTGAAGCAACGTTGTTGGGACCGGAGTTGGTACGTATGACTACGGAAAAGATTCAAACGATCCGATAACGTATAAAAATCTCACAAGATCGACAAAAGAGTTATGCTGATCTTCATCGAAAGGACGTGGAATTCAATATTAGAGATTATGTGTTGTTACGTGTTGCTCCATGGAAAGGAGTTACGAGATTTGAAAAGAGAGGAAAGCTCAATCCTCGATTCATTGGCCCATTTTTAATCCTTGATCGAGTAGGGACTGTAGCCTATAGACTCGCTTTACCGCCAAGTATGTCTCGTGTTCATAACATTTTTCATATATCCATGTCACGTAAATATGTGAAAGACCCGAACCACATTATTGAGTTAGAACCAGACGAAATAGCGGAAGATTTAACGTATGAAGAGGTTCTTGTTCAAATCTTGGATAAGAAGGAACATATTCTACGCTCCAAGGTTATACCTCAAGTCAAAGTTTTATGGAGAAACCGCGATGTTGAGGAAATGACCTGAGAGTTAGAATCTGAAATGAAATCAAGGTATCCTTACCTCTTCGACATATCAGGTACGTACCCTAATCTCGAGGGCAAAATTTCATAAGAAGGTTAGATTGTAAGTGTGACGACCCCAAAATAGGTCCATTCCATCCAACCCATTCTGAGTCGCCAAATACATGGTACAGAAACAACTACAACTTTATTATCACAACAATAAAACTGTGAGTTTAAATACAAATATTATCTTCTAGACAATATTTATACTCAAATAAATCCTCATATTCGCAGCGGAAATAATAATTCATAGAAGAGTTACGTAGAGAATGAAATCTACTATAATCTATGAATTTAACAGTTCATCATCAATATTTTATCCCTGTAACATCAATCAATATTCATCTCAAATCAAATATTCATCTTTGCACTTCAAAGCCAAAGATATTCATCAATTCCATCATGTTCATCTCAACACTGCTCATCTTTGCATTAAAGGCTAAAGATATTCATCGATCGGTCATGTTCATTTAAACACCGCTTCATCTTTGCACTTGTGCCAAAGATATTCATCATCGGTCATGTTCATTTAAACACCGCATTCATCTTTTGCACTATGTGCCAAAGATATTCATCGATCGGTCATGTTCATTTAAACACCGCTTTCATCTTTGCACTACTGTGCCAAAGATATTCTTCAGAAATCATTCATTTGCACTATGTGCCAAAGATATTCAATAATATCATCATTTAAGACCGAGGATGATGAAAAATATTTTTAAAGAAACGAATCCAATTGAAACAAAATGACAAGGATTAAGGATTCGTACTTGGTTTTATCCACGCCCAAAAATACCTCAAAAATAATCACAGTGGTGTAAAATTCAAGAATGATCAAAACATGGATACAATCAAAGCTAGTATCCGTAATAGATATTTTAGATTTAAAAGAAAAATTTTCATTTTTCTGATGAATGCCGTATTCGTGAATAGTGTCAGATACGTGAATGAATAGGTCCGATACGTGAATAGTAACTCGACACCAAAAGATAGAAATTCCACAAAAAAACATCTTCACGCTTCACTTAATAGTACTCGTGAATAAGAACTCGTGAATAGTAACTCATGAATAGTAACTCGTGAATAGTAACTCATGAATAGTAACCCCGACATGAAAAAGTTCCAAATTTGATAAAAAGTTCCAACCAATATTTCAAAGATAAGGATATCAAGAAATAATATCATCCGAGAAGAAAATAACATCCCTTACCTCAAAGAATCAAGATTTGGAAGGAAAGGCTCAAGTGATCTTCGAATGAAACTTCAGATCAATAAAGAACTCTCAAAGTATCTAAATACTCACAAAATACGCTCAATAATATAGAGAGAGAAAGAGAGAAAACTTTGTTTTCGTGTGATTTTCAATTCTAACTTAGCCCTCTATTTATAGAAAATGTTAGCCTACCAAGGCAGACTTGACAAGCCACACGATGGCTTTACTCGCTACTATTGCCACCCACCACATTTGAAATAAAATTCAGCACATTTTTTCACCAACCACAAGTGGGGCCCACTCAATTCTAGAATTTTCCACCAAAATCAATTATAAACCTAATTTCCGAATCAGACACCTCTTAAAATTCATAACAAATCATTCGTGAATTTTTAACGGTTCAAAATTTGTGGACATATACTCAACTTATGTATGTATAACATACCCAAAAATTACTACAATCCAACGGTCGGATTAAAAATTATAACCCCCGCAATATATCTCAAAACCCCTGATTTAATTTTTAATACCTCCAATCCGATAAAATACTGATAAAACACCTCAACATAATTTCTTCATTTATAACCACATAAATAAATCCATCATTTATATCCACATAAAATAAATATTTCTTTATCATATGAATCAATAATTAATTATTCATAAATAATATTACGTAATCACAATTATGACAACCAAAGCCGCTCCTCAGAAAGAGGGGCTTTCGATAAGGATTTCTCTCATCGGGCGCCGCAATTAGGTGACCAAACCTCTCCTCGATGTAACTTTCTAGACATTGTCAATAATGCTATCTAATAATATTTTCAAATAATATGAATTATTGATCCGATAATGGAGATATCTTGTGTGTTGACAATTATTGAACAACAATAATATAAAATATCAACGCAGAATTATTGAATCAATAAAATAAAATATTGAACAAGAATTCATCGTGAAAATTATTAAGTAAAGTGCCATCTTACGACGGATCAATAATTCAACAATCAGGTAATACCGTCTGGTGCATCGCGGCAAACCACGCCAGACATCGTATTTTAACCAACCGGTATTCCAACAAATTTTAATTCAGAATAACTACGCCTGTTATTTATAACCACCCAAACTTTGTCGCTTTCCTTATCCAATCGCTTTCGTTATGGGGCCCTACACATGGTCGCATGGTTGCATTTAATATTTCCCGACAAAGATTTAATATTCCACGACCAAACTAATATTCCCCTACGCATTTAATATTCCACGACCAAACTAATATTCCCCGACAAAATGAATATTTTATAACCACTTGCTTATTTTGAAATATTTATGATTTAACCCTTAACTATCCACATTAATCAAATCAACCCTTACTATTTCAAAATAATAAATAAAGGAAATTCCTTTTATTTAAAAAAATTTTGGTCTTACAACCTCCCTCCTTATGAAATTTCGTCCTCGAAATCGACGACGACTCGGTATTTCAAAAGGTAAAGATACCTCGCTTTCATTTTCGTTTCCAACTCCCGTGTCATTTCCTCAATAAGATGGTTTCTCCACAAAACTTTAACTTATGGTATAACCCCCAGACATAGGTCATGTTCTTTCCTCTACAAAATCTTGACAGTACCTCCTCAGACGTTAAGTCTTCTTGGCTATCTCGTCCGGGTTCTAACTCAATGACGTAGTTCGGGTCGTCCACATATTTACGTAACATCGACACGTGAAAAACGTTATGAACACGCGTCATACTTGGTGGTAAAACGAGTCTATAGGCCACGCTCCTATTCGATCGAGAATTTCAAATGGATTAATAAATCGAAGGTTTGAGCTTTCCTCACCTCACCGATTCTCGCTTTTAAAATAACAACTTCTCAGACCTCCTTCTTCAAATTCATCATCCTCCGGTGTGTAGCTTGAATAAATTTTAACTTTATCGATTAAAGTCGATTATACTCAGATATCATCACGCACTCAGATATCATCACGTGGGTACCTAGAGTTTTCATCTCCATCTCTATTATGTGTATATTATATTAAATGAGTCTTTGACAATATTGTACTCAGACTTGATACGATCTTCTACTCAACACGCCACCTACCACGCTCGCTTTTCCAGGATGGCATGGTCGTAACGTATCTTTGAAATGAGTCTCTCTCGAGTTCTTCAAGCTCTTCCCACATTCCTTGCTCCATTTGAATTTTGTATCTCTACGAGTTAGCTACGTTAATGGAATAGCGATTCGAGAATATCCTTCAACGATCTCCGATAATAACCAACTAAGCCTAGAAAACTACGATTTCGACACCGACTTAGGTTGTTCTCAATCGTGACTCATATCCCAACCTGGATAAGACGTCACAATGACACCTATCGCTTTACTATCGCATCTAATATGACGTCCCCTACAGAGAGAGTCTCGCTTAGGTGAATTCCACAAAGGAAGTCACAAGATAAAGGCTCATGTACCAAATTTATAATTGAATTTTTAACTCAAGTTCAATAGAGCCATTCGATATGAGATTTTAGAAATGAGTTTTGTACCGGGTTCAAAGTCGATACAAAATTTAATATCGTCTTTGGGAGTAAGCCAATAAATTCTTCAGAAATACGTCAGAAAAATCAATAACAACAAGAATATTATTCAAATCGACGTGTCTTTATTCAAATCCATAACATGGACTAAGAAAACTTGACATCCGTAATAAACGAATGACTTCATGGCTTGATATGAAAATGTTTGACTACAATGGTTTGATTGCTTGAATTGAATAACAAAGTTGCTTAGGAATATGAAAACTAACAACCTTACAAAAGCAATCAATTTTGGCATGATGAGTAGTTAACCTTAAAATCACATCAAAAGCAAATATCTCTATAGAAATAAGGTTAATGTGTAATGTGATAGTGCCAACTGAATCAAGCAAGATTTCTAAACAACGGATGTAATGAAAGTTTTTCCTAACGGAGTCTCCATAAATAGGTCAAAGTCTAATTTCTCCGTAGTCAAGTTCAAACGTTGAGCGCAAGCAAGAGAGATAAAAGAATGGGTAGAGCCGATATCTAGTAAGGTATAAACTTCGCAAGAATTTATAATTAACTAACCTGTGCTAACTTCGCTCGGGTTCCTCGATTTTGATTTGGCCACGACAAACGCTTCTTCCGTGAATCGTTGACTTTGACTTTTTCCGGGACATCCTTTCGAGTCACCGCCTCACTGGACTAGGTTTCGATATCGCATAACTCGAGCGATATGTCCTTCTTTTCCACAATTATAGCATACCTTAAATCTGTCAGGCGCTTCAATGATATGCCCCACTTTCCCAAGATTTGTAACATACTTAACCGATGGTCTTTCTCTCTCCTCGAACCAGGTTGCCATCGGCGCCGACGCCTTCACATGGTCGTTGTTGAATCTCCTCTTTAAAATCTCCTCCCAACTCGCTTCTTCTATTTTCATGGCCACGATTACCACCAGAGTGGTTACCGCTTTGTCCGTATTCTTCTTTCTCCACTGGTTATCGTTATTCGATGATCGCTATCTTTGGTATGATCCTCGTTATGGTCCCTCGGTTGAACGTATCGTTATCTCGCTTCTAACAATCGAGCCCTGTTTTACAACATCCGAATAGAGAGAAAATTTATGAGAAATGAGATATCGACGACGCCGGTTTCAAACCTCTCGTAAACATCCGCACATAATACGTCCTCATTCTCCACCAAATGAGGTGCAAAACTCGATAACTCCGCAAACTTCGCCCGTCATGGGGGACACCGCCATGTTATTCTCGCTTCCAATCTAATAAACTCCACTTCCTTCATACGATTTAATACTTTCGTGGAAGTACTTGTCATTGAATCTGCTTCAAACGTCTCCCACGACACGCCGAGTGCGCAAAATGAATCGGTACGCTTCACGATTCCCACCAAGAATCTGCTTCGCCATTTTAACATAAAAGTAGCGAATGGAACTTTCTGCTCCTTCGCATCCCAAGACATCGAATATCTTGGTAATTTGCTTGACCCATGTTTCCGCCATGATCGGATCTCGCTTTCCTGCACTCGTGGTCCCAACTTCGAATCGCTGGGTCGTGACCAACCGTGAATCGCTATCATCTCCTCCTCGTATTTTGAACACGAGTCTCCTCGTCTCGATTTTGCATGAATCGCAAAAAGCTTCTAAACATCCCCTCGCTCATCATCATCTTTCGGTGGTGTTATTCACAGAGGTACATTGCCATTGACTGCACGTTCTCCTCGTTGTTAAGTATGTGCATCTCCACGGTCTCATTTACACCACTATTAATATTCTCAACGACATTCTCAACCATCGTCATAAAACAAGGGTTAATTAAGGAAATCAATCACATAATATCCCTATATATCGACCAACTAACAAATAAGCTTAGGTAGGACACACTAGCAAAGGATTTACCTGCTCTCCCTCCTAGTTCTATTCCCCGATCTCCGCCAGAGATCATATCCCTAAGCTCGATATCAACCGTGACGACCCCAAAATAGGTCCATTCCATCCAACCCATTCTCGAGTCGCCAAATACATGGTATGTAAACAACTACAACTTTATTATCACAACAATAAAACGTGAGTTTAAATACAAATATTATCTTCTAGACAATATTTATACTCAAATAAATCCTCATCA
The DNA here is from genome assembly GCA_020205615.1 of Panax quinquefolius. Lineage (NCBI taxonomy): Eukaryota > Viridiplantae > Streptophyta > Magnoliopsida > Apiales > Araliaceae > Panax > Panax quinquefolius. Next base: position 11,369,763 of record CM035159.1, read on the forward strand.
CATTTATTGATACATTATTTTACAATAATGGTGAGGACTACTAAACAACTCTCTCTAGAACCTTCATTCCATACCCCGACTAAGACTCGCTACATTCTCGCCTCCCGAGAAGAAAAATGGAACAACAAGGAAAAGGGTGAGCTCAACTAGCCAAGGTAAAGAATGTTATGACTAAGATAATATACAACAAATTATCGTTAGTCTCCAACAGGAAAAACTGATAGTAATACAATAGACAACAAGTTTCAGATCAATATTCATAATGAAATAATAATTCATGTAAGAGTTACGTAGAGAATGAAATCTACTATAATCTATGAATTTAATCAGTTCATCATCAATATTTTATCCCTCGTAACATCAATCAATATTCATCTCAAATCAAATATTCATCTTTGCACTATGTGCCAAAGATATTCATCAATCTGGTCATGTTCATCTCAACACTGCTCATCTTTGCATTAAAGGCTAAAGATATTCATCATCGGCCATCATGTTCATTTAACACACCGCTCATCTTTGCACTACGTGCCAAAGATATTCATCACCTATTATGTTCATTTAAACACGCTCATCTTTGCACTACTAAAGCCAAAGATATTCATCACTCAACCATGTTCATTTAAACACACCGCCATCTTCATCTTTGCACTACTGTGCCAAAGATATTCTTCAGAAATCATTCATCTTTGCACTACAGCCAAAGATATTCAATAATATCATCATTTAAGACCGAGGATGATGAAAATATTTTTAAAGAAACGAATCCATTGAAACAAAATGACAAGGATTAAGGATTAGGATACTTGGTTTTATCCACGCCCAAAAAAATACCTCAAAAATAATCACAGTGGTGTAAAATTCAAGAATGATCAAAACATGGATACAATCAAAGCTAGTATCCGTAATAGATATTTTAGATTTAAAAGAAAAATTTTCATTTTTCTATGAATAGTGCCAGATTCGTGAATAGTGTCAGATACGTGAATAAAGGCAGTATACGTGAATAGTAACTCGACACCAAAAGATAGAAATTCCACAAAAAACATCTTCACGCTTCATTAATAGTACTCGTGAATAAGAATCGTGAATAGTAACTCATGAATAGTAACTCGTGAATAGTAACTCATGAATAGTAACCCCGACATGAAAAAGTTCCAAATTTGATAAAAGTTCCAACCAATATTTCAAAGATAAGGATATCAAGAAATAATATCATCTCGAGAAGAAAATAACATCCCTTACCTCAAAGAATCAAGATTTCTAAGGAAAGGTCTCAAGTGATCTTTGAATGAAACTTGTAGATCGAACAAAGAACTCTCAAAGTATCTAAATACTCACAAAATACGCTCAATAATATAGAGAGAGAGAGAGAAAACTTTGTTTCGGTGTGATTTTCAATTCTAACTTAGCCCTCTATTTATAGAAAATGTTAGCCTCACCAAGGAGATTTCGACCTCGCCACTGATGGCTTTACTCGCTACTATTGCCACCCACCACATTTGAAATAAAATTCAGCACATTTTTTCACCAACCACAAGTGGGGCCCACTCAATTCTAGAATTTTCCACCAAAATCAATTATAACCCCGATTTAATCGACACCTCTTAAAATTCATAACAAATCATTCGTGAATTTTTTAACGGTTCAAAATTTGTGGACATATACTCAACTTATGTATGTATAACATACCCAAAAATTACCACAATCCAACGGTCGGATTAAAAATTATAACCCCGCAATATATCTCAAAAACCCCGATTTAATTTTTAATACCTCCAATCCGATAAAATATCGATAAAACACCTCAACATAATTTCTTCATTTATAACCACATAAATAAATCCATCATTTATATCCACATAAAATAAATATTTCTTTATCATATGAATCAATAATTAATTATTCACAAGACCCCAACTTTTATGAATAAAGATGAATTTTTATATAATTATCATTTTGAATATTATGGAATGAATTTGATATAATGTTATAGTTGTGGGTAATATTTATAAATTTTGCAAAGTACGCAAGTTGTTATATAATATTCGATTGGTCTGGGAATATTCGCTTTTAACAGGAATATTCGTATTAACAAGACAATCATTGGTGGACCCCACAATGTAATTATCATTTGATCGAGAAAACGACAAAATATTTTTATGAAAATAACTATGAAGTTTTATCGTTAATCGCTGAAACACCCTTAAGTTAAAAGTACAAGAATACGCTGTGGTCGCATAAGAAGTACACCAGATTGATTATCGATGCTTACGTGAGAAGTCACTTAGCTTTTGTTCAATTATTGCTTCAAAGAATTGTTTGATAAGATCTCACGTTATTTGATTCAATTATTGTTTATATTTTATATATTATTAAATCAATAATTGAGACGACAAAGTTATTAATATTATTATTTGCAATATTAACGATGTCTAAGTTTCGCCAAGGAGAGGTTTGGTCACCTAATAATCGCGCGCCAATAGGAGAAATCCTTATCGAAAGCCCCTCTTTCCGGGAACGATTCGGTCGATTAATATTGTGAATTATAATAATGATGATAAATGTTGTTAAATATATTGAGGTTTTTATTTTATAAGTGATTATAAGTTTTGATATATTATATAAATTTTTTTATTAATTTTTTTATAAAAAATAATACTTTTATAAAGTTATTTATTTTATAATATATAATATATTATATTATAATAAAATATATAATAAAATTTTTTTATAAAAATAATAATTTTTTATAAAGTTATTCGTTTTTTTATTATATATATAAATAGAATATATATATATATTATTATTATATATATATATAGTATTATATATATATATTTTATATATATATCAAAAAATTTTTTATATAAAATGTAATACTTTTATAAAGTTATTATTTTATTATATATATAATATAATATATTATATTTTATTTAAAAGATTTTGTTTTTATTAGAATATTTTATAGTAAATCAACTGGACCGTCCGCTTAAAAGTAAATCAACTGGACCGCTCAAGAATTAGTTATTATTCACCCATTCTCTATAAAAATAAGCTCATTCCTTCATTATTTCTTATTAATTCACTTTAAAACTCTAGAGAGAGAAACTATAGAGAGAAAGAAGAAAAGTATTCGCTACTTCACTACTCCTATATCCAATTTCTTTTCTAAGGTAAGGGTATTATTTCTTTCGTATTCATGAAGAGAACTTCGTTATTCCATTCTTTATTATTATTATTCATTGAATAACTCAGATACGCTGGCTACCCTATACTTGGTGAAATTCTTCGTTATTCCATTCTTTATCATTATGTTGAATAACCTCTCATATATGCGCTTAAGTACCGCATACATGGTGAAATTCTTCGTTATTCCATTCTTTATTATTCTCGTTGAACATCCTGTCTCGCAAGCGTTTTACGCACGACCCGGTTCCGTTATTTATTATTATTCGTTGAATATCCCGCTTGCATGTATTTACGCTTCGACCGGTTCCATTATTTATTATTTCGTTGAATAACCCGTCTGCACAGGCATTTATTCTATCGCATGCATGGTGATTTCGTTGTTATTCCATTCTTTATTATTCTCGTTGAATATCCCGCTTGCATATAATTTCACCGACCGGTTCCGTTATTTTTATTATTCGTTGAATAACCTATCTGCAAGGTCTATCGCATGCACGGTGATTTCTTTTGTTATTCCATTCTTTATTATACTCAAATAAGTTAAAGTTTTGACTTCTATACTCCATGAAATTAGTGGAATATCCTCGATATTTGCGCTTCATCCAAAGATCTTTTCATGGAAATATTCTTCCGAGCATTCTTGAATTTTACTCTCACAAAGAAGTATCATGTCGATAATTTGGACGTTATTAGTTCTCGGATAAATTAATTCTTGAACTTGTTTTATCAATTTTATATCATTGTCATCATCCTCATGTTTATATTATGTTGAAAGTCATCTCGGGGCTCAGTAGTGCATGGATGGACTTGGTATGATTACGACTGTGGATTAATCTAAGATAATCACGACCGTAATGTTACAAATGATGTGGTAAAAGTCCTCATCGCCCAGTAGTATGCATGATGATGGATGCTTGTTGGTATGATCATGACTATCGATGAATACACTAATATCCTCGCCCGTAGAAAGTGCATGGATAATTTGTGGTTGTGATACTAATGAATATCCTCGTCAGAAAAGGATGGATGATGTGGATTATTTATTGTCGAGTCCCAAACGATAAAAGTGATGAAAACCTTTAAATCATAAAAGATAGTAGATTTTATTCTCTACTGACTCTTTTTTAATGGATCGTTTGTTTCACCGCAGCTTAAACTTGATGTTTGTTATATTTTATCGCTTTAACATCGTCAAGGCTAACGATAATTTATTTCGCATTATCTTAGTCATAATATTTCTTTCATCGGGCTAGTTGAGCTCACCCTTTTCTTTCACTGTTCTCTTCAAAATGAGAACGTAGGACTGGACTAGCTCTGGGAACGGAGTGACTATCCCGATGATAGCATTAGTAGTCCCTCACTATTCGTTAAATAGTGTGATAATAAATGTAATGAGGACTTATTTGAGTGTGGATATTGTCTAGATGACAATATTCTTATTAAAACTCACAGATTATGTATTTTGTCGATTATTTTACACGATCGTCAGTATAATTGTTGTATTTCAATTTTGTACCATGTATTCATGCACTCGTAATAGGTGATGTATACCTATTTTGGGGGGCGCCACAAGCTTGGTATCAAAGCTTAGGATATGATCCCGGCCGAGATGTGAGACAAGAACTAGAGGGGAGAGACGGGAATTTTTCGCTAGTATGACCTACCTAAGTTTATTTGGTATTTAATTGGTCTCACGTAGTATAGGATAATATGTGATATGTTAATTAACCCTTGTTTTTGTGGCAAGATTTGAAAATGACATCCGAGAATGTTGAGAACATCAATGGAGCATGTGAGACCGCTGAGTCTCCACAGATCAATAATCGTGATAATGTGCATCAGAAGGCGATAATCCTCGTGCAAACAACAACACCGACCAGATGATGAACGATGGAATGTTCAGAGGCTTTATGCAATTCATGCAACATCGTCAAAAGAGCTAGCCTCATCCAAAAATGTGGAAACACCGGCAACTCTTGACGGTCACCGCTAAGCAGCTTCAAGGAACCGGGACCACCGGAGTTTTTTGGAGAGCCAAAACCACTTAAGGTGAGACGTGGATAAAGCAGATCCGCAAGATATTTGATGTCTGGGATGCTCCGAGGAGCAAAAGGTTCCTTTGCCACCTTCATGTCATGTGCAAGAGGCAGACATCGTGGGAATCAGAAACGACTCAACCCGCCAGACCAAGATGACTTGGGAGAAGTTCCAAGAATTGTTCAACGACAAGTACTTTCCCAAAAGTATTCATCACATGAAAGAGGTAGAGTTCATCAAGTCGGAGCAAAACAACAATACGACCGTGTCGCAAAGACGGGCCAAGTTTGCCGAAGTTGTTCCTGCCAAGGCCCCATTTGGTTGATAATGAGGAGAGAATGACGCTAATGTTTCTAAGAGGTTCAAACCCGAGATACGCCAATATCTTATCTCTCATAAACCGTGTTTGTATTCGATGATGTTAATAGGGCTCGCTTATCGAGCGCGATAACGAGTCAACCCAACCAAAAGAGAGAGCAACCGACAAAATGATAATACCAAGATGAGAAAGTATCATCAAGTGGTGACAACAAGCGGAGGGAATCAACATGCCGTAAATGGTAACCACTTTGGTGGTAATCATGGCCAAAACAATAAGAATGGACATTTCAAGAAGAGGAGATTCAACAATGATGGAAAGACGCAAAGACCAAAGACCGCTGTTAAGGAAGGAGAACGACCACATCATCATATGCTTCAAATGTGGAGGGAGGGACACATCACCCAAATCGCGCTGATGTCATCCAAAGCATGTTATAATTGTGGAAGAGAAGGTCACCTAGCCCGAATTTTTGTCGCTCATCAAGACAAGTTCACCTAGGATGGAGGCACCAAAGGTCGCCCTGTAAAAGTCAAAGCCAAGAAGGCAAGGGAGAGCGTTTGTCGTGACTCTCCCGTAAAGCAAGGAACCCGAACGAGGTCATCACGGTAAGCTTATCATAAACTCTAAATAAGTTTATACCTTATTTGATACCTGGTTCTACCCATTCTTTTATTTCTCCTACTTGCGCGCCAACGCTTAAATTTGACTCCGAGAAATTAGACTTCGACTTATCTCGTTGAAACTCCGCTGGGAGAAACCTTCATTACATCCATCGCTTATAAGTCTTGTTTGGTTCAAATCCAGCACCTCACATTACCCGTCGATCTTATTTCATTGAAAATACTTGCATTTGATGTGATTCTGTGGATTGATCGTTAACTACTCATCATGCAAAAATTGATTATTTTCGTAAGGTTGTTAGCTTTCATATTCCTAACCAACCTATTATGCTAATTCAAGCAACCAAACCATTAAAATCAATCATCGTCATCTCAAGCCATAAAGCTATTCGCTTATTGAAAAATGGATGTCAAGCTTTCTTAGCTCATGTCACGGATCTAAACAAAAAATACGCCGCTTTTGAATGATATTTCTATTGTTAATAAATTTCCGACGATTTCTCAAGAACTTCCCCGCCTACCCCCGAGAGCGTGAAATTGAATTTTGTATCGACTTGAACCCAGATAAAACCCATTTCCAAAGCCCCATATCGAATGGCTCCTATTGAACTTCGTGAGTTAAAGACCCAACCGCAGGAATTGTTAGACATCGGCTTTTATCTGGCCCCTAGTACTTCTCCTCGGGGTGCTCCCTTTCTATTCGTGAAGAAGAAAGATGGGAGTATGCGATTTTGTAGATGATTATCGGAGTCGAATCATGTCACCATCAAAAATAAGTACCCATTGCCACGTATCGATGATGACCTGTTTCGACCTAGCTTAAAGGAGCCAAATTTTTTCAAAGATCGATCTTCGTCTTGATATCACCAATTGAAGATTAGAACCGATGACATTCCAAAGACGGCTTTCAAAACTCTGCAGACGGCATTATGAATTCCTAGTCATGTCTTTTTGATCGACTAATGCTCCCCGCCGCTTTCATGGATATGATGAACCGAGTATTCAAGGAATATTTGGATCACTTTGTGGTCGCCTTTATCGATGACATCCTTATTTATTCCAAAAGCCGTGAAGATCATGAGCAACACTTGAGGTCGATACTCCAAAAGCTTCGTGAAAACAAGCTTTATGCCAAGTTGAAGAAATGCGAAGTTCGCTCGAGGAAGTAGCATTCCTTGGGCACGTAGTATCAAGTCATGGAATATCCGCTGACCCAAACAAAGATCAAGCTATTCAAAGTCGGGAGCAACCTAAATCAAGTGATCAAGCACGTAGCTTTTTCTTGCTTTTAGTTGGTTATTATCTGAGATTCGTAGAAGGATTTTTTCTAATCGCTACTCCATTAACTCACCGACTCAAAAGATACAAAATTTATTGAGCGAGGAATGTGAGAAGAGTTTTCAAGAACTCAAGAGGAGACTCATTTCAAAGACTGCTCGACAATACCATCCGCCTTGAGGGATTTGTCATCTACAGTGATGATGCTTCAGCAAAGGGTTGGGATGTGTTCTCATGCAACATGGGAAAGTCATAGTTTATGCCTCTCGACAACTCAAAGAATATGAGAGGAATTATCCTACTCATGATCTAGAGTCAAGCAAAAGTTTGTCTTTTTTGCACTTAAAATTTGGAGGCATTACTCAGATGGGAGAAAGTGGAGATCTTTACTTGATCATAAAAGCCTCAAATATTTCTTCACTCAAAAGGAACTCAACACGCGATAAACGACGCTGGCTTGAACTGTTGAAAGATTATGATCATACCATCCAATACCATCCTCGAAAAGCTTAACGTGGTAGCCGACGATCGAGTGTAAGATCATACGCGGCACGAAAAGCGATATTGTCAACGCAAAGGCCCATTTTGTGTGACTTGCAAAGGATGGAGATAGAGTTAAAGACCTCAGGACCCATGTGATGATGGCGAATATACGAGTAGAACCGATTTTAATCGATAAAGTTAAAGTCGCCAAGCTATGACCGGAGCCGATGCGTATGAGGAGGAAGAAAGTGCAAGAAGGTGCTACGCCGAAGCAAGAATCGATGAAGAAGGAATACTTCGAGTCAACTCTGCATTTTTGTGTTCCTAACGACCTCGATTTAAAGTATAAAATCATGATGGAGGCGCACAACACACCGCTTGCAATCCATCTCGGGAGTACCAAAATGTATCGTGATCTTCGACATACATTTTGGTGGAGCAATACGAAGAGAGAGATAGCGTTGTTTATCTCAAGGTGTCTAACTTGTCAACGAAGTCGGCAAGTGAGCATCAAGTACCAAAAGGTCCATCGCAACCACTTGAAATTCCGTAATGGAAGTGGGAGCACATTACCATGGATTTGTTATCGGTCTTCCCAAGGTTTCTCAAGGCATAGATGCAATTTGGGTCATTGTTGATAGATCGACCAAGTCTCGCTTCATTTCTTACCAATACGAGAAACTTATACACTTGAACGCCTTGCTCAGATGTACATAAACGAGATTGTAAGATCGCATGGTATGCCAAGATCCATAGTTTTCGATCGAGACCCAAGATTCACTTCACGATTTTGGGTTAGTTTGCAAAAAGCTATGGGCACGGATTTACGATTTAGTTCTAAGATATCATCCTCCTCGACGGACGGACAATCGAGAGGACTATTCAAAACTCGAAGATTTATTAAGACTCGTGTCCTCGACTTCAAGGGAAGTTGGGATAAGTTCTTACCATCGTGGAGTTTTTTTCCTACAACAAAGCTTATCAAGCAAGTATCGCATGGCTCCATTCGAGGCGCCAGATGGAAGAAAGTGTCGCTCTCCAAAGATGCCGGGATGATAGGTGGGTGAAGCAACGTTGTTGGGACCAGAGTTGGTACGTATGACTACTTAAAAAAGATTCAAACGATCCCAACAACGATAAAAACCTCACAAGATCGATAAAAGAGTTATGCCGATCTTCATCGAAAGGACGTGGAATTCGATATCGAGAGATCATGTGTTGTTACGTGTTGCTCCATGGAAAGGAGTTACTTAGATTTGGAAAGAGAGGAAAGCTCAATCCTCGATTCATCGCCCATTTTTAATCCTCGATCGAGTAGGAACTGTGGCCTATAGACTCGCTTTTACCGCCAAGTATGTCTCGTGTTCATAACGTTTTTTCACATATCCATGTTACGTAAATATGTGGAAGACCCAACCACATTATCGAAGTTAGAACCGGATGAAATAGCGGAAGATTTAACGTATGAAGAGGTTCCTGCTCAAATCTTGGATAAGAAGGAACATATTCTACGCTCCAAGGTTATACCTCAAGTCAAAGTTTTATGGAGAAACCACGATGTCGAGGAAATGACCGGGAGTTAGAATCAAATGAAATCAAGGTATCCTTACCTCTTCGACATACCGTGTAACGCACTCTAATTTCGAGAGGCTTAAATTTCATAAGTAAGGGAGGTTGTAAGACCCCAACTTTTATGAATAAAGATGATTTTCTATAAATATCATTTTTGAATATTATGGAATGAATTTGATATAATGTTATAGTTGGGGTAATATTTATAAATTTTGCAAAGTACGCAAGTTGTTATATAATATTCGATTGGGTCGGGGAATATTCATTTTAACAGGAATATTCGTACGATAACCAAGACAATCATGGTGGACCCACAAATGGAATTATCATTTGATCGAGAAAACGACAAAAAAAAAATATTTTATGAAAATAACTGCATGAAGTTTTACCGTTAACTATTGAAAAACACCTGTGTGTTAAAAGTACAAAGAATACGCGTGGTCGCATAAGAGAGCACACCAGATTGATTATCGATGCTTACGTGAGAAGTCACCGCTTTTGTTCAATTATTGCTACAAAGAATTGTTGCATAAGATCTCACGTTATTTATTCGATTCAATTATTGTTATATTTTATATATTATTAAATCAATAATTGAGATGACGACAAAGTTATTAATATTATTATTTGCAATATTAACGATGTCTAGTAAGTTCGCAAGGAGAGGTTTGGTCACCTAATCAAGCGCCAATAGGAGAAATCCTTATTCGAAAGCCCTCTCTTTCGGGAACTAACCGTCGATCGATTAATATTGTGAATTATAATAATGATGATAAATGTTGTTAAATATATTGAGGTATTTTTATTTTTATAAAGTTTATATATATATATATTTATATATATATATATATATTATATATATATTGTTTTATTATATATTATATATATATAAATATTTATTTTATATATAAAATGTAATATTTATAAAGTTAATATGTATATATAAATATAATATATTATATATATATATAAAGTGTTTTTTATATAAAATATATATAAATGTAATACTTTTTATAAAGTTATTTGTTTTATTATATAATAATTAGAATATATTATATTTTATATATATGTGATCATATAAATTTCGTGATAGATAATTTTCAGATAGTAAAATTTTTTTTATATAAAATGTAATACTTTTTATAAAGTTATTCATTTTATTAGATTATAAATATAATATATTATATTTTATTTAAAAGATTTTGTTTTATTAGAATATTTTATTTATAATATATAGTAAATCAAATATTCGATCGTCTGCTTAAAAAGTAAATCAACTCTGGACCGATTCATGAATTAGTTACTATTCAATCCATTCTCCTATAAATAAGCTCATTCCTTCATTATTTTTATTTAATTCATCAAACTCAGAGAGAGAGAGAAACTATAGAGAGAAAGAAGAAAAGTATTCTCGCTACTTCACTACTCCTATATCCACTTTTTTTCTAAGGTAAAGGGTATTATTTTTTTCAGATTCATGAAGAGAACTTCGTTATCACATTTTATTATTATTCTATTGAATAACTCGTAGATACGCTGCTACCCTATACTTGGTGAAATTCTTCGTTATTCCATTCTTTATCATTATGTTGAATAACTCTGTCTATGCCAAGTACCGCATACATGGTGAAATTCTTTCGTTATTCCATTCTTTATTATTCTCGTTGAACATCCCGTCTGCAATGCATTTACGCATGACGACCGGTTCCATTTATTTATTATTCTCGTTGAAATATCCCGTATGCATGTATATTTATTCGGTTCCATTAATTATTATTCTCGTTGAATAACCCCGTCTCGTGCTGTCTATCGCATGCATGGTGATTTTCGTTGTTATTCCATTCTTTATTATTCTCGTTGAATATCGCTTCATTAATGTAATTTTTCGACTCGGTTCCGTTATTTATTATTCTATCTGAATAACTCCGTCTCTGGCGGTCTATCGCATGCCCGGTGATTTCTTTTGTTATTCCATTCTTTATTATACTCATTTGGTTAAAGTTTTGATTTTATACTCCATGAAATTAGTGGAATATCCTCGATATTTGCGCTTCATCCAAAGATCTTTTCATGGAAATATTCTTCCGAGCATTCTTGAATTTTACTCTACAAAGAAGTATCATGTCGATAATTTGGACGTTATTAGTTCCTCGGATAAATTAATTTTGAACTTGTTTTATGAATTCTTATATCATTGTCATCATCCTCATGTTTATATTATGTTGAAAGTCATCTCGTGGCCTCAGAAGTGCATGATGGACTTGGTATGATTACGACTGTGGATTAATTCAAGATAATCACGACCGTAATGTTACAAATGATGTGGTAAAAGTCCTCATCGCCTGTAGAGTGCATCGATGATGGATGCTTGTTGGCATGATCACGACTATCGATGAATACACTAATATCCTCGCCCGTAGTGCATGGATAATTTGTGGTTGTGATACTAATGAATATCCTCGTCAGTCAGAAAAAGTGATGATGATGTGGATTATTTATTGTTGTCGAGTCCCAACGATAAAAAAAGTGATGAAAACCTTTAAATCATAAAAGATAGTAGATTTTATTCTCTACTGATTTCTTTTTAATGGATCGCTTTGTTTGTTCTCGCAGCAGTTAAACTTGATGTTTGATATATATATTTTATCGCTTAACATCGTTCAAGGCTAATGATAATTTATTCTCGCATTATCTTAGTCATAATATTTTTTATCGGGCTAGTTGAGCTCACCTTTTTCTTTCATTGTTTCTCTTCGTGAAATGAGAACGTAAGGTGGACTAGTATTCTGGGAACCGGAGTAATGGTCCCCGATGATAAGATTAGTAGTCCTCACTATTCTGAAGATAAATAGTGTGACAATAAATGTAATGAGGACTCCATTGAGTGTGGATATTGTCTAGATGACAATATTCTTATTAAAACAATACAAAGTTAGAGTAAATCAAGTCGCCATCAAGTCCGTAACTTTCTGGGCTTAGCTGGTTATTATCGAAAATTCATGGAAGGATTTTCTTGAATCGCTACTCCATTAACTCAACTAACTCGGAAAGATACAAAATTCGTATGGAGCGAGGAATGCGAGAAGACTTTTCAAGAGCTTAAGAGGAGACTTATTTCGACACCTGTTTTGACAATACCATCTGGTTTGGATGGATTTGTTATCTATAGCGATGCTTCAGGAAAAGGGTTAGGGTGTGTTCTCATACAACATGGGAAGGTCATAGCCTATGCCTCGCGACAACTTAAAGAATATTAGAGGAATTATCCTACTTATGATCTAGAGTTGACTCGAGCTGCTAAAAGATTATGACGTGCGACAACAACGTTGGCTCGAGCTGCTGAAAGATTATGACCATACCATTCAATACCATCTTGGAAAAGCGAACGTGGTAGCTGACGCATTGAGTAGAAGATCATATGCGGGAACGAGTGCGATGTTGTCAACACAAATGCCCATTTTTGTGTGATTTACAAAAGATGAAGATAGAATTAAAGACTTCGGGGACCCATGCGATGATGTCAATCATACGCATAGAACCAACTTTAATCGATAAAGTTAAAGTTGCTCAAGCCACAGACCCGGAGCTGATGCGTATGGAGAAGAAAGTACAAGAGGGTGTTATCCCAGAAGCAAGAATCGATGAAAAAGGAATACTTCGAGTCAACTCCAGACTTTGTGTTCCTAACAACTCTGATTTGAAGTACAAGATCATGATGGAGGCACACAATACACCGTTTGCAATCCATCCTGGAAGTACCAAAATGTATTGTGATCTTTTACATACATTTTGGTGGAACAATATGAAGAGAGAGATCGCAAAGTTTATCTTGAGGTGTTTAACTTGTCAGCGTGTAAAGGTGGAGCATCAAGTGCCAAAGGATCCATTGCAACCACTTGAGATTCCGAAATGGAAGTGGGAACACATTACCATGGATTTCGTTACGGGTCTTCCCATGGTTTCTCAAGGCATAAATGCTATTTGGGTTATTGTTGATAGATTAACTAAGTCTGCTCATTTCTTGCAGATACGGGAGACTTATTCCCTTGAACGTCTTGCTCGTATGTACGTAAATGAGATTGTGAGATTGCATGGCATGCCAGTATCCATAGTTTCAGATCGTGACCCAAGATTCACTTCACGATTTTGGGTTAGCTTGCAAAAAGCTATGGGCACGGATTTACGATTTAGTTCGGAATACCATCCTCAAACGGACAGACAATCAGAGAGAACTATTCAAACTCATGAAGATCTATTAAGACTCTGTGTCCTAGACTTCAAAGGAAGTTGGGATAAGTATTTACCATTGGTGGAATTATCCTACAACAACAGTTATCAAGCAAGTATAGGTGTGACTCCATTCGAAGCATTGTATGGACAAAAGTGTCACTCTCCAATATGTTGGGATGAGGTGGGTGAAGCAACATTGTTGGGACCAGAGTTGGTACGTATGACTACGTAAAAGATCCAAATGATTCGACAACGTATACAAACGGCACTGGATCGACAAAAGAGTTATGCGGATCTTCATCGAAAAGACGTGAAATTTAGTATTGGGGATCATGTATTGTTACGTGTTGCTCCATGGAAGGGAGTTACAAGATTTGGGAAGAGAGGAAAGCTCAATCCACGATTTATTGGTCCATTTCAGATTCTTGACCGAGTAGAAAATATGGCCTATAGACTCGAGTTACCTCCAAGTATGTCTCGTGTTCATAATGTTTTTCACATATATGTGCTTCATAAATATGTGAAAGACCCAAATCACGTTATTGAGTTAGAGTTAGATGAAATAGCCGAAGATTTAACGTACGAAGAGGTACCTGTCAAGATCTTGGATAGGAAGGAGCATGTCCTACGCACAAAGGTCATACCACAAGTCAAAATTTTGTGGAGGAATCATGTTATAGAGGAAATGACTTGGGAGTTAGAAACGGAAATAAAAGCAAGGTATCCTCACCTTTTCGAAATACCAGGTACGTACCTCACCTTTTCATAAGGAGGGGAGGTTGTAAGACCCCAACTTATTATAAACGAAATTGAATTTCCTCTATTTATTATTTTGAAATAGTAAGGTTTGATTTGATTAATGTGGTTAGTTATGGATAAAATGCGCAAATATCTTAAATAAGCAAGTGGTTATAAAATATTCATTATTGTCGTAGAATATTCGTTTGGTCGTAGAATATTCTTCTTACCGTTGAGGAATATTAAATGCCGCCAGCAATGACGTTGTGGGCCCCATAACGGAAAGAGATTGGATGAAGAAAATGATAAGTATGAGTTTTTATAAATAACGGTGTAGTTGTTACCGTTAACATTGTTGGAATACCCGGTGGTTAAAATATAGTAATACGCGGTGTTGCACAGTAGCACACGGTATTGCACCAATTATTGATTCTTACGTAGGAAGGCACTACTCAATAATTGTTACAGTAATTACTGTTCAATATTTTATTTTATTGATTCAATAATTGCTACGTTGATATTTTATATTATTGTTGTTTCAATAATTGTCACTACACAATATTTTCCATTATCAGATCAATAATTCATATTATTTGAATAATATTATTAGATAGCATTATTGACAATGTCTAAGAAAGTTACATCTAAGGAGAGGTTTGGTCACCTAATTATTAGACGCCAAGAAGGAGAAATCCTTATCGAAATCCCCGCTTTCCTGAGAACGCACACGGTCATTATTATTGTGATTCTATAATATTATTTATAAATAATTAATTATTTATTTATATGATAAGGAAAATATTTATTTATATGGATATAAATGGAGGAATTTTTAGAAAAGTGACAATTGTTGAAAATTGAAATTTTATTATTATATTACATTACAATTGTATAATGTGATAATATAATAATATAATAATGGTGATATTTTTACAATGAATGTGTGATATATGAGTAATTGAGGAGGAAGAATATTTTTGCTACAAATAATGATAAAAACATGTTAAACATGTCGGTGGACCCCATTTTTGACTAAAATTTGATTATAGCCTGTAAAATCGTCCATATGTGGATTTCGATCAATTTCTGTTTGGAATTTGGAAAAACTTAAAGCTAAAAAGTTGTAGAGAATTGAATTTCCTATGGAATGAACATAAGATTTGAATTTTTCCTGATAAAAGGGCTATTTATTATGAATTATTGAAGTTCCGAAATATTGGGTCTGAATTAATTTTGTTACAAAAAAAATGTTTAAAACATGTTTTGTGTGTGGTGGGCCACACTTATTGTTGCAAAATGCTGAATTCAGATTTTTAAGGTGGGCGTAGGAATTTTTTTAATAAATATTAATATTTTATTAAATTTTCTGTTTTGGTGTTCTAAGCATTTTCCTATAAATAGGGTGCTTAGGTTAGAATTGAAAATCACACCGTAAAATCGAAGTTTTTCTCTCTATATTATCGAGTGTATTCTTGTGAGTATTTTGATACTTTGAGTGTTGCTATACAAGTTCCTTCAAGATTATATCCCAGATTCTAGTGTAAGCACTAGTTCTTTTCGAGTAAAGGATGTTATTTTTTAAAATGATATTATTTCTTTCAATATCATTATGCCGGAATATTGGCAAGATTTTTCTTGTGAAATTCTCGTCTTTTAGTGTCGGGGTTACTATTCATGTATACGGCACTATTCACGAATACGACACTATTCATAAAAAATTAAATTTTCATTTTTTGTCCAAAATATCTATTATGGATACTAGCTTTGATTGTATCCATGTTTTGATATTAATTCTTGAATTTTACTCCACCATAGTATATTATGAGGTGTTCTTGAACATGGATAAATCGAAGTACGAATTCCTAATATTTGTTCTTTTGTCTCACTGGATTCATTTTCTTTAAAATATTTTTCATCATCCTCAGTCCTAAATGATGGTATAATTGAATATCTTTGGCCTGTAGTGCAAAGATGAATGATTTCCCGATGAACATCTTTGGCCCGTAGTGCAAAGATGAACAAGTGTTGAGATGAACATGACCAACTGATGAATATCTTTGGCCTGTAGTGCAAAGATGAATATTTGATTCAAAATGTATATTGATTGATATTACGGGGATAAAATATTGATGATGGACTTTAAAATCATAGAAGATGGTAGATTTCATTCTCTACTTAACTCTTCTAAATGAATTGTTATTTCCGCTGCGAATATTGATTTAAAACTTGTTGTCTATTATATTCTTTCAGATTTTTCCCTGTTGAGGACTAATGATAATTTGTTCTCTATTATCTTAGTCATAATATTCTTTACTGGGCTAGTTGAGCTCACCCTTTTCCTTTTTGTTCTATTTTTCTTCTCAGAAAGCGAGAATGTAGCGGGAAGTAGTCGGGGTGTGGAATGATGGTTCTAGAAAGTTATTTTAGTAGTCCTCACTATTTTATAAAATAGTGTATCAATAATTGTAATGAGGACTTATTTGAGTGTGGATATTGTCTAGAAGATAATATTTGTATTTAAACTCACAGTTTATGTGTTGTCGTATTTTACACGATAATTGTATTAATAAAGCTGTAGTTGTTTTTGTACCATGTATTTAGCGACTCAGAATGGGTGATGTATACCTATTTTGGGGGCATCACAATAGCCGCTCTTTGATTTGATAGAGGAAGTGACATCTAAGGGGAAATAAGCTACTTCTTAACTAAAGCTCCAAAAACCGTAGCACATAGTGAGAGAAGGAAAAGGAATCCGGCTAGTAAAAGAGAAAGAATTGAGCAACAACCATTTGCAATTTCTGAAGGTAAGTTTTCCAATCCCCTTCCATTCCTTTTTCATTCCATCCTTGTTAAGAAAATGACTTTCATGGTCGAATGGCGGGCATGAACTTGAAGGACTGTTTGTCCTTTTAGTTGCTATGTTGCTGCTTGTAGATTTAGGTCACTGGTATGCTACTGTTATGTATAGAAATTAGGCACAAGGAGATAGGTTGGGCTGTGGAGTAATAAGGATGTTGTTATGGGTTGTTATTATAAACAATGGCTATGAAATTAGTAACCTAAAACTATGCCTATCAACTATTTAATAAAAGTTCTATAAGAACTATTTTGACTGAAAACAATATATTAGACCAAAGTAAAGATTGGGCTTGACTTGTTTATCATATGTGGTGTTAATTAGAATTTTTGAAGGTATTAGATTAGAGCGAAAAGCAAATTCAAGCTAAAACTAATATATATACATTTATGGTCTACTCTTTGATATTATTCTTCGTGTTGTTTATGTGAATCAAGAGTCATGTCTTCATCAAGCAATGATGTAGGAAGGATGAATGGTGACTTGCGCTACATACCTAGGCGATGTAAATGTGGAAAAAAAACAAGTGTAAGAATTGTTGACTCGAACAAACCATCGAAGGGGAGGTTATATTTTGTATGCGATGAGTGTGAGTTTTGGGCATGGTGCTTTCCTTCTACAACAAACTCAAGTGGAATAGTCAGTGGCCTCAATGAAGACAATGACAGAATGGGGACATTGGTGAGTGGAACAAAATGCAAGTGTTCATGCGAGCTGAATAACATACCAAGTAGGAGGATAGTTATTGAAAGTAATGTGAAGATGATAATTGTTGTTGGACTTGTGTTGTATTTCATGTCAGTCATGATGTATTTTATTAGTAACAAATAAATGTATAAACTAAATGAATGTAGTTTAGGAGACCAATGGTAGCAAGCCTTTTTCTTCGTTAGACTTTATGTTATAGATCCATGGAATTAGTTCTTCATCTTTAAATTATTGGATTGCAAATTTTGTTTTATATATGTTCTTTGGACATAACTTGTTGGATTTATGTGAATAGTAGCTGATTTTGTTGTATGGATTTCACTCAACATTAAATGTAATTCACATAAAAAAGAGAGGTAATGTTTAATGTGAATATGGTAAATAGAAATTCTATGGATGATAGTTGTTGAAAGTAATGTGAAGATGGTAATGTTTTGTGATGCCCCCAAAATAGGTCCACACGACCCATTCTGAGTCGCCAGATATCACACTATAAAAATTAAATACAAACTTCATTTATACAACTGTTGAACTGTCGTACAGAGTACGACAATTGATAAGCTGTGAGTTTTAATAAAAATGTATGTAACTCTCATAGTGCCTCGACCATAACCTTACAATGGTACTTTACATAAAACTACAGTCAAAAACTGTTTTACAAATTAAAATCTTTGGGAAGTGCTCAAGGAAACCTTCGTATATGGGAGGCCATGCGTCTAGGTTATGATAGTTATCGTATGTCCACAGAATTATCCTTGGTTGACCCAATAGACCCCAAAGAAAAACGAGAAGATTACTATCATCTTCTTTCCAATGGTGAGTCTTCTCTTGACATATAATTATCTCCGTTGTCTCCAAGTGAAAATTATATTTCAAATAAACTCCAAGATTATATAGGTAGTGCTCGTAGATATACTCAGCAAGTGGATGTACACAACCCCGTCTTATGATAACACGAAGTCGTCTGTCATTAGACATCTTGTATGATAGTGGCAAAACACCCTTCCAAAGTTGGGTTCACCTCACCCTATTCGGTTCACAAAAATTAAATATCAAATGACGTATACAATACGACACACTTATCTAAAGTTCTCAACAGAATTATTTTTATACTATTTAGGGAGAACCTCAACACCTATAGACCACCGTTCTATTCCTCTGTTATCCCCGCTCGACCCAGCTACACTCTTATTACCTGAAAGGAATTGTGAAGCAAAAAGGGTGAAACAACTAGCCTATCAAATAAAGAATATCATGACTAAAGATAATTTACATCATCAATAGCCTTCATCAAGAATAAATCGTAGATTTAGAATATATGGTAGATGATAAAACTTTTCAACCATAGTTGCGGTGAACGAGCAATCCATTAGAAGAGTCAAATAGACCATAAGGTCTATTATCTTCTCCATGTTAAAAGTCCACCAACAATGTTTTATCCTCGTAACATCAATCAACAGCCTCACATCACAATCATATGAATAACTCATAATCATAATTGTGGTTCTAAATTCCTCTTCGCACCTGTGACGTAAGATAATTTTCATCACCTATCTTTACCTAAAACATCAAAAATCATGGTTATACCAAATCATAATTCCCGCTTCATAATCATACTAATAAATTCATCTTTGCACTACTGACCCAAAGATATTCACTAACAATTCATCTTTGCACTACTGTGTCAAAGACATACAACCAGTATTTTAGAAGAGTCAAGCAGAGCATGATATCTACTATCTTTTACGAATTAAAAGTGTATAATCAATATTTTATCATTTGAGACTCGACAATAAATAATCCACATCATCAAATCATCCCCCACTACTACTGACAAGGATATTCATGTAATCATCAATGGTCATGATTATCTTCGAATAATCCACGGTTATAATCATACCAATAATCGCCCATCAATGCACTACGGGCAATGAGGACTTTTACCACATCATCTATAACATTACGGGTCATGATTATACTAAATGATCCCTGGTCATAATCATACCAATAAACAGTTCATCTATGCACATAAGCCAAAGATAATCATCAATCAATAATTCATCTTTGCACGTAAGCAAAAGATATACAATCAGAAACCAATAATCCACAGTCCATCTTTGCACGTAAGCCAAAGATATACAACTGTAAAACTAATAATCAACAGTCCATCTTTGCACGTAAGTCAAATATGACTTTCATCACAATATAAGCATGAGGATGATGACAATGATATAAACATTATTCAAACGAAATCAAGGATAAATATTAAAGACTTTAAATTTATCCAAATATTATCAATCATTTAATAAACTCATAATCTAACATTATTAATATTATAACAATATTTTAATCACTTCTTAAACTTATAAACAATTTATTTTAATTGTTTACACTTTACCAAATAATGCATTTAATCATTCAAAAATGCCATACTCATAAGATTTCATCACCAATGATCAAATCACTCATCAAAAATCTGTATGTACCTTATATAGGACTTTCAAGCCATAAACTCCTATTTACCAATTTTTTAACTTCACATAACATATTTAATTCATATGTTCGTAACTAAACTAATTTCATGAAAAATACCAAATCAGTCCCAAAAATTATTCATTTATGGGATTTAGCAGAATATAGTCCCATATTGAACATATATTTTTCTCTGAAATTTTTAAAATTCATTTACTATTTTTCATATGGCCAAAATTACCGAATATTTAAACATTTATCATAAATTGTACTTTTGTCCAAAAATTCCAAAATTTACAGGGTATACTCCTGTTATATATATGTACTCCCAATAAAAATTTCACCAATTTTGGAGTTAACTACAAGGAGTTATAAGAGTTTATTTTTAAAATAGTCTTTTCCCGTAAAATTCATAACTCCTAATCTATACATCCAAAAATTGCCATTTTTGGACACAATCTAGAAAACTCATCAAATTATCATTTCAAATTTTTCCAGAATTTTTGAGGGTCAGAAAAATTACGAAACTGCAAATAGATTTTCGCCCGCCATGCAATAATCCACGTAGACAGATCATTTCCACAATTTAATAAGGAATGAATACGAAGGATCATTCACCATGCATGTGGTAATCCACATAGACAGGTTATTCCAACAAAATAATAAAGAATGGAATAACAAAAGAATTCACCATGTAAGCGGTAGTCCGCGTAGACAGGTTATTCCAACAGAATAGTAAAGAATAGAATAACAGAAGAATTCACCAGGCATGCGATAGACCGCACAGACAGGTTATTCCAAAAGAATAATAAAGAATGGAATAACAACAGAATTCACCAGGCCTGCGATAGACATCACAGACAGGTTATTCCTACAGAATAATTAAGAATGGAACTTGGTCATGCGTAATCCACACAGACAGGATATTCTAACAGAATAATAAAGAATGGAACTAGGTCATGCGTAATCCGCACAGACAGGATATTCCAACAGAATAATAAAGAATAAAACCAGGTCATGCATAATCCGCACAGACATGATATTCCAACAGAATAATAAAGAATGGAATAACAGAAGAATTTCACCATGTATGCAAGAGATTAAGATAGATGAGTTATTCAATATAATAGTAAAGAATGGAATAACAGAAGAATTTCACTATGTATACTGTGACGCCCCCAAAATAGGTATACATCACCCATCTTGAGTCACCAAATACATGGTACAAAATATAATTAAAAAGTTAATTATACAACTGTCGTGTAAAATACGACAAAACATAATATTGTCATCTAGACAATATCCACACTCAATGGAGTCCTCATTACATTTATTGTCACACTATTTAACAGAATAGTGAGGACTACTAATGCTATCATCTGGACTGTCACTCCGTTCCTCGACTAGTCTAGTCTCGCCCACGTTCTCATTTCCTGAAGAGAACAATGAAAGCAAAAGGGTGAGCTCAACTAGCCCAGTAAGAAATATTACGACTAAGATAATGCAGAATAAATTATCATTAGCCTACAACAGTTTTAAACTGATACAATATAACAAACATCAAGTTTAACTGTAGCAGAACAAGCAATCCATTAGAAGAGTCAAGTAGATAATAAAATCTACTATTTTCTATGATTTAAAAGGTTTTTCATCACTTTAATCGCTGAGATTCAGCTTAATAAATAATCCACATCAACGAATCACCCCTGCACTACGGCCAAGGATATTCTTTAGTATCACGACCATAATTTATCCATGCACTACGGGCCAAGGATATTTGTGTATTCATTAATGGTCATGATCATGCCAACAACTGTTCATCAATGCACTACAGGCCAATGAGAACTTTTACCACATCATTTGTAACATTACGGTCATGATTATACCGAATAATCCCTAGTCATAATCATACCAAGTCCTTCTATGCACTATAGGCCACAGATGACTTTCAATATAATATAAACATGAGGATGATGACAATGATATAGGAATTCAATAAAACAAGTTCAAGAATAAATTTGTAAAGATTTATAATCTAATTTATCCAGAAATCAATAATGTCCAAATTGTTAACATGATACTTCTTTGTAGAGTAAAATTCAAGAATGCTTAGAATAATATTTTCATGAAAAGATACTGGATGAAGCGCAAATATCAAGGATATTCCACTAATTTCATGGAGTATAGAAACCAAAACTTTAACCAAGTGAGTATAATAAATAATGGAATAACAAAAGAATTCACGGGCGTGTGATAGATCGCATGCATAAAAGTTATTCCAATGAGAATAATAAATAATGGAACCAAGTCATGTAAAACGCATTACGCATGTGATAATCCAACAAAATAATAAATAATGGAACTGTGTCATGCGTAATCCGCATGCATGTGATATTCCAATGAGAATAAAATGGAATAATGTAAGAATTCACCATGCATGCGATAGATCGCATGCATGAGTTATTCCAACAGTAATAATAAAGAATGGAACCGTCTAGCGTAATCCGCATGCATGTGATATTCCAACAGAATAATAAGAATGGAATAACAGAAGAATTCACCATGCATGCAATAGACCGCACAGATAGGTTATTCCAATAGAGTAATAAAAAATGGAACCAGGTCTAGCGTAATCCGCACAGACAGGATATCCCAACAAAATAATAAAGAATGGAATAACAGAAGAATTTCACCATGTATGCGGTACTTCGCATAGACAGATTATTCCAATATAATAATAAAGAATGGAATAACAGAAGCTCTCTTCATGAATATGAAAGAAATAATACCCCTTACCTCAAAAGAAGACTGGATATTGGAATAGTGAGGTAGCAGATTTCTCTTTTTCTTTCTCTCTATAATTTCTCTCTATCATAATTGCTCTATAGCTTTAGTGAATTGGTGAGAAATGAAGGAAGAATGAGCTTCTATTTATAAGAAAATATAGTTTCGATAATTGGACATTTTGGAGCTCAAAATATTACAGTACAATACCTCCAACTCTTCTTTCATTTTTAATTTAGTCCTGCAAGTATTATCAAACTTGCACCACCTCCCCTAATAGTAAATAATGTGAATCAATAGTTCAATCATGTGAATCAATAGTTATAATCATGTGAAATTACGAATTACAGTATAGTACCTCCATCTATACCTCCATTTTTAACTTAGTCATGCAAGTATTATCAATCTTGCACCAACTCCTCTAATAGTACAAGAATGTGATTCAATAGTACACACATGTGAACAAATAGTTATATAAGCATGTGAATTAGTAGCAATTAATTTCTCATTTATTCGATTAATTACCCAATTTATCAATATAACCCCTAGACATCAATTATCATCGGAATAGATGTCGATTTCTACTAACACTAATAATCCCAACACAATGGAACTATCAAATTCATCTTTAATCAACACGAACTTATTCATCATTAATATCATAATTCATAATATTTAACAACCAGGTCGTTCCCAGGAAAGAGGGGGCTTTCCGATAAGGATTTCTCCTTATTGGCGCGCAATTAGATGACCAAACCTCTCCTTGATAGAACTTCTAGACATTGTAAATATTGCAATTTAATAATATGAATAACTTTGTCGTCTCAATTATTGATTTAATAATATAACATATTATACAGATGATACTGTGACAATAATTGAATCAATAATATAAGAGATATGATGCAACAATTACTGTAGCAATAATTGAGTATAACTGAGTGACTTCTCACGTAAGCATCAATAATCAATACTGCAGTGCTACTTATCAACAACGCGTATTCATCGTATTTTTTACTACTAGGGTAGTTCAACAGTTTTAACGGTAATACTTTCGCTATTATTTTTAATAAAAGATAATTTTATCGTTTTCTTACTACGACAATACTTCTGTTGTAGAATCAACCAATGATTGTGCCGTCGTACGAATATTCCTTGTTAAAACGAATATTCCCCGACCAATCGAAAATTATATAACCACTTGCTTACTTTGCAAAATTTATAAATATTACCCACAACTATAACATTATATCAAATCCACACCATAATATTAAAAAAATATATTTCGAGAAATTTAAATCTTTATTCGTAAATTTTGGGGTTTTACAATCTCCCCTCTTTATGAAATTTTGCCCTCGAAATTTACGTACGTACCTGGTATGCCAAACAGGTGAGGATACATTGACTTCATTTCAAATTCTAACTCTTGAGGTATAACCTTTGAGTGTTGAATGTGATCCTTCTTATCAAAAATTTTAACACGTATCTCCTCATACGTTAAATCTTCTGCTATCTCGTCTAGTTCTAATTTAATAATGTGGTTCGGGTCGTCCACATATTTACGTAACATCGATACGTGAAAAAAACGTTATGAACACGCGACATACTTGGCGGTAAAACGAGTCTATAGGCCACAGTTCCTACTCGATCGAGGATTTCAAATGGGCCAATTAAATTGAGGGTTGAGATTTCCTCTCTTCATCTACTTGCTTCTAGAATAACGCCTTCTTGATCCTTCTTCTTCACATTCATCAGATCTGAGTCTGTAGCTTGAGCGGCTTTTAACTTTATCGATTAAAGTCGATTCTAATCGTATATTTGTTATCTTCACGTGGGTCTCTAGAGTCTTTAACTCTATCTTCATCATTTGTAAGTTATACGAAATGGGTTTTTGTGTTAACAACATCGCACTCGTTAACGCATACGATCTTCTACTCAACGCGTCAGCTACCACGTTCGCTCTTCCACGATTATATTGAATGGTATAGTCGTAATCTACAACAGCTCGAGCCAACATCTTTGGCGCATTATACGTTCGTTTTGGTTGAAGAAATATTTGAGGGTTTAAGAAATGGGTTTTGTACTGGGGTCAATACAAAATTCAATTTCACGCTCTAAGGGTAAGCTAAGAAGTCTTCAAGAATACGTCAGGAAATTTATTAACAATGGAAATATCATTCAAAACTGAGACCCTCATCCAAGACTTGGATAGTACGTCACATTGATACCTATCAACTTGCCATCGTCATTCACGACATCGCCTACAAAAAGTCTGGCTTTGGTGCATTCCACACAAGGAAGTCACCAGATAAAGGCTCGGGGCTCTTTACTTATGGCTTGATATGACAGTGATTGACTTTAGTGGTTTGGTTGCTTGAATTCACATAATAGGTTGGTTATGAATATAAAAGCTAACAACCTTACAAAAAGCTTGATGAGTAGTTAACCAATCGATTCCTAAAATCACATCAAAGGCAAGTATTTTCAAAGAGATAAGATCGTCGGGTAACATGAAAGTGTCGATTTGAATCAACAAGATTTATTAACAGTGTAGGTAACGAAGGTTTCTCCTAACGAAGTTTCAACCGATAAGTCAAAGTCTAATTTCTCCTGAGTTAAATTTAAACGTTAAGCGCAAGCAAGAGAGATAAAAGAATGGGTAGAACCCAGTATCTAATAAGGTATAAACTTCGCAAGAATTTATAATTAACTAACCTGCTAGTGCTAACTTCGTTCGGTTTACTCGCTTTTGAGAAGTCACAAAAACGCTCTTCATGAATCCACCGACTTTTGTTTTGTCTCAGATCGCCTTTGGTGCCACCGCCCCAATTTGGACTTGACTTTGGTGCACGACAAAAAATTGGGCTAGGTGACCTTCTTTTCCACAATTGTAACATGCTTTGGACTGCATCACGCAGTTTGGACTGATATGTCCCTCCCCTCCGCATTTGAAGCATACAATTGGTGGTCGTTCTCCTTCCTTGAAAACGGGTGTTGGTGCTACTGTCTTTCCATCGTTGTTGAACCTTCTCTTCTTGAAATTTCTACTTCTATTATCTTGACCATGATTACCACCGAAGTGGTTACCATTTCTGGCATGATAATTTCCTCCACGAAGGTTATCATTGTTTCGATGACCGTTGCCACCGGTACGATTATTATCGTGTTGTTGCTCGTTATCATTTGCACTACATCTGAATACAAACACAATTTATAAGAAATGAGGTATTGACGTATTTCGAGTTTCAAACCTCTTAGAAACATTCGCTTCATTCGCTCTTCATTATCGACCAAATGGGATTCAAACCGGGATAACTTCGCAAATTTAGACTCGTATTGCGACACGGTCATATTATTTTTATAAGACCCCAACTTTTATGAATAAAAATAAATTTTCTATAAATATCATTTTTGAATATTATGGAATAAATTTGATATAATGTTATAGTTGTGGGTAATATTTATAAATTTTGCAAAGTACGCAAGTTGTTATATAATATTCGATTGGTAAGGGAATATTCGTACGACAGCACAATCATTGGTGGACCCCACAACAGAATTATTCTCGGATTGAGAAAACGACAAAATTTTTTTTATGAAAATAACGGCGGAAGTTTTACCGTTGATCTTGTTGAACTACTCAAGAGTAAAAGTACTGATGTCTGGCGTGGTTGCATAAGTAGACAGGTATTGATTATTAATGCTTATGTGAGAAGTCACTCGGTTTGATTCAATTATTGTCGATATTTTATATGTTATTAAATCAATAATTGAGATGACGAAGTTGTTAATATTATTATTTGCATTATTAACGATGTCTAGAAGTTCTCGCAAGGAGAGGTTTGGTCACCTAATGCTACTAATAGGGAGAAATCCTTATTTGAAAGCCCCTCTTTCACCAGGAACGACACAGTCGATTAATAGTGTGAATAATAATAATGATGATGACGTTTTATTTTATTTGTATTATTAACGTAATAAAAGCGAAAAACTTTTTATATAAAATGTAATACTTTTATAAAGTTATTCGTTTTATTAAGCTAATAGTAAAATCTTTTATATATAAAATGTAATACTTTTATAAAGTTATCTATTTTATTAGACAATAATTAGAATATATTATATTTTATTATGCATAGTGTTTGCATAAGTGCTTGCATAGTGTTTGCATATAGTAAAATCTTTTTAAAAGTTATTCGTTTTATTAGATTATAAATAGAATATATTATATTTTATTTAAAAGATTTTGCTTTAAATATGGACCATCCGATTAAAAGTAAATCAATTTGGACCGTTTCATGGATTGGTTACTATTCATTCCATTCTTCTATAAATAGAAGCTCATTCCTTCATTATTTCTTACTTAATTCATCGAACTCTCAGAGAGAAACTATAGAGAGAAAGAAGAAAAGTTTTCTCGCTTACTTTACTACTCTCGATATCAAGTTTCTTTTTACGGTAAGGGTATTATTTCTTTTGTATTCATGAAGAGAACTTCTATTATTCCATCTTTATTATTACATTGAATAACTTTTGTATACGCTGGCTACCCTATACTTGGTGAAATTCTTCGTATTCCATTCTTTATTATTTCGTTGGAATATCCTGCATCATGCTTTTTACGCCTTGGGACTGGTTCCGTCTTTATTATTACATTGGAATATCATGTCATGCTTTTTACGGGACACGGTTCCGTCTTTATTATTTTGTTGGAACATCCTGTTGGTGTGAATTTCACGACTTTGGTTCCGTCATTTAGTATTCATTGGAATAACTTTGTTTATGCGAAATCCGCATGCATGGTGATTTTGTTGTATTCCATTCTTTATTATTCTATTGGAATATCCTATCGTATTACGCTGACCTAGTTCCGTTATTTATTATTACGATGAAATAACCTATCTATCTGTATCGCATGCATGGTGATTTCTTTTGTTATTCCATTCTTTATTATCTCGGTTGGTTAAAGTTTTGACTTCTACACTCCATGAAATTAGTGGAATATTCTTGATATTTTGCGCTTCATCCGGTATCTTTTATGGAAATATTCTTACGAGCATTCTTGAATTTTACTTTACAAAAGAAGTATCATGTTGACAATTTGGACGTTATTAGTTCTGAATAAATTAATTCTTGAACTTGTTTTATTGAATTCTTATATCATTGTCACCATCCTCGTGTTTATATTATTTTTTGAAAGTCAATACATGGTCTGTAGTGCATAGATGGACTTGGTATGATTATGACCGAGGATTATTGGTGTAATCATGGCATAGTAATGTTACAAATGATGTGGTAAAAGTCCTCATTGTTGGCGAAGTGCATTGATGGGCGAGTTGTTGGCATGATCATGACCATTGATGAATACACAAATATCCTTGGCCCGTAGTGCATGGATAATTTGTGGTCGTGACCCTAATGAATATCCTTGGCCGTAGTGCAGGGATGATGTGGATTATTTATTAAGCTGAGTCTCAGTGATAAAAGTGATGAAAACCTTTTAAATCATAAAAGATAGTAGATTTTATTCTCTACTTGACTCTTTTAATGGATTGCATGTTCCGCTGCAGTTAAACTTGATGTCTATTATATTTTATCAGTTTAACATTGTTGAGGACTAATGATAATTTATTCTGCATTATCTTAGTCATAATATTTCTTACTGGGCTAGTTGAGCTCACCCTTTCTTTCCTTTGTTCTTCTTGAAATGAAAGCGTGGTAGGGACTAGTGGGGAGCGGAGTGATGAATTAGAGATGGTGTCTTAGTAGTCCTCTACTATTACGTTAAATAGTGTGATAATAAATGTAATGAGGACTAAATTGAGTGTGGATATTGTCTAGATGACAATATTTGTATTAAAACCCACAACATGTATTTTGTCGTATTTTACACGACTATTGTATAATCAAGTTGTATTTGAATTTAGTTCCATGTATTTGGTGACTCAAGATGGGTGATGTATACCTATTTTGGGGGCGTCACAGTTTTGCTCCAACTTGATAAACTCCACCTCCTTCATGTGACGAATACTTTCGGAAAAGTACTTGTCGTTGAACAGCTCTTGGAACTTCTCCCAAGACATCTTGAGTGCGTCAGGCTGGGTACGTTTTATAGATTCCCACCAGTAATCTGCCTCTGCTCGCAACATGAAGGTGGCAAAGGGAACCTTTTGCTCCTCGGTTCATCCCAAGACATCAAATATCTTGCAGATCTGCTTTATCCACATCTCTGCCTTAAGTGGTTTTGGCTCTCTAAAAAACTTCGGTGGTCCCAGTTCCTTAAACTGCTTAGCGGTGACCACCCGAGAGTTACCAGTATTTTCACCTGCATTTTGAACAGGAGTCTCTCTCGCCTGATGTTGCATGAATAGCATAAAGCCTCTGAACATATCATCGTTCATCATCTGATCGGTGTTGTTATTTACCTGAGGATTATTGTCTTCCTGTTGCACATTATCCTGGGTATTGATCGTTGGTGACTCAACGGTCTCATGTGCTTCATTGCTTATCTCAATATTTTCAGATGCCATTTTCAAACACTGTCACAAAATAATGGTTAATTAACGTATCACATATTATCCCTATACTCTGACCGACCAATTAAATACCAAATAAACTTAGGTAGGTCATACTAGCGAAGGAATTCGCGTCTCTCCCTCCTAGTTCTTGTCTCACATCTCAACCAGGATCATATCCCTAAGCTTTGATACAATTATGGCGCCCCAAAATAGGTATACATCACCCATCTTGAGTCACCAAATACATGGTACAAAATACAATTAAAAACTTAATTATACAACCTGCGTGTAAAATACGACAAAACATAATATTGTCATCTAGACAATATCCACACTCAATGGAATCCTCATTACATTTATTGTCACACTATTTAACAGAATAGTGAGGACTACTAATGCTATCATCTGGACCGTCACTCCGTTCCCCGACTAGTCCCGACTACGTTCTCATTTCCTGAATAGAACAATGAAAGCAAAAGGGTGAGCTCAACTAGCCCAGTAAGAAATATTATGACTAAAATAATGCAGAATAAATTATCATTAGCCTACAACAGTGTTAAACTGATACACTATAACAAACATCAAGTTTAACTGCAGCGAAACAAGCAATCTATTAGAAGAGTCAAGTAGATAATAAAATCTACTATCTTCTATGATTTAAAAGGTTTTTTTTTTATCACTTTTATCGCCGAGACTCAACTTAATAAATAATCCACATCATCGAATCACCCCTGCACTACGACCAATGATATTTTTTAGTATCACGACCACAATTTATCCATGCACTATGGGCCAAGGATATTTGTGTATTCATTAATGGTCATGATCATGCCAACAACTGTCCATCAATGCACTAGGGACAATGAGAACTTTTACCACATCATTTGTAATATTACGGTCATGATTATACCGAATAATCCCTGTTCATAATAATACCAAGTCCATCTATGCACCATGTGCCATGAGATGACTTTTAACATAATATAAATAATAAGAAGATGATGACAATGATATAGGAATTCAATAAAACAAGTTCAAGAATAAATTTTTAAAGATTTATAATCTAATTTATCCAGAAATCAATAATGTCCAAATTGTCAACATGATACTTCTTTGTAGAGTAAAATTCAAGAATGCTTAGAAGAATATTTTCATGAAAAGATACTGGATGAAGCGCAAATATCAAGGATATTCCACTAATTTCATGGAGTATATAAGCCAAAACATTAACCAACTGAGTATAATAAAGAATAGAATAACAAAAGAATTCACCAAGCATACGATAGACCTCACAGACAGGATATTCCAACAGAATAATAAATAATGAAACCAGGTCATGCGTAAACGCACAGATAAGATATTCCAACTGAATAATAAACAATGGAACGGTGCACGTCATGCGAATCCGCACGCAGACGAGGATATTCCAATGAATAATAAAGAATGGAATAATAGAAGAATTTTACCATGTATGCGATAGACCACCACGCAAAAGTTATTCCAATGAATAATAAAGAATGGAACTGTGTCTCAGCGTAATCCGCATGCATCGGATATTCCAATAGAATAATAAAGAATGGAATAAAAGAAGAATTCACCATGCATGCGATAGACTGCACATAAAGGTTATTCCAACAGAATAATAAAGAATGGAACCATGTCTAGCGTAATCCGCATAGACAGGATATTCCAACAGAATAATAAAGAATGGACTAACAGAAGAATTCACCATGCATGCGATAGACCGCACAGACAGGTTATTCCAACAGAATAATAAAGAATGGAACCAAGTCTAGCGTAATCCGCATAGATAGGATATTCTAACAGAATAATAAAGAATGGAATAACAGAAGAATTTACCATGCATGCATGCGATCAGCATGCATGAAAAGTTATTCTAATGAATAATAAAGAATGGAATAATTGAAGAATTTCACCATGTATGCGGTACTTCGCATAGACAGGTTATTCCAACTTAATAATAAAGAATGGAATAACAGAAGCTCTCTACATGAATACGAAAGAAATAATACCCCTTACCTTAGAATAAAGTTAGATATTGGAATAGAGAGGTAGCAGACTTCTCTTCTTCTTTCTCTCTATAATTTCTCTCTATAATAATTGCTTTATATCTTTAGTGAATTGGTGAGAAATGAAAGAAGAATGAGCTTTTATTTATAGGAAAATATAGTTTCGATAATTGCACGTTTTGGAGCTCGAAATATTACAGTACAATACCTCCAACTTTTCTTTCATTTTTAATTTAGTCCTGCAAGTATTATCAAACTTGCACCACCTCCCCTAATAGTAAATAATGTGAATCAATAGTTCAATCATGTGAATCAATAGTTATAATCATGTGAAAATATGAATTACAGTATAGTACCTCCATCTATACCTCCATTTTAAACTTAGTCATGCAAGTATTATCAATCTTGCACCAACTCCTCTAATAGTACAAGAATGTGATTCAATAGTACACACATGTGAACAAATAGTTATATAAGCATGTGAATTAGTAGCAATTAATTGCTCATTTATCCGATTAATTACCCGATTTATCAATATAACCCCTAGACATCAATTATCATTGGAATAGATGTCGATTTCCACTAACACTAATAATCCCAACACAATGGAACTATCAAATTCATCTTTAATCAATACGAACTTATTCATCATTAATATCATAATTCACAATATTTAACAACCAGGTCATTCCCAGAAAAGAGGGGGCTTTCCGATAAGGATTTCTCATTATTGGTAGCCGATTAGATGACCAAACCTCTCATCGATGTAACTTCTAGACATTGTAAATATTGCAATTTAATAATATGAATAACTTTTTGTCGTCTCAATTATTGATTTAATAATATAACATATTATCTGAGATGATCTTGTGACAATAATTGAATCAATAATATAAGAGATATGATGTTGCGCAATTACTATAGCAATAATTGAGTATAACTGAGTCACTTCTCACGTAAGCATCAATAATCAATACCGTGTGCTACTATGCAACCACGCGTATTATTGTACTTTTACTACCGGGTAGTTCAACAGTTTTAACGGTAACACTTCCGTCATTATTTTTAATAAAAGATAATTCTGTCGTTTTCTTGCTACGACAATACTTCCGTTGTGGAATCCACCAATGATTGTGTCGTTGTACGAATATTCCCTGTTAAAATGAATATTCCCCGACTAATTGAATATTATATAACCACTTGCTTACTTTGCAAAATTTATAAATATTACCCACAACTATAACATTATATCAAATCTACACCATAATATTAAAAAAAATATTTTGAGAAATTTAAATCTTTATTCGTAAAATTTGGGGTTACGAAAGAAATAATAACCCTTAGTATAATAATAATAATATCCTTTACCTCAAAAGAAGACTGGATACAGGAATAGTGAGGTAACAGACTTCTCTTCTTCTTTCTCTCTATAATTTCTCTATAATAATTGCTCTATAGCTTTAGTGAATTGGTGAAAAATAATAAAGGAATGAGCTTCTATTTATAGGAAAATATAGTTTCGATAATTGCACGTTTTGGAGCTCGAAATATTACAGTATAATACCTCCCTCTTTTTCTTAATTTTTAATTTAGTCCTGCAAGTATTATCAAACTTGCACCACCTCCCCTAATAGTAAATAATGTGAATCAATTGTTCAATCATGTGAATCAATAGTTATAATCATGTGAAAATACGAATTACAGTATAGTACCTCCATCAATACCTCCATTTTTTACTTAGTCATGCAAGTATTATCAATCTTTCACCACCTTCCCTAATAGTACAAGAATGTGAATCAATAGTACACACATGTGAACAAATAGTTATAATCATGTGAATTAATAGCAATTAAATGCTCATTTATCCGGTTAATTACCCGATTGGTCAATATAACTTTCAGACGTCAATTAATATTGAAATAAATGTTGATTTTCACTAACACTAATAATCTCAACACAATGGAACTATTTTTATCAAAAAATTTATTTTTGAAATTTTGAAGTTTGACTTTTTCCAAAAAAATCAACTGTTGACTTTTCCCCGGAAAATTTTATGTTTATAGTTTATTTTTACTAATTTCATCGTTCTGGACTCAAATATCATGTTCGCGTCTCCAAATTCAACTCCGAACTCAAATTTGATTTTTTAATATCGTTTATTTATTATTATTATAATTCGCAATATTTAACAACCAGGTCGTTCCCAGGAAAGAGGTGGCTTTCCGATAAGTATTTCTCCTTATTGGCGCCCAATTAGGTGACCAAACCTCTCCTTGACAGAACTTCTAAACATTGTCAATACTAAACATTGCAAATAATAATATGAATAACTTTGCCGTCTCAATTATTGATTTAATAATATAACATATTGTGACAATAATTGAATAAAACTGAGTGACTTCTCACACAAGCATCAATAATCAAAGATACTGTACAATACAGTGTGCTACTATGCAACCACACGTATTACTATACTTTTATCACCAATTATTTTATAACAACTTGTTTACTTTGAAAAAATTTCATATATCACCCTTAACTTTAACCTTTTATCAATTTAACCATTTACTAAATAGAATAATTATAAGAAAATTGAATACTTTCATTTCATAAAATTCGGGGTCTCACAATCTCCCCTCCTTATGAAATTTTGCCCTCGAAATTTACGTATGTACCTGGTATTCGAAGAGATGAGAATACATTGCTTTCTTTTTGGATTGTACATTCCCGGTTATATCCTCTGTAGCATGATTTTTCCATTGCTCATCTCCTGTATTTCAGATATCATTCTAGAATATATCTTTAAAATAAAGGTTAATTGACATATCACAAATTGTCAACTTATCAAGTAAAAATTTTGGCTTAGGTAAGTCACACACTAGCGAAGTATATTACTCGTCTCTCCCCTCCTAGTTCTACACTCATATCTCCGCCAGCGACCATATCCCTAAGCTCTTATACCATTTGTGACTCCCCCAAAATAGGTCCACACGACCCATTCTGAGTCGCCAGATATCACACTATAAAAATCAAATACAAACTTCATTTATACAACTGTTGAACTCTCGTACAGAGTACGACAACAGATAAGCTGTGAGTTTTAATACAAATGTATGTAACTCTCATGGTGCCTCAACCATAACCTTACAATGGTACTTTACATAAAACTACAGTCAAAAACTATTTTAGAAATTAAAATCTTTAGGAAGTGCTCAGGGAAACCTTCGTACATGGGAGGCCATGAGTCTAGGTTATGATAGATATCGTATGTCCACAGAATTATCCTTGGTTGACCCAATAGACCCCAAAGAAAAACGAGAAGATTACTATCATCTTCTTTCCAATGGTGAGTCTTCTCTAGACATATAATTATCTCCGTTGTCTCCAAGTGAAAATTATATTTCAAATAAACTCCAAGATTATATAGGTAGTGCTCATAGATATACTCAGCAAGTGGATGTGCACAACCCCGTCTTATGATAACACGAAGTCGTCTGTCATTAGACATCTTGTATGATAGTGGAAAAACACCCTTCCAAAGTTGGGTTCACCTCACCCTATTTGGTTCACCAAAATTAAATATTAAATGACGTATACAATACGACACACTTATCTAAAGTTCTCAACAGAATTATTTTCATACTATTTAGGGAGAACCTCAACACCTATAGACCACCGTCCTATTCCCCTGTTATCCCCGCTCGACCCAGCTACACTCTTATTACCTGAAAGGAATTGTGAAGCAAAAAGGGTGAGCACAACTAGCCCAGTAAAGAATATCATGACTAAAGATAATTTACATCATCAATAGCCTTCATCACTAATAAATCAGAGATTTAGAACATATGGTAGATGATAAAACTTTTCAACCATAGTTGCAGCGGAACGAGCAATCCATTAGAAGAGTCAAATAGACCATAAGGTCTATTATCTTCTCCATGTTAAAAGTCCACCAACAATGTTTATCCTCAGAACATCAATCAACAGCCTCGCCCACAATCATATGAATAACTCATAATCATAATTGTGGTTCTAAATTCCTCTTCGCACCTGTGGGCGAAGATAATTTTCATCACCTATCTTTACGAAACATCAAAAAAATCATGGTTATACCAAATCACAATTCCCGCTTCATAATCATACTTAATAAATTCATCTTTGCACTACTACCAAAGATATTCATTAACAATTCATCTTTGCACTGCTGGTCAAAGACATACAACTATATTTTAGAAGAGTCAAGAGAGAGGCGTGATATCTACTATCTTTTACGAATTAAAAGTGTATAATCAATATTTTATCACGAGACTCAAATTTTTAATAAATAATCCACATCATCGAATCATCCCTGCACTACGACCAAGGATATTCATGTAATCATCAATGGTCATGATTATACCGAATAATCCATGGTTATAATCATACCAATAACTGTCCATCAATGCACTACGGGGCAATGAGGACTTTTACCACATCATCTATAAAATTACGGGTCATGAGTATACCGAATGATCCCTGGTCATAATCATACCAATAAATAGTTCATCTATGCACATAAGCCAAAGATAATCATCAATTAATAGTTCATCTTTGCACGTAAGCCAAAGATATACAACTGTAAAACCAATAATCCACAGTCCATCTTTGCACGTAAGCCAAAGATATACAATTGTAAAACCAATAATCAACAATCCATCTTTGCACGTAAGCCAAAGATATACAACTGTAAAACCAATAATCAACAGTCCATCTTTGCACATAAGCCAAAGATGACTTTCATCACAATATAAGCATGAAGATGATGACAATGATATAAACATTAATCAAACAAAATCAAGGATAAATATTAAAGACTTTAAATTTATCCAAATATTATCAATCATTTAATAAACTCATAATCTAATATTATTAATATTATAACAATATTTTAATCACTTCTTAAATTTTTAAACAATTTATTTTAATTATTTACACTTTACCAAATAATGCATTTAATTATTCAAAAATGCCATACTCATAAGATTTCATCACCAATGATGAAATCACTCATCAAAAACCTGCATGTACCTTATATAGGATTTCCAAGCCATAAACTCCTATTTACCATTTTTTCAACTTCACATAACATATTTAATTTATATGTTCGTAACTAAACTATTTTCATGAAAAATACCAAATCAGTCCCAAAAATTATTCATTTATGGGATTTAGCAGAATATAGTCCCATATTGAACATATATTTTTCTCGAAAATTTTTAAAATTCATTTACTATTTTTCATATGGCCAAAACTGCCGAATATTTAAATATTTATCATAAATTGTACTTTTGTCCAAAAATTCCAAAATTTACAGGGTATACTCCTGTTATATATATGTACTCCCAATAAAAATTTCACCAATTTTGGAGTTAACTACAAGGAGTTATAAGAGTTTATTTTTAAAATAGTCTTTTCCCGTAAAATTCATAACTCCTAATCTATACATCCAAAAATTGCCATTTTTGGACACAATCTAGAAAACTCATCAAATTATCATTTCAAATTTTTCCAGAATTTTTGAGGGTCAGAAAAATTACGAAACTGCAAATGGATTTTCGCCCGCCATGCGATATTCCACGTAGACAGATCATTTCCACAATTTAATAAGGAATGAATACGAAGGATCATTCACCATGCATGTGGTAATCCACATACAAAAGTTATTCCAAATGAATAATAAAAATGGAATAACAAAAGAATTCACCATGCAATGCGGTAGTCTGCGTGAGCGAGTTATTCCAATGTAATAATAAAGAATAATAAATGAAGAATTCACGAGGCATGCGATCAAGACATAAAAAGTTATTCCAAGAGAATAATAAAGAATGGAATAACAATGTAATTCACCAGCCTACAATAGACCGCTTGCAGATAAAGGTTATTCCTACGTAATAATAAAGAATGGAACGGAAGTAAATGCAGAATCCGTGACAGTACGAGGATATTCTAATGAGAATAATAAAGAATGGAACCAGTCACGCCGTAATCCACACATGAGCAGGATATTCCAATGTAATAATAAAGAATGGACACTAATAGAAATTCGATATATAACGACGAACAATATCGACGGTTATAATCTATAGCGACGATTAAGGACGGATTCGTCGCTATAGGGTATCTATAGCGACAGTCGTCGTCTGACCATCGGTATATAGTTTTTTTTTTAAGAAAAAAACACTCTTATTTTCCCCAGTATCATTTCAGTATTTCATTCCCATTTTTCCCCCAAATTATCTTCATCCTCTCAAGTCATCTCCCTCATTTCTAACACTTTCATCCGTCTCCATATTCATTTTTTCACTTATCAAGTGCGATTCTTCATCGAATCTGTAAGTTTCTATCTCTAATTCTCTATAATAACTATATATCACACACACACACATATATGTTTATGTGTTTTATATTAATTAAATTTCACTTACATTTCTAGGGTTCACATCGTCTATAACTTCAATGGGTTGTACTGTGAGAGAAAAACACATCCGTACCAATCGAAGGCCTCGATAATGGTTGGGGCTACTATACTTAAGAGCAGGTGGCCAAGTGGCCAAGTGGACCGTGCAAATGCAGCTGTGAGGCGGCTTGAGACAGAGAATACAGAAATCAAAGCAGAGATTTAGCATAGTTAATCAATCTGCTTAAAATCTTGGAACATCATAGTTAATTAATCTGCTTCCCCTTTGGATTTCGTAGTAATTTTCTCTCTCTCTCTTTTCTATTTGAATTGTTAGATAATTGAGAAGCACATAAAGCCCTTGAATATAATCCAATCAAGTTTCTCTAATAATTCTCTGTTTTAAGTTTTCACCATTTTATTTTTCTATCTTAGTTAGCTTTATCAGCTGAATCAATGTATTTGGTTTATAGAGTCAATATCTATCTTTATTAATTCGTTTGTGGTTAAAATCTCTTAATTAATTCATGGGTTTTTCCCTTTAATTTTCTAGGCTTACTGGTCTTATATCTGAAGTGGGATCAATTGATTTTGGTCCTCATTGACACAGTGCGGAAGAATTATTAATGTAACTTTAATTCAAAAGCATAGTTATTGATGGAACAGGAGGTAAACTCAAGTAAGTTCTTATTGGCATGTTCATTTCTTTGTTCCCATTTTATGTATTGATTGATTTTTAATTTTGGTTCTCTGAGACTATAATTTCATACAGCAGGAAGAAATCCCCATGGACTCTTTGGTGGGTTTTTTCAGTTGTTCTGGTATTTGGATTCTTAACTTGTTTTTTAAGCTTCAATCGAATCAAATTGCCACCAAAAACAAAAGAAAAACCGCTTTCTTCTATTTTGTCCCTGTTCGAGAAGTATTTCCAGCATCTGTACATTTTCCTCAACCAAGGACATATAACAGGTCATTCATTATTATCCTTACCTGTTATTACTTGATCCACATTTATTTATTTCTTCCATATTGAAACTCTCACCAATTTGATTGTCTGTGATAGGGAGGAATGTGCATGTAACCCAGTCAGAAATTTTGCTATACTCTCTATGCAGAGATCTGGAAGTGGGTGGTCTGAAACCTTGTTGAACAGTCACCAAGCAGAATCAATATCTATCTTTATTTTTTTTAAGTACAACATTGGTTATATAGTCTGGTTTAAATTACTGTAAAAAAGAAGAAGAATTGCAGTTTGTTTGTTTGACTAGTATTGGGAAGTTACAGATCCAGGGAAGTTGGATTCACTAGCCCTAAATTTATTACCACTGCATAGTACTTCATGCCATAAAGCATAACAAATTACATTATGGATGTACTGCATCCCACCAATGTTGTAAGTTTGACTCTAAATGACTGTATGTTGTCCATCTTTGCGGGAAAAAATGCAATACTTTTGTTGCCTAGTGGGAACGAAATACTATTATTTTGAGATAAAACTCAAACGATACATATGAGTGTTGTACATATGCATATGTTTTCAGCTAAACTGTACATGAGCATTATTTGCACTTTGATTTGAATCTAATTGATTAATGAACCCACATCATTATTATTTTTAACTGAAATGTGCTCCCTTTCAGTCGACCATCAAAAGATAGAACCATTCCCTTAAGTATTATTGCGGAGCGCACAAAACTTACAGTAGAGGATGTGGAGTATCTTCTAATGAAAAGCCTATCGGTAAGTGGATATATTCTTGAAAATTATTGATAAATGTTTTTGTCTATCAAAAAAATAAGAATGATAAATGTTTTTAATCTTTTCATGCCCTTTCATATATTGTTTCTACTGATAATAAAGTTAAGGCATGCATGCTATACTAAACTATCAAGTCGAAGTTCAACATTTTTCTTTCAAGTGTTAAGTTCATTGACCTCATCTGCTACTTGCTCCTGGAACTGGAAGACATAAAAGAGTAAAGACACGAGTATCGCTATGGTGACAAAAAATCTTACGGAAGATAACTTACAAAATGATATGGTAAAGTGTAATTAGTTGATGCTCCACCATACCTGGGTGGGCTTAGTGATAACAACCAACTACAACAGGTCACATCATTTTGTATCCATCTTTTGAAATCATGATCTTTTTTCACCAAAGCAATATTGGTGAGGACACATATTCTAGTTCTAATTAATGGCTATAATGTTGCATCTTATTAGCACTAAACATTTCACAAAAGAACATCTGTAATAAAAGTCATGATTGCACTTGTGATTAGGCCTCATTTATCAATTCTTATGCTTCATATCAAATATCAAATACTAAAGGACAATGATAATTAACTAGTTTATTTCATGTAATTGTTTAGTTATTGGCTATCAGCTTGATTTGCTTATACCCTTAGAAATTGATCCTAAGGAAATGAAAATTTTCTTTTCGAAATCTTAGTGTTTCTCATTGTGTTTTACTTTATTTTGTTGTATTCTTTACTTGGCACATGTGCTTGTTGAAACCATTTGAGTACTTGTATTTATTTGAGCTTTGCTTACTAAAGTTTAAAATATGGAATTATTGTAGGTTCATCTTATTGAGGGAATAATCGATCAAGTTGAAGGGACCATTCATGTTTTCTGGGTGCAACCAAGAGTTTTGGGGATTTCTCAAATCAAATCTGTTTAGTATCGACATGTCTTGAAGTGATCATCCTTACCATTATATTGGGGGGCATTCGTTCACATATTAATATTATATTGAAAGATTATCAAGTATTAAGTCGGGGTTTTCAATTAAAACCATTGCCTTTCTAGTTTACACATTCGCATACCAATCTCCTGGCACATTTACATTTAAACTGGTAGGCAACGGACTACGAGCAGTCTGACAAACTGAGTGACTAGTGGCAGCTTAATATACTTGAACCTAAGACCTTGCCAAACTAAAGCTTCTTTTTTTTACCAAATTGGGCTACCAATTGTCCCCAAGTTTAGCTGTCAAGGAAGACTGATGAGACATTTCATGGGGCTGGCTGATATAAACTAGTTGGATTAAGTTGATAACAAAATTATACTTGAAGCAAACCTGTGTAAATGAGAGAAGTAAGTTTGTAATTGGTTGGACTTGACAACTTGTATGTAAGATGCCAGAAAGGTGGACTACTGTGAACCTTTCAGTGCTTTTTCCTTCTACAGTTTCATGCACCATAAATTATTCGTATTTTTTTGGGTGGGGGAGGCTATTTTTGGGTGTGCGTGTGAGTTGATGGGTTCATGCATGAATATTGAAGGAGAAGGATGACTTGTTTCGTAGAAGTTAGCTTTTACATTATTCACCATTATTAGCTATATTCAAATCATCTTTTATGAATCTTAATCTTATTTGAGCAGTCCATTAATTTGTTGCTTTTGATTATTTCTTTTTCAGGTTCAGTTGATTATTATCAATCAGCTTGATAGAAACATGCAGTGGTCTAGGGCACTTGATGGATCTGATTATCTTCCTGGAATGGTACCCCGTTCTGTGAATGTGGCAGTGGTCCTATGAAATTGAGATTATATTT
This sequence comes from Panax quinquefolius, assembly GCA_020205615.1. Classification (NCBI taxonomy): domain Eukaryota; kingdom Viridiplantae; phylum Streptophyta; class Magnoliopsida; order Apiales; family Araliaceae; genus Panax; species Panax quinquefolius. The sequence goes on from CM035159.1 coordinate 11,411,599, forward strand.
TTCTCATTGCTGGATATCTACCTTCAATAAAGACATCTGCAATAATTATTGTTTGCTTTTGATTTCTCTTAATTTATAAACATTGTTGGAACTAAATTATTGTAACTTAATGTTTGATACAGTAGTTAGCCATATCTGAAGAAGGTTGTAATTATTGTAATTGTAATGAATTTAAATCATGTATACAATATTTTTTTATGTTTTATTTTATATTGTATGTGTTTGTTGGATAAATTTACACAATTTTTTTTTTTTTAAATATAAAAAGGCTATAGCGACGATCATCCATCAACCGTAGCTATAGTGTTCTATAAAACACATCCCTATAGCGATGGTCACCGAGCGCTTATTATAGATATACATCTATAGCTACTGGCCATGACCAGTAGTAATAACTCTCTCAATGACAGATTAGTAAAGAGTAAATACACGATTTTGCCATGACCTATAGCTAGGGTGGGTGGTGTCGCATTTATATAGCCAAAAAGACCGTCGTTATAGGCTTTATCGACGGGTTCTATGGCGACGGTGGTATAATCGTAGCTAAAACTTTTAATGACGGTTTTTTTTGCTATATGACGATCGTGAATCGTCGGTATAATGATTTTTCTAGTAGTGTGGAATAATGTAAGAATTTCACCATGTATGCGATTAAAGATTGCATATAGCGAGTTATTCCAATATAATAATAAAGAATGGAATAATGAAGAATTTCACCATGTATACGGTAGTCCGCGTATATAGGTTATTCCAACAGAATAATAAGGAATGGAATAACAATAGCTCTCTTCATGAATACGAAAGAAATAATAACCCTTACTATAATAATAACATCCCTTACCTCAAAAGAAGACTGGATACTGGAATAGTGAGGTAGCAGACTTCTCTTTTTCTTTCTCTCTATAATTTCTCTATAATAATTGCTCTATAGTTTTAGTGAATTGGTGAAAAATAATGAAGGAATGAGCTTCTATTTATAAGAAAATATAGTTTCGATAATTGCACGTTTTGGGGCTCGAAATATTACAGTATAATACCTCCCTCTTTTTCTTCATTTTTAATTTAGTCCAGCAAGTATTATCAAACTTGCACCACCTCCCCTAATAGTCAATCATGTGAATCAATAGTTATAATCATGTGAAAATATGAATTACAGTATAGTACCTCCATCTATACTTCCATTTTTAACTTAGTCATGCAAGTATTATCAATCTTGCACCACCTCCCCTAATAGTACAAGAATGTGAATCAATAGTACACACATGTGAACAAATAGTTATAATCATGTGAATTAATAGCAATTAAATGCTCATTTATCCGGTTAATTACCCGATTGGTCAATACAACTTCCAGACGTCAATTAATATTGAAATAAATGCCAATTTCCACTAACACTAATAATCTCAACACAATGGAACTATTTTTATCAAAAAATTTATTTTTGAAATTTCAAAGTTTGACTTTTTCTGAAAAAGTCAACTGTTGACTTTTTGACCAAAAAGTCAACCCCAGAAAATTTTGTGTTTATAGTCTATTTTTACTAATTTCATCGTTCCGGACTCAAATATCACGTCCGCGTCTCCAAATTCAACTCCGAACTCAAATTTGATTTTTTTTAATAACGTTTATTCATTATTATTATAATTCGCAATATTTAATAACCAGGTCGTTCCCAAGAAATATGGGGCTTTCCGATAAGGATTTCTCCTTATTGGCGCGCAATTAGGTGGCCAAACCTCTCCTTGACAGAACTTCTAGACATTGTCAATATTGCAAATAATAATATGAATAACTTTGCCGTCTCAATTATTGATATAATAATATAACATATAGTGACAATAATTGAATAAAACTGTGTGATTTCTCACATAAGCATCAATAATCAAAGATACTGTACAATACCATGTGCTACTATGCAACCATGCGTATTAGTATAGTTTTATCACCAATTATTTTATAACAACTTGTTTAAAAAAATTTCATATATCACCCTTAACTTTAACCTTTTATCAATTTAACCATTTACTAAATAGAATAATTATAAGAAAATTGAATACTTTCATTTCATAAAATTTGGGGTCTCACATGTTTAATGTTTAATGGTAATTGTTAACGCCAAGATCTACTCCGACGTCCCAATCACGTAAAAAGCATACGATCCTCGCAAGACAAGAAAACACGATAAACACCACAGCAAGCTCGATTACGGACCACGGGGATAGCTTCAGCGTGAGAGTCGATATCACGTATTCACAAGGTTAACAAATGGAGGATGTAATGTCTAGTGTATTGAGAGAGATAATAATTCTCAGTTGTGTGTATGTGTGAAATATGTATGTGAACGTACCTGTTTGTGAAGACTTGGTTGATAGGTGATACTTTCTTTGCCCGGTTTACCGTGCCACCCACTACCTCTGACACAGCCCCCGTGATCTGATGGGTCCTGCCGCTTTACCACAGCAGCTCACTCACTACCTTTAGTCATCTTTGTTTATGTCGCCGATCGGCTATATTTTCATCCACATTAATGCATGGCAGGTGTCTTAGTCAACTGTCATGCTTTTTCATCATTACAAGTCAAAGTAATAGATATTAAATGATATGATGGGTTAATCCAATGAACCGACCCGGTCTTATAGGATTAAATAGAAGTAATATGGTGACTAGGCCTAGTGACTTTCAAGGTTAAATAATGATGGCCCAATAGATTAATTAAAGAAGTGAGCCCAACTTACTCGACCCAAAGAGGAGAAATATCATGACCCAACATTGCCCCCTAATTTTTTGTTGAACAGAATGTTTAATAGAAAACTATAAGTGGTCCAAGATATTAGAATTAACTAAAGGCCCATAACAGGAAGTAATTGAGACATACCCAATTTGGTCCAAAAGATGAGACAGATAATGGCTGAATGTCCAGAGTAAAAGGCCCAGTCAATAAAGGATTGAAATTGAACAATACGGTTTAAAAACCGGAAATCCAACTGAGAGGCCCAATCTGATAAAATGTCTAAGAATTGATCCGGACGCTTCCCATTCGAATTCTCATCATTACTAACATTTAATGTGCTGCCTTTGTAACTCGTGCAACCGTCAATATAAAAGATAAACTTTATCAATTCTGACTGTTTTACCTGCCAATTTGAACTTTGAACCTTGGAGCTTTCTTCTCCTTCACAGAACTTCCTTCTCTGTTTTACGAAATTTCAACAATGGTGATCGTGAACTCTAACCAAAATTCTCCCCTTCGCGTGACTCCCGTCAGCACCGTTTCCCCCAATCCTAACCCTAACCAAGAGGTTTCGAGTTCAAACCCCCAATCTACAGCAACCATGGGGAGGAATCCGCCTCTGATTCCTTCTCCACCACCTTCCGATTTCTTCAAGGATGGGGAACAGTTTCCTCATGCCAATATCCCCTCCACCGTCACGGAATCAGAGATACGTATCCTTCGGACTCGCTATCAGATTCTGGATATGTAAGCTATAAGGGCTCCTGCTCCTGAAGAACGTATGTACCATCGACCGGATGGTTGGGTCGCTATGCCAGTCACTTTCCTTGAAAAGGGGATTCGTCTACCCCTCCATGCCTTCGTCGTTACCCTCCTAGGGTTCATAGGAGTGGGTTTCACCCAGTTGGTTCCTAATTCTTATATCCACATTCTAGCATTCACTGCCTTCTATGACGAATTAGGGATTCCTCCCTCTGTCGACATCTTCTTCACCCTCTTCTCAGCCGGTAGGTCCCGAGAACGAGGTTTCAAAATGTTGAGCAAACAGTCTCCTCGACCTAACTCTAAATTCGAGAAGAGATCCCTGATGGACACCCCTTCAAGCAACAAGGGTTGGCACAAAAAATGGTTTTTTGTTACGGGACCCGAAATCTCTTCTCTTCCAGATTGGACTATCTCTGATCGGATCTCTGCTGACTTTGGAGATATCCCCGAAGAGCGTGTGAAGGAGATGGCAGATTTCTTAAAGAAGATCCCTCCAAAGGAATGGAGTTTTACACTTCTGACTAAGCAAGCCTGGCTGTACGACCATAAATGTAAGTTTCGAACAACTTGGTAACATATTTTCTTGAGATATTTAAGTGATATGGGTTCTGATACATGGTTATTTGCAGTGTCTCTGATCAAGCCAACTTCTTCAGAAGTGAAAGAATTGGAAGACTTTTTGGCAGGGAAGATTACGGATGCAAGTGAAGAGCCTCCGACTGAAGAATCTTCCAGAGCCAATCCCCCCGTCGCCGATCCACCAACTGTTTCTCTTCAGAATGATGAACCCCAAACTGATGAACCCATTGTTCCCGAAGAATCCCTCAGACCTCGCCGAAAGAAAAGAGCCGCCAAGAAATCCAAATCCACCCAGCCGGAAACAAATCCTGAAAGTGATCCGGAAGCAACTCCCGAAGCAATTCCACAAGCAACCCCTTCATCGAACCCTAGCTCTGCACCTTCCGAACCTACCCCAATGAAGAGAAGTCTGCTTGACATACCTTTGAACGATCGGTCAAAGGTTCTTCGTGCTAAAAAGATAAGGACGAAGATAACCCCTTTGACTGTCGATGAGCTCCGAGTTCCATCGTCTTCGGCTGACATCCCTCCAATAGTCCCAACTGAAATTCAAGTGCCTGATGATGAACCGATCGGATCTGTCCCCATCTCATCCTGAAAAAGTAAACATCCATCAGATATCCATCCAGGTTCATCCTCTGCTCCTTCACCGGTCCCCGAACCTACTCCTATTCGGTCTCCTTCTCCAGAAAATATATGTGTGGACCCCTCGCCAGTTCTCAATCAATCCATGCCCTCTCCTCCACGACAGTCGACTTCTGAATTTCAGCATGACGCTATGGCCTCTCCAACCATTTGGCCTCGATTTAATGCCAACTTTCCCTTTCAACTGTTCGACGCTTTCGTCCGTGAAACCGATGACCATCGATTAGGAAGCTTGATTCGAATGGGATTTGCTTAATAAGGCATGAGCTACTGGAGAAGGTAAGCGGTTCTCTCCTTTATTTCCGTATTTATCTTCATACTTATATATCCAAATCGGTCAAATAATCTTTGGACATGCATGGCGAATGTTGTGTTCAAAGGCGTCTGCGTCGAGGAAGTCTATCGAGGTGAATCAAGAAGAAGAGGCATCGAGGAAGGAGAATGCCATCCTGAAGTCTGCTCTGGCTCGGGAAAGGACTCAACGTGAAAGCGTTCTTCATACAAATGAAGGTCTTCAGAAAGAGTTGACCCAAGCCAAGGGAGATGTAAAGGCATCCAATGAAGAACTGAAGTCAACTAAAACACAGTATGAGGAGATCGTCAAGATGAATGTTAACTTGGTTCAGAGGAGCGACATAAGGATGGAGAAGATCAAAGAATTAAAGGCTGATGCTAAGATCTTGACCAAGACGATCCAGAAGCTAGAGCTGGCAGAAACTCGTCATCTGAATAAGCGTCAGAAGCTTGAAGAAGAAATCCGAGAACTTAAGGCTCTTCGGGACCTTGGGCCTCCTCTGACCGATGACCTTCGCAAGAAAATCTGTGAAGAGTATCGGATCTCGGATGAGATTAACAGCGAGATCATGAAGATATATTCTGAAAGCTATGAGCTCACAGCCGAGTCGTGGCAAGGAGAAAGCGGATTCTGATTAACGTGGATCCATCCTTGCTCAACTCTTCAGATGGCGAGGATGATGCTTGAAGTGAATGTTCTTGTTTCTCTTGAGTTTTATTTAAGAATGTTTGTGAAAATTTCTGCTATTTTACTTTCTTTAATTTTTAGGATTTATGTAAAAAAATTCTAATTTTGTAGTCAAATTAAATATTAATGAAATGTGGTTTCATTCCTTATGACTTCGGTGCATTTACTTTCTGCCAATACTTCAATATTAATTCAACTGGAAAAATGCACAAACTCTTTCATGGACTCAACTCGAACTGTTAATTAACAACTAAGCATGTCATATAACAGATAAGATGAAGTTAGGGAATGAGGCATTCCGAACTCAACACTTAGAAAAAATTTAGGTAATAAAGTAATAAAGTAAAAGGATACTTATTAGTTACCGAAGTGTGAGACAAATCTGCTTCATTGGGAATTTGATTACCCCAGAAGGCCTAACAAAACCAAAAGATGACCTTTGCCTACCACGAAGGGCCTGACGAAGTCTGAAGGACAACGCTTGCCTACCACGAAGGGCCTGACAAGGTCTGAAGGACAACGCTTGCCTACCACGAAGGGCCTGACAAGGTCTAAATGTCAACAATTGCCTACCACACAGGGCCTGACAACGTCTTAAGGATGACACTTACCTACCACGAAGGGCCTGACAAGGTCTAAATGTCAACGATTGCCTACCACGCAGGGCCTGACAACGTCTTAAGGATGACACTTGCCTACCACGAAGGGCCTGACAAGGTCTAAGTGTCGACAATTGCCTACCACGCAGGGCCTGACAACGTCTTAAGGATGACACTTGTCTACCACGAAGGGCCTAACAAGGTCTAAATGTCGACAATTGCCTACCACGCAGGGCCTGACAACGTCTTAAGGATGGCGTTTGCCTACCACGAAGGGCCTGACAAACCCATAAGGTCCACCTACCATTAAGGCTACCATCGAATGGTCACGAGTCCCCCGAACCTCCTTACACCAACCGAATCGATCATCAACGAAGATAAGATTTGTTGAGAGACCAAAAAACAAAGGAACTTTTATTGATGATGACGTGGATATTTCTGAGACTTAGATGTAATCGACATCGTTTTTATCGAAAAGTACTTCCTAAGCCCTTGACGTGCCAAGTATTTTTAATTCTTGACCGTCTAATGCCTTCAACCGATAAGTCCCCGGCCCGGCGACTTCGGTGATTTCATACGGTCCTTCCCGGTTTGGCATTAGCTTTCCCAGATTCGAGGTGTAGATGCTTTGACTTCTCCGAGGACAAAATCCCCTACTTCGAATCTGAGAAACTTTACCCCCTTATTATAATGCTTGGCCACTCTTCGCTGATAGGCTGCCAATTTGATTAAGGCTGTTTCTCTGACTTCTTCAAGTAAATCAAGATTGGCCTTCAGCCCTTCTTCATTGTAGATCTCTTTGAATTGACTAACCCGAAGACTTGGAGATCCAATTTCAACTGGGACTAAGGCATCAGTACCATAGGCCAGTCTGAAAGGTGAATCCCCCGTTGTAGTCCTCGGAGTAGTTCGATAAGCCCATAACACGCTAAGTAGCTCTTCCGCCATCGCCTTAGCTTCCCGTCAATCTGCGCTTGATCCCATTTAGCGTTGTTACATTGGTCACTTCAACTTGTCCGCTTTGATCGAGGATGAGCTACTAAAGTTTTTCTGTGCTGGATCCCCAGTTCTTTCAAAAATGTTTCAAATTTCGATCCCACAAACTGACGTCCATTGTCCGATATTACCACCTTAGGAATTTCGAAACGAAATACTACTGATTCTTTCAAAAATTTCAAGCATTCTTGTTCCGTTATTAACCTAAGTGGCTTTGCTTATACCCATTTGGTCATATAGTCGATGGCAACTATAACAAAATTGACTTGACTTTTTGCTTTCGGTAGTGGACCGAAGATATCAACCCCCATGATAAAGAAAGGGTATAGGAGATAGGATCGAGTATAGCTCTTCTGGTGGCTGATGTGGGATCGGACTGTTGAGCTGACATTTCTCGTACTTCTTGACGTACTCAGTCGCTTCTTTAAAGATGGTAGGCCAGTAGTACCCCTGGCGAAGTACTTTATAGGCTAATGACTTAGCAGCCATATGGTCACCACAGATGCCTTCATGTACTTCTCAGAGATATTCATATTTCAGATGGAGTCAAACATTTCAAGAAGTGGAGCGAGAAAGCCCTTGAACAGAGATCCCCATCAATCAGAACAAAATTAGCACTCTTATACTTGATTTTCTTGGCTAGCATCCGATCCGAAGGTAAGACGCCATCTGCCAGATACTCTAGATATGGAGTCAACCAAATAGTTAGTTGGATCTAACGACATCACCGATTCATGATGAACACTAGGATGTTGCAAAATTTCTAAGTAAACCGACCCATCAAAGACGTTAACATCCGTAGTGGCTAATTTGGAGAGTGCATCAGCAATGGAATTGTTATTACGCTCGACCCCCTGAAACTCGTAGGATTGGAAATACTGAAGCCGTTCTTTCAATTCTGCCAAATACTTGATCATTCTTGGGCCTCGAGCTTCATACTCCCCAGAGAATTGCTTAACAACTAACTGAGAATCACTGAAGATGACTATTCTCTGCACTTCAAGACTCTTTGCTAGTCGTAACCCTGCGATTACCGCCTCATACTCAGCTTCGTTGTTCGTCGTTTTGAACTGAAATCTGATGGCCTGCTGCACCTTGAATCCCTCCGGACTCGTCAGGATAATCCCTGATCCACTGACATCCGTAGTAGAAGACCCATCTGCATACAAAGATCCACGAACTCGCTTCACTCAAGAAGCGCAACTACTCTCTGTCGAGATCCTTCACTTTCCGCCACAACTTCATCGCCGACTTGGAAAACGAGCATTCAACTATAAAATCAGCCAAGGCTTGTCCTTTGATGGCGGTTCGGGGATGATATTCAATAAAAAATTGGGACAACTCCATCGTCCATGCAGCTAATCTCCCCGATACCTCAGGTTTTCCAATAATCTTCTTTAAAGGCTGATTTGTGTATATTATTACCAATCTACCCTGGAAGTATTGCCTAAGCTTTCGACTAGCAGTTATTAAAGCAAAAGCAAACTTTTCAATGTTTGGGTACCTTGTTTCAGCATCCCGAAGGACATGGCTTACATAATAAACCGGGTGCTTCTTACCCCCAACTTCACGCACCAACACTACTCCTACTGCCAACGAACTAGCTGCTAAGTACAAATATAGAGGCTCAGCAGGAGCGGGTTTCACTAACAAAGGCGCCGAAGATAAGTAGGACTTGATGCTCTGAAAGGCGTCCTCACACTCCGAAGTCCATTGGAACGTCTTTGTATTCTTCGGCCCTTTCAACGTATCAAAAAACGGCAAACATCTTTCTGCCGACTTGGACATGAACCTCCTTAAAGCTGCAATCCTTCCAGTCAAACGTTGAACATCTTTAAATGACCGAGGAGTCTTCATGCTCAGGATCGCTTGAATCTTCTCTGGATTGGCTTCAATTCCTCTTTGACTGACAAGATAACCCAGAAACTTGTCAGCCCCTAGACCGAAGGTGCACTTAGTGGGATTTAGTCTCAAGTTGTGATGGCGAATTGTCTGAAAGCATTCCTCTAAATCATCCAAATGTTTATGTACCAGCATGCTTTTAACAATCATGTCATCCACGTACACCTCCATATTCTTACCCAACTGGTATCTGAAGACGTAGTTCATCATCCTCTGGTATGTGGCCCCGGCATTGATGAGGCCGAAGGTCATTTTCTTGTAGGCATATACCGAACGATGCGTAATGAACGCCGTCTTCGGTATATCCTCTTTACTCATGGAAATCTGATGATATCCAGAGAATGCGTCCATGAAACTTAACAAAGCATACCCCGAAGTGGCATCGATGAGTTGGTCGATGTGGGGCAGCGGGTAGAAATCCTTTGGACAAGCTTTATTTAGATCGGTATAGTCGATGCAGACTCGCCATTTACCGTTCTGTTTCTGGACCAGTACCACATTTGCCATCCACTGCGGGTAGTCGATCTCAAAAATGAAGTCAGCTGCCAACAGTTTTGCAATATCTTCATCGATGATCCGCTGACGTTCAGGTGCAAAGATCCTCCTCTTCTGTCGAACTAGTTTCTTTGACTAGTCCACTTCCAACCGATGCTCAGCAATATCCCTACTTACTCCCGATATATCCTGAGGTTCCCATGCGAAGATATCAACATATCATCGCAGGAGCTCCATGAGGTTCGTCCGGAGAGGTTCCGGCAGACCCGAACCTATTTTCACTGTTTTGTTCACTTTGCCCGGGATGAGCTCTATCTCCTCTGTTTCTTCAGCTGGCATGACCAATGGTTCGGAATTATTCTCCGTGAAGGGTTCGATCTCTATTGCCATGGTCTGCTTTTGCTTCGATACCCCCACTCCCGAAGTGATCACAGCATTTCTATAACACCTTTTGGCCAGATCCAAATCTCCTTTCACCTCACCAACCCCATGAGCCGTAGGAAATTTGATTTTGAAATGAGGAATTGAAGTCACAGCTTGCAAAGCAATTAAAGTAGGCCTTCCCAAAATAGCATTATAATGTAATCTATATGCACAACATAAAATTTGCAAATAATTTCTACTGTTGAGGGGTTTCAAGATGACCAATAGTTCAATGGTTCCAGCCACCTTGACCGGATCGTTACTAAAACCGTACAAAGGAGCCTCCTGCCCTATCTCCATCTTCCGCCCATCTAGGTGCATCCTCTGATAAGCGTGGGCATACAGAATATCTACAGAAGACCCATTATCTACCATCATTCGCTTCATATCCACCGAACCCACTTGCGCAGTCAGCACCAATGATCCCTCATGCGGTTCGATGATTTTCGAAGGGTAATCCTCGTCAGTAAAGGAGATTACCGTACTCGAATAAGGTCTATCAGTCTTCGGGAGGGTACCCGCCACTGACATGACCGAATCCAAGTGACTTCGACGCTTCTTTCCAATAAGTTTGCCCGAAGTACCCCTAGTGATGACATTTATCACATGCCTTGCAGGCTGTTCCGGGGCTGGCAATGCTTGCTGAACTGGTTGAGCTGCCGGAACAGGTCCTCCGTCTTGCTGTTGATTAGTTCTGGCAGCCACATACTGAACTAAAGCCCCACCTTATACTTTTCTTTCAATGAAATCTTTCAAACTAGCACAGTCGTTCGTATCGTGACCCGAAGCTTGATGGTAATCACAATACTTACGAGAATTTCCTTTTCCAGGCTTAATGTTGTCTCGAGGTGGCTCGAAGATAGGTTGATTCTTAATCTGATCCAAGATAAATGTACCTGCTGCGTGTTGAGTGTTGTGTACGTCCTATTCACTCTCTGGGTGGGAGCGGACGAACGTCCTCCACCCTGTCTCCAATTGTTATATTTCTTCGACCCGCTTTCATAGCGGTCTTTATTCCCTTCATTCTTCTTCTGGTTCCCATCGGTTCTGTCCTGATCTGTCTCTTTAAGCCGATTTGAAGAAGGACGTTTGAGGTTGTTCATGGCTTCCTCCACCACGATATAGCCTTCAGCTTTGTCAAAGGCTTCAGTGAGACTCTTCGGGTGGTGAAACATTAACTTCTTCACCAACTTCTCTGATTTAACCAAATCTAACCCATTCTGAAACAGTCCCATAGCTTGTAGATCATTCAGGTCTGTCACTTGGTCGACTGCTTCACGGAACCGCTTCACATATTGGCCTAAAGACTCATTTGAATACTGTCGAACCTGAGCCAACGAACCAGTTGGTTTTCCCCTTCTTTTGTTGCTCCCGAAGCGAGCATGAAATTTACTGCACATGTCTGCCCAAGATGAAATTGAATCCGAGGGAAAAGTCCCCATCCTTCGCGTCGGGCATCCTTTACGGCGTTGTGACAAAAGTATGACACTTAGCAGCATCGCTAAACTCATAATAATCCATCAGTCGGTCGAACGCCTGACTGTGGTCGTTGGGATCCCCCGATCCATCATAACTTTCAATGGGGGGCAACTTCTTGGTGGGGTCAGCTTTCTCTTTTAGAATCTCCGTGGAAAAAGGGGATGCCTTCCTTCCCGAAGTATCTTTCATTTTTTGTACTTCGGCAAGCTGCTTTCGAAGTTCCTTTAATTCTTTAACCAGATACTCCACACCTTCTGGTTGAGATGATACTTCTTTTTCCGGCGACTCCTTCTTCTGAGCGGACCGGTTTCTTACAACAGAACCTCCAACTTTAGAGGGACTTTTTTGATTACGAGTGTCTACAGGGTGGTGTACCCTCAGTAGACTCTCGGGAGTATGACCTCTAGATATACTTCGTCTCTGAACTCGGGCGCTATGGTGAGAATGCGCAACAACAAGTGCCTTCTTTGTACTCTCAAGAGTGCGATCTCTGGATCGACCTCTTCGTCCGCTTCGACCCTGTTCCTTAGAATCGATAGGGTGATATGCCCTCTTCGATCTTTGAGGAGTAGGGCTTCGGGATCTTCTTCTTTCTAGAGTTTGGCCCCGAGACTCTCGTCCTGAATGAGCAGGTTCCTTCCCACTCCGATGCCCTCGCTCTTCGGACTGAACATAACTGAACTCTTCGTCCCTTAACTCTGCCATTCGAGCCATCTGCTCAGCTATATCCTGTCGCTGCTTCATAAGTACTTCCATAGTTCTATCTGCTTCATCTGCCGTCTTAGCCAATCGGGAGGCCTTTGCGTCTTGGTCATCTCGGTATCGAGTTCTAGGCGAGGTGCCTTCTACTCGTTTCCGACCATGACCAGACCCCTTCTCCGTCGTGAAAACTAGTTTACGCTTAGCTTTGCCCACCGCCTTCGGCCGAGAATCTTCAGGTGAACGTTTGGACGCTGTGCTGGCGTGAACACTTATTGTAGGTCCCAAACGATCTTTGGCAGACACTCGCGGTCGATTGATTCGATGACCATCGGCGCCCTTGGGTGTAGGTGTTCTACTCTTCACCATGAATACTGACGTAGAACAAACACAGTCTGTGATTAAAAAATACTAAGGACACTAGAACTCAGCCCTCCTTCTAGCGCCAATGTTAACGCTAAAATCTACTCCGACGTCCCAATCACGTAAAACGCCCTGATCCTGCACAGTAAACACGATAAACGCCACAAGCTTGACGGCCGGACCGCCGGGGGATAGCTCAGGCGTGAGAGTCAGTATACGTGTTCACAAGGTTAACAAATGGAGGATGTAATATCTAGTGTATTGAGAGAGATAATAATTCTCAGTTGTGTGTATGTGTGAAATATGTATGTGAACGTACCTGTTTGTGAAGACTTGGTTGATAGGTGATACTCTCTTTGCCCGGTTTACCATGCCATCCACTACCTCGACCACCCCCGTGATCGATGGGTCCCGCCACTGCAATCTATCTACTCACTACCTTTGGTCACTTTATTTATTTATGCCGTATATATATTTCCATCCACATTAATGCACGTGGTGTGTCTTAGTCAATTGTCATGCTTTTTCATCATTACCAGTCAAAGTAATAGATATTAAATGATATGATGGGTTAATCCAATGAACCAATTCTTATCTTATAGGATTAAATAGAAGTAATATGGTGACTAGGCCCAGTGACTTTCAAGGTTAAATAATGATGGCCCAATAGATTAATTAAAGAAGTGAGCCCAACTTACTCGACCCAAAGAGGGGAAATATCATGACCCAACAGTAATGTTTCATGGAATGTATAAACTGTCTTCATGGAATGAAATATTGCAAGGAGATTAAACAAGTTGCAGTAAAGCAATATTGCAAAAATAATTCCAAAATGAACAATCAACATTGTCAAAACACTGCCCATTGATGCCAACTAGTAGACAAAGTATATGACTGTACCTACTATTAATTCTACCAACTATAAAACACTGTCCAAAAACTACCCATTGATGTCAACTATAGTAGACAGAGTATACACAATCAACATTGTCAAAAATAGTTACAAGACAAAAATGCTCCAAAAACTACCCATTGAAACATTAAAGCCTTAATCCCCCGGTCCTCCCTTTTTTGGCGATCCGCTCACCTTGCTCTTTTTATGGCTCCCTTCTTTATGTTCTTCCTCGAGGTCGTGGAGCTTAAAGTAGGTCGATTACTCCACATAGTAGACAAAGTTGGTGTGGGATTATGTTGAGAGCTTGATTTAGGTTAATTAGGTATTTCGAAGTTGTTAGAAAGAAGAGTCCCTTTACTTGACTGTCCTCTAGTCTGCAGCTTTTGTGGCCTGGGATTTGGCTGAAAAGTAATGCACAAGCCTGTTTGTTATCCCAAATAAAGGTTTCAAACAAAGGTAATGCACAAGCAACAAGTCATCAATCTATCACCCAACACATAGTCATTCAAATAAGATAAGAACATGTCATCAATCTATCATCCAATACAAATAAGTTAACCTTTACAATGTCAAAACATTTTTCGGATCTCGACTATTAGTCCGCACCTTGTTGAAAGGTTTCTTGCTATTTGTTTAATCACACACAAAACAGATCATCTTATATCAACTATAGAACAATAGCTTGAGGAAATCAGCTTATTCCAACTAAAATTGTAAATATAAAAATCTATTAACATGCCAATGAACACAACCATGCCAGTTAATGAACACCAACTGACCTAAGCAGATGAACAATTATCCAATAATGAAATAAGGGAGATGTAAAATGCATTCCAATAAAACCCAAGAATCTATTAAAATGTACCTTAACGTGAATCACAGACATTAGTTCTGATCCCTTCAGGTGGATCGATGTGGTCTGGTAGGAATGTCTGATTGTGTTGACTGATGTCTTCTGTTATTTTTCTGAAAATCAAAACATGTAAAACTGTTATAAATAAGAGTTAAAAATACAACTGATAGTATGAAAAACATAAAGTATATACCTTGTTCATTCTTGATTTAGGATGAAAAGGCAATGTACATGCCCTGCTGTTATGCCCTAGTGTTAAACACCTTGCACATGTGACAGTGCAACCTTTTCTTGTTGCTTTATGTTGATTTTTTGGTTCATCTGCAACCTTTCTTCTGTTTTCTTGGTCTGCCAGTGGGCTTATGATAGAGTGGAGGTTGAATCTATGCAAAATTGGAATGAACCCATTCATGGTGACTTGGCACTGGCTTTATGATAAATTTATATGTGTTCAAGTATACATCCTTGCTATAATACTGATGGCAATAAGCCTCTGGCTGCTCCCTATTTGCACATATTACAGACACAGCATGTCTGCAAGGAATCCCACTAAGCTGCCACATTTTACAACCACAAGTCCAATCTTTCAAATTCACAACCTATGTTCTGTCATCAACCTCTTCTTCAAATTCTCCACACCCAGACTTCAAAGCAGTGCATCCCCTACAAGCTTTCTTAATCATCTCCATTTTTTTCTGAATTCTAGGCCCAAGTGACCCTACATACTTGTCCATGCCTTCCCTTTTTACCTGAAACCTAACCATTAATTTTTTTCGTATCCACTCTAGCATGTTAATTGTACCTTTATCCCTTGCCTCCAGGATGTAATTATTCCATGACTCACTCAAGTTGTTCACTATTACATCACACTTACAGTGGGGTGAAAAATGTGACCTGGCCCAAAATTTTGGCCCAACAACCATTAACCACTTAGTTGCTTCTGCATCAGCTTTGTGCACCTCCTTCATGGCTGCTTCAAATGAGAACATGTCACCACAACTAGCTTCATTCAAGAACAAATTCCTAAGCAGCTTCCCCCTAAACTTAATTTTGAAGTTGTTGTACAAATGCTTTAAACAAAATCTATGTTCATTATTGGGTAACATTGTATTGAAGACCTCTACTAGCCCCTTCTGCCTATCAAAAATGAAAACATACTTTCTTGTTTCATTTTCACCTATGTCATCTAGAAGCTGAGTAAGAAACCACTGCCAACTATCTTTACATTCAATTTCAACAATAGCAACTGCAATGGGAAATATGTTGTCATTAGCATCTCTTCCTATAGCACTCAAGAGAGCGCCTCAAAAACCCCCTTTAAAAAACACCCATCTAATCCTATAATAGGTCTATACCCAACTAGGAAACCATGTTTGGAAGCAGCAAGCCTCATATAAAGCCTCTGAAAAGCAGATAGTGAACCAGGCCTTTCATCTAGACCCTCACTACAAAATTTGAAGACTGTTCCAGGGTTAAACTGTTTGACTGTCTCCACATAATCCATTAGCCTATTATACTGCTCTCTTACATCACTTTGCATATGTTGTAAAGCCTTTCTTTTAGCTCTATATAGGGATGATTTACTTAGACTAGAGTTACATTCTTTTTGTGTCTTCTTCTTCCATGCCTGCAAATCCCACTTAGGATTATCTCTCAAGTCATACATATATATTTTTGGCTAAGTATCTCATCGTCAACAAGATGATTCTTATCCCGCCCAAAGATACTGAATGGTCCCCCCCAAAGATTTTATCTTAAAAGTTTGTTCACCCTGTTTGACTGATGCATGAATCCTCCATTTATAGTTTTCACCTTTACACTTAACAGCTATTCTTTTTCTATCGTTTTGAATATACTTTATGTCAAACCCCCTTTTAACAGAAAACTCAACTAATGCTTGTTTAAAAATTTCATGATTTGAAAATTCCATTCCAATCTCAAATTCTATCTTACCCATATCAGTTGCCTAATTAAACTCCATACATTTATCCCCTTCTAAACCCTGTTTGACTGATTTGTCATTTTGCATATATAATGCCCCACCCTCCCAAATTTTATATCCCGGTACAAGATAATAAATATTCATATTTGAAACTAGACATAAAGTAGAGTAGTATTCATGTATACTAAGCAAAGAAAGGTAATCCAACCCAACATTCTCTATTATTTCTTCACTACCCCCAACATATTTATGTACTGGATCTTGAACAAACTTTCCACCATAATGAAAAATAATTCTGACAGACATTCTGCATTAAACAAATGAAGGAGAAATGTTTGAATAATATACAAAACATTATAACAAGTATCACAAAAAAGGGACCAAATTCAGTGGCAGACACGGGGGACAATAATAGTAATAAAGAAAGGGGGGACTATAGTACTAAGTATAATTTATTCAGGACCAAATATATTAACTAATTCCACAAAAATCATGCATGCATATACAACAAACAACTCAAAAAGTGAACAAAGTACATATGATATCTATCAGACAAGGAGAAATTTACCTAAATCGGCACCAAATTAAGTATCACAGACCCCAAGCGAAGGTGGGAACCCAATAAATCACGAAGATCCACCACGAACACACTAACCCACACCCTATTTCTCTCGCCCTCTAGCCCTAGATATCACCACGATCGCTCACTTCTCAGCCCTAGATATCAAACCGAAATGAAATGAAACAAAACCCTTATCGATCTGTCTTTTATATATATATATATATATATGGAGGTAATTAAGTCTTTAGGCAACTCAAATAACTGAGTTAAGAAGGAAAACATTTAATCACTTCAACTCAAAAAGTCGAGAGTAAATGTAGTTTTACCGACTAAGGTGGTTAGTGAAAAGCGCTTAAAACCCCAAGTGGTCATCCTAACTTTACTCTATATATATATATATATATATATATATATATATATATATATATATGGAGATAGAATAATCAAGAAAATATTTAAAGAGTAAGAGATTAATAAAAGGGTAGTTGTAATAATGTAGACTTCTGTGGATAGAGACGTACGCCACCAAAATAAAGAGACAAGTGGGCCGATTTGGCAATGACTAAAATTTTAAAATGATTTATAAGTCTTTTTAAATTGTGATTTATAAATAAAAGTATTTGGTATTATTTTATTTATAAATTAAAATTTAAGTCAATACTTTCTCCGTCTCATGATAAAAGTTCTTATTACTATTTTGGGTACTTCCATGTTAAATGTCCATTTTCTTTTAATAACCAAACTTTTACACATTTTTTCCTATTATACCCTTAGCATTAAATATTTCATGTTTTTCTTATTTTAATTCTCTCTCAATAAGTATAATTAGTTATGTGCTGAAAATATTTTGAATTAAAAAGCTAGAAAGTCACCCTCTCACCTACATTGAAAGTGATTAATGACATATTATTACGACAATTTTATCATTTCATTTTCTTCTTAATGTGAAAAGTCCACAAAAGACTTTTATCTTAAGACGTAGGAAGTATGAGTTATAAAGGTATTTGGCTAAAATGACTTATTTTATAAGTTAAAATGAATTGTAAGTATTAACAAAATAAGGGTGGGCTAAATGCAAGGTCGACCACTGAACTTTTCGCATAGTTGGGTATTGAGCCCTTTTCTTCCAGTCAACGCAAACTGAGCCCCTTTCTATTCAAAAAATTAGATTTTGAACTCCAAGCACTACATAATGCTATTGCTGACCGGGACGCAAGCGTGGTAGGTCCGACATGATATTTAATATTATAAATTGACACGTGTAATCTGCTGACGTGGCATGTCTTTTGAATTTTTTCCAAAAATTGCTTCTCCACAAATTTGAACCAACGACATATTGTTTGGAACTTTGGCCATATTACCACTGGACCAACACAACTTATTTGTTAATATCTTGCAAGGATTAATATTTATATCAAAACATGAGATTTCACCCATATATTTCTTTCTTCTCCTTTATTACATACCATATAATAATAATAATAATAATAATAATAATAATAATAATAATAATAATAATAATAATAATAATAATAATAATAATTGGTATGGTAATTGGTATGGTTGTGTTTTCTTATGCTTCAATGTAACTGCTGCTACAACTAGTTTGGTGTGTGAATTATTATTATTATTATTATTATTATTATTATTATTATTATTATTATTATTATTATTATTATTATTATTATTATTATTATTATTATTATTATTATTCAAATAACTAACTATTATTATTATTATTATTACTATTATTATTATTATTAGTATTATTATTATTGTTATTATTATTATTATTATTATTATTATTATTATTATTATTATTATTATTATTAGTCAAGATGGCCGATTTTAATATTTTTGAGATAATAAATTGAACTTTGACTTGTTTAAAATTCACATGAATCCTTACAAAATATATCTTTGATATTAATAAAGACTAGCTCAAAAATTATATTTGAACTTTGTTGTTGATAATAACTTACGCCGTAATTTTTTTGATAAAAAATAAATTAAATACTCAAAATTATTAGTTACAATTAATTTATTTCAATAAAAATTAAATTAAATACTAAAAAAGTCTAAAAATTTATTCCTCTACAACAAAGGGTAATCAAAGACAATGATTAGGAAAACTTCAAATCGATTACAACCATGAAGAAATCACACCCAACTGTAGACATTCCAAAGAGATTCCCAACAAAATCTCAAAACAAATCGATCCGATGTGGAAAGAAACAAAGAACCCATAACGTAGAACCAACCAAAAGATAAACCCAGGAAAAAACAAATTTAATCAAGCAAACACCTATGAACAAACCAAATTAAATTGATTAAATTAAACATAAGAAAACATAATGAACATCAATTAAATCGGTACAATCACAGAAATAATTTCAAATCTGAGCATGAATAAAAAAGCAATAGGTACCTAGATCTGAACAAGCACATAAGGACATCAGATCCAAAAAGGCTATCATCCAAAAGCCAGAAAGACCCAACATCAAACAGATAATCACTTTAGGGACCAACCACACATGAGTCAACCTTCAGAAAAGGCCCCCAAACAAGATCAAAACAACATGTCAAAACACCCAAACTCCCCCTATTAGGCGAATCGAAGAAGAGCGCAACCGTCAAACCCTCAGACTTGGCTAAGATCGGTTGAAAAAAGGAGCCGTTCGGAAAATCGATTTGGGCTGCCGGAAGACACACAAAAGATAGAGGAGAAGGAGAAGGAGAAGGAGCAGGCATACATGTAAGGAGAAGACAAGGTTTTATGGTTGGTTTTATATTAGAAGCCCTAGGATTTTTGGACTTCATTTGGAGCCTGCTAGTTGAATCATTAGAGGGAGGAGAGGAATGAACAAAATGAATCTTAGATTTGTAAATTTGTGAAGTGTTTTAATTTTTTTTGGAGAAATCTCATGTTTTGATATAAAGATTATTCCTTGCAAATTACTAACAGCTAGGCTCGTGATGCTCGGGTAGTCAAATGACCAAAGTTCCAAACAATATGTCGCGGGTTCAAATATGTGCAGAGACAAGTTTTGAGAAAAATTCAAAAGACCTGCCACGTCAGCGGACAAGTGTCAAATTTTAATATTAAATACCACGTCAGACCTGCTGACGTGTGCCACGTAGGCGCCATGTGTGCCACGTCACCAGGTCAACGCACATGTGGCACCTCGGGGTTCAAAGTCTAAATTTTTGAATAGAAAGGGGCTCAGTTTGCGTTGACCGGAAGAAAGAGGCTCAATACCCAAATATGCGAAAAGTTCAGTGGTCAACTTTGCATTTAACCCAAATAAGGGTAAAAAGTTAGTACATTTGGTCAAATTTACTTAGTTTAAAATGGTTTATAAGTCATTTTTTGAAAAATAATAAATTGTTACTTCTCAAAACCTACTTATAAGTTAATTTATAAGTTATAAAATAAGTCACAAACGAACACTAAAACATTAAAAAAAACTATTTATAATAAACCAACTTATAAGGGCTTGTTCAAGGATGACTTATATTTAAAATAGCTTATAAGTTAAAATTTAAAATGACTTATAAGTAAGAAAAATCGAAATGAATCGAAACGAATGAGAACGCTCAAATTAGACTCGAAATATTAAATTCATACTTCGAATTGCCTCTCGAATTGAATTGTATTTCAAAAATTTTACTCAGATTCAACTCGACTCGAATATTTATTACTTGAATTTGGTCTGACTCAGATCGAATTATATTCAAACTACTCGCAAGTTTTAAATTCAATCTCGAATTCGAGTGTTCACATAATAACTAGTTTTATAATAAATATAATTTAAATTTGAATTTGTTGTTTTATTTGAAATGAGAAAATATATTTATTATTACACTTTACAAATATAACTTTAAAATTAAAATTAAATAATAATATTTAATTATCCTAATTTGATTTAATTTTGAATATATTATAAGAGAATATATTGAGTATCTAATTGAATTTGTATCAATCGAAAGTATGTATCGAATCACAATTGAGAATTGTAGTAGTTTTAATTTTAAACGAGTTGAATATAATCTCATTCGAGATTCTACTCATATTTTTATTTGAACTATTTTTTATACTCATATTTGAATGATATTACTAACGAATTCGAGTCTCTCGTTTTTTTTAATGAAATTCTAATCGAGTTTGAACTGTTCGATTTGCTTACAACCTTACTTATAAGTCATAGGTCATTTTAAATTGTGACTTATAATAAATAAAATTGTTTGACATTATTTTGACTTATAAGTCAAACATTAAGTTGAAATAAAATATGAAGTCGTTTAGTTAGAATGACTTATAAGTTAAAATAAAATAAAATACACTACTAAAATAAGGACAAAAAATCTTTACAGTTTGTCAAACCTACTTATTTAAAAATAATTTATAAGTAAAAAATAAGTTAAAATTTGTTACTTCTCAAAACTGATTTATAAGTCAAAAAATAAGTCGATCACAAACACTTCAACAGTAACAAAAAAATTATAAATTAGTTTAAGTAACTTATAAGTTCTATTCGGCCGTAATGGTGCACTGAAATGAGTCAAATTTCCTAGTTATACTTTACACCATTTTGTTTCTCAATTTTGGATTGAAAATCCAAAAAAAATTTATTGTTTTCATAAAAAAAATCACAAAATTTTAGTACATATAAGTGAAAATTATTTATAACTTATACACGGAAATTTTATGAAATTATTAAATTTTCAGAAAAAAAGAATACATTTTTCAAATTATGATAAGAATAAATTTTTTAAAAAATACTTGTTAATTTACTTTCACATTGTTATTGAGTTTATAAAATAAAATAATAAAAACTTAAATTTACATTTAGATTGGTATTTTACCTTTTAATTTTGTTATGTTTTGTATATGAAACGTAGAATCCGTAATATGAAAGATTTGCTTATATTATTAGTTTTCGTGGCACTTTCTTCTTATTTTTATCTTCTGGCTCCGAATTTAAACTCCCAGTCCCAGGGATTTAGTGCAAGACCGCCAAAGTGAACAAAGATGCTCTATTAACAAAAATTATTTTCAGATGTAGACATCTCAAAACGAACCAATAACGACATTCTTCAGATAGCAGAATAGCTATTCATGGATTACAAGGGCAAATGTTTCTGAAGCCTCAAGTAACTTTGCTGTCGGGGCCTCGAGCAAATTCCAGCTACAAGTCAACGATAATAGATTTATGGGGTTGTCAGGTGACAAAAGCTCTAGCACCCGTAGTAACCAGCACAACTGGTAGCAGTCTTCAGCGTAATCTATTGTCCATCCAAGGTCCCTAGTGCCTCTTTGAGAAGTCTCTGTGCTTCTTCCCTCCTCCTAGCAGATTGAAAGAAACAACATAACTATATTAGATTTCATCTTCAAGCAGCTGAGATATACCTCAGAAGATCAGAAGAAGAAGCATACCTCTTGATGTCCTCCACGGCTTTTTTGCGACATTGTATCTGAAGTTCAAGTATGTGAATCAATGTTGCTCTGGCCTGACAAGTTAGGTTGTAGGTTTAGGAAAAAGCTGAAGTATGCATAATGATGAGAGAGTGCTTCAAAACAATAAAAGAACAACAAACGTTCAAAATGATAAAGAAGATTCCACCTGATGAGGACGCAAAGAATTAAGAAGGTGATGCAAGTTCTTAAATATAAGAGAGATGTCTTCCACTCTCCTGGCATATTGTGATGGCCGCTCTATAAGAATGTCAGCAAGCTCCAAAATATGCAGCTGCAATTCTCTGTTTAGCTTAACCTCAGTTCCTTCTTGAAATCTACAAAATGATGGTAAATGTTAGGAAATCAGCGTGAGGGATGTTTATTTTCTAGTTTATTGACATGAATATTACTTCATGATTTATTAACCCAATCCACATTCCAGTAAAAACTATGATACGAGGTTAAGCAAAATGACATGGGTTGGATGCAGAGACACTAAAGAATTCAGAGTAAAAGAGGCACAGACTGGTAGGTCCTTGACGGGGTTGCCAAAGAAGGATAAGCCACAACTACATTCCTTGAGAGCTTCTAATACTGAAGTGTTTTACTATGTCATCATGTGTAAATAAAGAAATCTCTCAATTGGTTTCACCACACCATTGCCACTGCCAAACAGGATGAGATGACTCCATAAAGAGCCTCTCCTCTCACCACCATAGGCATCTCGTCAACCATCTTGTATTTCATGATTGAGAACAATTACTCCAGTTGGACCAAAAAATTCATAGAGCCAACAAGTGATCTTGAAATACAGCGACAAGTTTCAGAGTTTATAATGCAGCATTGTTGCTTCTTGATCTTGACCTACCATCTAAGTTAATCTTCACAACATGTTCTAAAAGCTATATTCTCTGTTCTTCTTAATTTATCATTTGATATTAATTCACATGTTCAGATTCTACCTCCCGGGTCATCATGATTTCTCTACTGCTCATCTCCCGTGATAACTTTATTTGGGTTCCTCATTTGTTGTGAAGTCATGACAACCGTTATCCTCGAACTACTCGGCTTTGACTTGCTCGGGCAAAAGATTTGGCGTCATCACTACCGTTGGAATATACTTTTCTATAGGGCATATTCCTCCTTCAACCGCTTCGTCAGTACTCTCGATTCATGATCTGAATCATCAATCTTCGATCCATATCAATTTAGGTTGACCGCCTTCATGCAGGTAATTCAAAACTCGATGTTGGGTTCTCCCAATTACTTTCCAAAAAGAGAAATTCATATCATCTATTTTAACCTTCTTAGATCGGACATCTCTTTTCACAATATCCACGTCGTCGTGCGGCTTTTGTCCATGCATCACTTATTCTCACTCATTCAGCTTTTTCCTTCTTTCATTTCAGATTTCATCTTTATCATCTTATACTCTTAAAGAATGCTTTCATTCAAGCATCACATATCGGGTAACACAAGCTCAATCAGTAGCATCCTTTCGCTTTCACGACCGTCTGTCGTTCTTCAAATTTCGCTCTTCTAACTCATGAATACGATTTTGAAATTCTACATTTTGATCATATAATATCTCTAATAAACTCTCCTGCACCTCTTCTTCCTCTTCGCCTCACTCTCATTTGTTACCTCTGCGACTATCTCTAAAAGTAACTATCAATTCTTCTCTCACCACATGGATATCTCTAATTCCTTCTTCGTCTAACATCACATTATCATGGTTAGTGATTAGAGGTATCCCCACGATCTCATTCATTCCATTGTTAGCATTCTCAAATTTGTCATTCTCAAATCGCCATATAAAACAAGGATTAATTAAGCAAATTAACATATCACATAATATCCAGATATTACGATGACCAACAATTAAAGCTTTAGCTAGACACACTAGCTGGAAGGATTTACTCATCTCTCCTCCTAGTTCTAATCCCGATCTCCGCCGGAGATCATATCCCTAAGCTCGATACCAAATGTAACGACTAAAATAGGTCCATTCCATCCAACCCATTCTCGAGTGCCAAATACATGTACATGAAAAACAACTACAACTTTATTACAACAATTGTCGTGCAAAATACAACATATATCTTTGTGAGTTTGGATACAAATATATACCAAACCAGTAGCACGTCACAATGACACCTTACATAAAGGTATAGTCAAAACTATTTTAGAAATTAGAATCTTTGGGAAGTGCTCAAGGAAACCTTCGTATACATGGGAGGCCATGCTTTTAGGTTATGGTAGATATCATATGGCCACATAATTATCCTTGGTCAACCCAATAGACCCTAAAGAAAAGCGAGAAGATTACTATCATATTCTTCCCAATGATGAGTCTTCTCCTAATAACAAGACATTAACAAGAAGAGAAACTATTATGACCTAACTAAATAAATAAAACACAGGAAACTGATAACATTGGTCAAACAGAATATTTGGAAGGAAACAAGATATTAACAAGTGAAACAGATAACAGATAGACATACCAACATTCTGCCCTTTTGGGTACAACTGACGAACACCCTGCTCTTCCAAACTTGGTAAGGCATCATCAGTCTACATAAGGTGCAAAAGTTTGACACTTGTAAATAGATCTCACTATGGTAACTAACAACGGGATAAATAAAAAAAAGGACTCCGCCATGGACATTAGCAATTATAGCCACTTAAAATCGTAAGTTCTTTGGCTGCAATTAGTCCGTTGACGAATGGTCACATGTGCTGCATTTGATAGCATTCATGGTCATCATAGCATAAGTCAACTACTTATGAAAGAACAAAGAATCAGAGCTTACTCATACATATTTAAACATCTATATGTATTTATGGTATAAAATTCTTCTGTGAACGGAGGTATTTGCATTGCTAAACGTGCATACATGTTTAAAATGCCATCAATACACGTACACGTGCATGTCTGATGTGCAGTGGTGAATAAAGTGTGACAAGTGGAGAAAACTTACAGTGTAGTTGGCACCGAAGAGTACATATGTCCCTTGAATAGGAGGGGGAGGCTCTGGAGCTGACTCTGGGTTATGATCGTAATCCTTGAACAGTCTGTAAAATGGTGGTGGAGGTGGGTATGTAGCCGTCGCCATTACACAAACTATCCACAATAATAACTTATATTTAACATATCACCATTCAGCAAACAAAAATTGATGTGTATTCATACCATCACGTATGCATGAACACACACACATACATATACATATAAGTTAAACGTGAAAGTGACTATGGTGTTTATTTCACACTAAGTTTAGGTAATAATAAAAAAAACCACATATCTAGATGGGCATCATAACGGAATTTTACTATTTTCAGCTATAGTTTAACTTGAGAAATATGTTTAGAATGGAATGGTCAATCCCTTTACAGACCAATATATTCCATAATAGAATGAAAAATTCTAGCAAGAGAGACATTGTCTGCAAATAGTCACAAAGATTGAACTTTACATGAGCACATTGTCTGCAAATAGTCACAAAGAGAAAAGAGAAAAACAAAGATTGAAGTTTAAGGGGTTTCAGTTAGAACTTTACATGAGCACATTGTCTGCAAATAATCACAAAGATTGAACTTTTATAAATCGAAGCCCTTAACAGAGAAAATAGAAAAACAAAATCGAAGCCCTTACCGAATCGAGCAAAATCGAAGTTTATCAAAGGAACCGCTAGCTACTTCGATTCAGTCTTGGCTTCGTCTGGAGAAAGTGAGAGTTGGAGAAAGTGAGAGGTCATGGCTTCAATCTGGAGAAAGTGAGAGTTCGCAGGAGAGAGGTCGTGGCTTCAATCTGGAGATAGTGAGAGTTCGCACGAGAGGAGAGTTGGGGCTTTTTTGCTCTCATCAGTCGTGAAACAGAAACAAATGAGGGTTGAGATTGGGAAAACTAGGAGCCTCTTAAGTCTTAAATAGTAATAGTAATGCTCTTTTAAAGAATATTGCTATTTTAAGCGAAAGTCTGCTAAAAACGTTCCTAATATTTATACGGATATCTCACTTATATTTTAAATTAATTTTTTTTTGAAAGCACCTCTTAACGGTATATAAAATCAAATCACCCGTGCTCCCCTCGTCAACAAACCAACCACCGGACTAACTCGCTTACTGCGTGAATAATTATTGTTGATTAGCACTTAGGGAGAGTGAGACGAACAAAAGCAATCGTCACTTTTTAAAAGGCAAAAAAGCCCTAATCGTTTCACTCCATAGAGAGACAAAATCGAAGAGAGAACTCAATCCACGACGGCCCTATCGCAACATCGTAAATCGACATGGTCCGAACCAAAAATGGCATCTACGCCTAAGTCCAAAAAGGTAGTCGTTTCCGGGATTTAGATAACAAACCATAGCGTGGCCACCGCATTCAAAGCATGATGGTCTTGCACTCAGAGATTCGTAGAAGTCGTCTGTGACGCCCCTAAAACAGGTATACATCACCCATCTTGGGTCGCCAAAAATGTGGTACATAAATTCAAATACAAACTTAATTATACAACTGTCGGGTAATATACGACAAAACATAGCTGAGAGTTTAAACAAGAATATTGCCTTCTAGACAATATCCATTCTTAAATAGAGTCCTCATTATATTTATTATCACATTATTCCGTAGAATAGTGAGGACTACTAAAGCCACTTATCCTGGACCATCACTCCATTCCCCGACTCATCCCAGCGATATTCTCATTTCCTGAAGAGAACAATGAAAGAAAGGGTGAGCTCAACTAGCCAAGTAAGAAATATTATGACTAAGATAATGCAAAATAAATTATCCTTAGTCTTCAACATTATAACAACTGATAGAATACAATAGACAACAAGTTTTAGATCAACAACTGCAGCGGAATAAGCAATCCATTAGAAGAGTCAAGTAGAGCATAAAATCTATTATCTTCTATGATTTAAAAAGTTTTTCATCAACTTTATCATTTGAGACTCGACTAATAAATAAAATTGAATCATCCCCGCACCACGGCCAAGGATATTCATGTAATCATCATCGGTCGTGATTATACCAAATAATCCCCAGTCGAATCATACCAACAATCGTCCATCAATGAACTACATGGGCCAATGAGGACTTTTACCACATCATTCGTCACATTACTGGCCATGATTATCCGAATAATCCTCGTCATAATCATACCAAGTCCATCTATACGACGTAAGTCAAAGATGACTTTTAATCACAATATAAACATGAAGATGATGATAATGACATAATAATTCAATAAAACAAGTTCAAGGATAAATTTTAAATATTTATAATTTAATTTATCTAGAAATCAATAACGCCCAAATTGTCAACATAATTTCGCTTTGTAGAGTAAAATTCAAGAATAATATTCATGTACCAAAATAATTTGAATGAGAAAAGAATAAATTTTTTCGTGAATAAGACTTTCATGAATAAGACTTGGGAATAGTACACTGTGAATAAGTACCCGAACATGAAAAGTACCTCAAATACCCGAAAGTGAATAATATTCGGGTGAATAGTAATTTGGGTGAATAGTAACCCATGAATAGTAACTAGTGAATAGTATCCAATACCTAAATGTGCCCGAAATACCCGAGTGAATAATACTAGAGTGAATAGTAATGGGTGAATAAGAATCAGTGAATAGTAACTTCGAAAAAAAGAAAATACCAAAGAAAATGATATTCCATTCATTTGAGTACAAAAGAAATGATATCTCATACGAGTATAATATAATATACTAAACCGCAAAATGGATTTTCACCCGCCACACCAGAATCCACGTAGATGCATCATTTCCACAATTTAATAAAGAATGCATATGAAAGGTCATTCACCATGCATGCGATAATCCACATAGACAAAGTTATTCCAGCGTAATAACAAAGAATGGAATAATGAAGAATTCACCTGTGCATGCGATAGATCAAGATGCAAAGTTATTCCAATGTAATAACAAAGAATGGAACTGTGTCACGCCAGAATACGCCAGAATAGGATATTCCAATGTAATAATAAAGAATGGAACCTGTGTCACAGAATCAAGATGCATGTGATATTCCAATGTAATAATAAAGAATGGAATAATGGAAGAATTTCACCATGATATGCAGATTTAGATAGACAAGTTATTTCAACATAATAATAAAGAATGGAATAATGTAAGAATTTCACCATGTATGCGATGCAGACGTATGTAGAAAAGTTATTCCAACATAATAATAAAAATGGAATAACAAAAGCTCTCTTCATGAATACTGAAGAAATAATACCCCTTACCATAATAATAATATCCCTTACCTCAAAAGAAGATCTGGATCTGGAATAAATGGAGGTAGAGTACTTCTTCTTCTTCTTCTCTCTATAATTCTCTCTATAATAATCGCTCTATAATTTTTTAGTGAATTGGTGAAAAATAATGAAGGAATGAGCTATTTATAGAAAAATATAGTTTCGATAATGCACGTTTTGGGGCTCGAAATATTACAAAGATAATACCTTCCTCTTTTCCTTCATTTTTAATTTAGTCCCGCAAGTATTATCAATCTTGCACCACCTCCCCCTAATAGTAAATCATATGAATCAATAGTAAATCATGTGAATCAATAGTTCTAAACATGTAAAATATGAATTATAGATAAAGTACTTCATCTATACTTCTATTTTTAACTTAGTCACGCAAAGTATTATCAATCTTACACCAACTCCCTAATAGTAAATGAATGTGAATCAATAGTACATACATGTGAACAAATAGTTATAATTATATGAATCAATAGCAATTAATTTGCTCATTTATCCAGGTTAATTCCGATTGGTCAATATAACCTCCAGACATCAATTATTATTGAAATAAATGTCGATTTTCACTAACACTAATAATTTCAACATAATAGAACTATCAATTTCATCTTTAATCAACACGAACTTATTCATCATTAATATTATAACTCACAATATTTAACAACC